>JAGDQO010002235.1:0-20438 GCA_018342035.1 Solanum appendiculatum | reverse complement strand
TTACCACCAAATCTGAACGGTTCTTTTAAAAATCTTTACTACCTCTCAAGACCCTCTCAAGACTCTTAAAACAATTGACGTACATTAGAAGCTCCTCATTCATGTCAAACAACTTCACCCAAAAGTGATCTCAAGACAATTTCATCAGGGGCGGGGGGGGGGGTCAAAGAATTGAGTGTACCAGCAGGCTCGAAAAAATTTGCTTGCATGGGTGGCTTGTTGGGATTCAGTACCACCCTTGTTTTCCACACTTGAATATTTCCATCCTTGGACAAAGTGACCAGCAATCGCAGCATTGGCAGCCAAGAAACTGATGTGATAGGTTGAGAGCCTACTTGGGTACTGTTATTGGAAGCAAAATATTAAAAATTACAATCCACCTATGCGAAAGAAATGTAAAATTTCATATTTGACATCAGAAATTGGAACTTCTACAATTGGAATTATAATTGTCAGAGTTGGTTTTCCCAAATTTAATCAGCAAAATACGTGATTCCAGAACCCATTCAGGTGTGATTTTTATTCGGCATTTCCTTTCAGATTTCACGGGTTATTTTTCATGCACATATTTCTTTTTAAGAAAACACACTTCAAAAGGAAAATGAGATCTTAGTGAAAGCAATATAACTATTGAATAAGACTGAGCTGTCGGTTAAGATTTCAGAGAAGGAACCGCAACATTAGTCAGAAAATTCAGGGAGAAAGAATTGGCATATCGGTTGCTAAGGCCCTAAATTGAGCTAGATATGAGAAGACATCAGAAAAAATTAAGATTGCGGAAATTGTGAAGAATGAAATGTAAAGTCAGCCATAGCTGAACTGTACATCACTTACATTCCAATCATCATAGGCCTTTCAGTTGATACATCCCATGCAAGAAGAGTACCACGTCTATCTCCAATAAAAAGCCATTCCAGTGTTGGATGAAATGCAAATGCACCAGCACCAACCAGCTTGATAGTATTATCCACTATATATGGCAAACAAACGGGCTTTCATGAAAGTTCCACTAAGTTCAAACTATCCAACTAAAGAGAGAATATATTAAGGAACTCTTTCAAATCTCACATTGTAAAGTGTAATGTACAGCATATGTATGGATGTTATAAGCTCGAATCAAGCCTTCCGCGTAAGCTACATACTGAAATCAAAAGGGAGGGAGAAAAGGTCAGATCAAATTGGCAGTCACAAACTTTGCCGGTCAATCATGAAATGGAAGGCTTTAATTGCTCTAAACATGTTACCAGAACTGGGAGTCGAGGATGGCAAGCAAGATTGACGATAGGTTTCTTCAGGTCAGTCTTTATTTTTGTTGGCGCCTTCCCACCTTCCACAGTTCCAACAACTTCACAAGAAGAGAAATGGATCAGAAATATTTGCAATAAAATAGCTATTCAAGAACAAAAAACTCTGAAACTAGAATTTGACTGTAGAAACGTAGCAAATGATGAAACATTGTTTTTAACACTGTGTTGCCTGTCCAGCTTGAGCACACCTCGACTATTCCACCAGCTACATGTTACCTTCCACCACCACAAGTACCGTGTAACTTTGTCCACCAAGCAATAGATAAATGGGAAGCAATAAACCGGGGTTAAACCTAGTCTCCAAAGTTTTGCAAACGAAAAGACTCATCACAAACTCCCAAATTCTGACTAAGTTTACCAGTGATCTTTTCTTATTTTTTTAATGGGCTATGGGCATACAAAGAAAAGAATGATGTGCAAGGAAAGGAGGCTGCTGTATTGCTCTTTCAGGGATAATACGCTTCAAAGCATGAGAACAGAATCCAGAAGGACAAAATACCTCATCTAGAAAACCAGAACAGAGAGACATGAAAATGTTGCAGGCACTCGGTTAAACCACATAAAACAAAATACTAACGCTCCTAAGGAAATATGGAGATAATGTGGTGGCATTGACAGGAAAGAAGTATTGACTCGGCCATAATCGATGAATGACAGAGGACTCTTTCGAAATGCACATCAGCATAACAAGAGGCAGAAAAACACAGGATAGTTAAATCAGCTCTCAGGACTAACATTGCCGAGACTGCAACCCAACAACCACATTACACAAGAAACAACAACACCACATAACTCTGACTTGCGTCTGCAACTCCCAATAGCTGGATTACATCTCTCATGTCCATATAACCCGTCACTCAGATAGTGAAATATCTATAAGTAAACTAATAACAACACTGGTGCTTTTAGATAATGAGTAAATTTCTAACCAAGGACACATATCCTAGGAGCAGTTATCAGCTAGAATTTACTTTTTAACTCAAACAATGCAAAAAAAAAACTACTTATATATGAAAGAGGTATGTACAGGCATGAGCTCCAACTAAAATTTTGGCAGACCTGTTACACTCATCCTACGATGGAAACCAAAAAATACAACAGGTTGAAGAGGAGTCAATGCAAGATGAACTTCAGTATCAGAAGAAATGCGTTCGGTCCTCTTCTCAGGTGAATGTAAAACACACGTTTGCTCTGCATCAAAATCACACGAACGCATTGTACAATCCTACAATAAGCAGCAAGCAGAATGAGTACAATTTTCTTAAAATGCAAGATTATAGCAGAACGAGTACCGACAACAGCAATATCCGAGTTCAAATACCCCAAAATAAGGTACGAAGGAACAGGTGACATCATTGGAGCTTTAAACTCAACAGTAAGAAACCATTGAAATTCACACTGGAACAATGCGATTATTAAATTTTTACTAGCAAAAATGTACATCACAGACAAAAGAGGATAATAAAAATGCATACTAGCTTTATCTAGGGGTTTTAGAACTCTTATGGGAATATATGAACTCCTACATGGGGAAAAGAGGATAACAAAAAATGCATACTTGCTTTCTTCTTCATTGTCTTATACAAAAGAAACAAACAACAAAAAGAAGAAGAAAAAACAATAATTACACGTTATCGTATTTATCAAAAAATTCTAGCAAGTTTTTTTTTTATGAGGGAAAAAAATTCTATTACGTATAATCTGAGAAGCTTTATACTTGATTTCAAGGTAACAAATTGCAAAGAGAAAAGGAACCTAGAATATCATGAGCGATGTGAAGAACACTGTCTGCTATGTTCAAAAGGGTAATAAGTTGTTCTGTTGTTACTAAATTATATGATTAAAAGAAACAAAAAAGATTTTAAAGAACAATAACAGAAGATTACACAGAGTTGAAATTCAAAGACATGATCTTTCAGGATAATAAATAACAAAAGGAACTTATCACAAAATAATAAATAAAAAAACATAGAGAAAAAACACTGAATAACATGAGAGATTCAATGTGCTGAAGAGTGAAGACAGCCATTATATCACGCCTCAGTTCAATTATCCTTCTCTATTAAATTTTCTTCCTTATGATTCTAGTAGCATGTCTTCCGTAGTTTCTTACTATGACATACGAATCTATAGTACATACAGTTCTTTTGTTGGTTGATTGATGCAAGGAAAAAGGGGATGTCTGAAAGTTGTCACCTCTCCAAATTGACATTCTAAGTGTAGCCAATAAGATAATCCATCTATGCATAACAAACATCTTTCAGGATAAACTTCACAACTTATCGGAGCCAATGCACAGAAAAGAAAAGAGTTCTTTTTTGTAAGGTAAAAGAAAGAAGAGCTAAATGAATATTATCTGATATTTTCAGTGGAATGCTATATGCCAGCAGCTCAGCACCCAACCCTAGTCTCAAACAAAGAAAACTAAAGGTAATCAATTGCTCAGTGCAAATGAAAGTTTTTTGTGTTGTTGGATTTAATGATGACCCTTCCTAGACAAACAAATTACTAATAAAACTTAAGCACTTAAACATTGCCAGTATATCACCATGTAAAGCATTTTCTCATGGTTTCTCAAGAATCAAAACTGAAAACCCATTAAACTATTCCCATCCTGGAAAGATGAAGCGGTTCAGTTAATTGTTTTTGGGGATTCAAAGTTAGCACATGAGCCAAATGCCATGATGTTTCAGCACACTTACGTTCATGGCAACACCACTAGTTTCAAATGTAACATGTGTTATCCCCTTGCAAGTTTTAACAGAAATTATTAAAATTTTTGAAGATATTTAATGAACTAACCTCAAGAATAGCAATTACACAATGTCCACTTGTTGGACTATAAGCCATACGAACAACAGGAGAACCAATGTCTATCGAAGCAATCTTGCTTCCGGTATATGCATCGAATTCTGCCCATTAAAATATACTCAGCATCATCATACAGTTAATTAACAGAACATAAAGCATATATGATTCTGTTTCAATTGAAATTCAAAGCTGAAAATGAGAAGGGTTTACCAACTATTTGGCTTCCAACGGCAACAGCGAGAAGCGCCTGAGTGGGATGAAATGCGGCGGCGTGAGGCTGTAATGACTTCGAACTCCGACCAACATGCCGGAGATCTAAATGCTGTAGAGTCGCCCACTCCATTGATCCACCCTAATTTAACTAACCGCGACCAATTTCAACTAAGAACACAAAGATGAACGGTCGTTGATTGAGGTTTCAGATCCAGATCATGAAAATGAACTGATCAAATTTCAGATCAGATCCTGAAAAGCTTTGATGACAAAAATTACTCTGGATATTAATTAATCTACAGAGAAGGGGTTGAAGAGAGGATGAAGAATCTCATGCGAGATACTTGCAGGATTGTAGAAAATAGAAACAAAATTATCTAGCCATTTTTATTTGCCACAGCCTAACTATTAAATTAGAGTAGTAATTTTATAGAAGTACGCTGTTAATTTAAAATTGAGGTCAATTATATAAAGTAATTTTTACTATTAACACAACTCTATTTTAATAGTGTCTGTCCGAATGTCCAATAACATATAATTAAATTTAAAATAATGTTTTAGCTTAAATTAAAAGAATAAAGGGACCAAAAAAAAATATCAGATTGGCTTTAAAGAGCCCTGTTTTTCTAACTTCTTCACAAATAGTAACATTCCCAGATTCAATTATCAAGATTCACACATATATACACTAGACTAGAATTAATATGCAAGAATCACAAAGAAAGGGGAACCAAGTAAAAGGAAGAAGAAAGAGAGCAACATTCCCAGATTAAGTTATCAAGATTCAAGAATGCGGAGAAATTAAAACTTGTGTTGTCAAGAATCAGCATATAATATAAACTATTTATGAACTAAGTAGAAACAATATGCAAGAACCACAAAGAAAGCATAAATAGGAAACCAAGAAAAAGGAAGAAGAAGAAAAAGCAACATTCCCAGATTCAGATATCAAGATTCAAGAATGCAGGTAAATGGAGAAATTGAAAAGTGGGTTGTCAATATATGAGAACAAATTCATTGGAGAGACCACATGAACATGAAAGTAATCAAGAAAATTTACTTACATGAAGAAAACAATAAACACAGGAAACACATTGCATCAAAAAGACATACATTTGAATTCCAACTTACTTGGAGCAGCGGTGTTTACTGAGGAAAATATCGACATGTTTCGTGACAGAGAAAGCAAAGAAGAGACGGAATATTTATTTTTCTCCGACGTGTAAATAAATGGCAATTGAATCGGAATGGCTCTATATCTTATAAATAGAGCCGGTTGCATAATCTGTACGCACACTTTAAGCTATAATTTTTTTCCATAATTTAATAGCCTTTTGATCACTAATTATGTCCTTTTTAAATATGAGTTAACACATTTAACTTTTTATCTAGTTCTCGAACACATGTATATTTAATATTAAATAATAAAAATATTTTAAAAGTTTAAAATATTGAACTAAAGTTTTTAGCCCAATTAAAATATAATTTTTTTATAGAAAATTAAATTAAAGAAATTTAATAAAGAGGAAAAAAACAAAAGAAAAAGAGAGAGAAGAAAATATATTCAAAAATAATAATAGCTAACCAAGATGAAAGAATAAAAATCGAGATGACTGAACTCCTCTATGTATAGCCAATAATGGATAATATGAACACATATTTATTGTGTCTTATCAGAAAAGTCATAATTCATCGAGAAAGTCAAAAATTAACATTCAAGTAAGGGTGTGCATTCGGTTTTTTAGTTCGATTTTGTACTATCCTATTTGGATTTCTCAGTTTTTAGTTTTGAAAAAGTGTAACCCAATCCAAACCAAAATAAATTTGGTTTGGTTTAGTTTTTCTCTATTCGGTTTGAAATTTTTCGGTTTGGTTATTCGGTTAAGTTAATTATTAATAACACAATCAAAGGTATAATTGCAATTTGAATATATATATATATATATATATCATGAGAAGTCTCTTAAATATACTTTCTAATATAAATCATAAGTAAAACTTAAAACACAATACTTATAAGCATACCAATTATTGATGTCCAACCATAAAATATAAATTTAATCATAATGAAATGCAATAACTAAAAAGGGATTAAAGTGGTTAACTCCAAATTAATTTCAAACATAAATACTATATATATATATATATATATATATATATATATAATATTCAATTTTTTTGATTTTTATTTTTCTAAATCCAAAATCAAATAAAGTAAATTATAAAACCAAAACCAATCCAAATTAAAGTTCGATTTGATTTGGTTTGGTTTTTCGGTTTAATCCGATTAGTGCACACCCCTACATTCAAGTTATGAGGTGTTTTTGGTTGGGGGTATTATTGTAATTAAACATTCAAATTACTTATTACTCCCTCCGTTCAACAATAATTGTCCACTATACTATTTTGGGATGTCCAACAGTACCTGTCCAATTTATGAAATCAAGGATAATTTTACACTTAGTTCTTAATTTATCTTTATCATTAATTATAATCATTTCTCTATTAAATTTTTCAAGATATTATATTTATTATATTCAAAGGGTAATATAATAAATTACCCTTCTATTTATAGTTTCTTAAAAAGTGTGCAAAGTCAATAATGGACAAGTATTATTGGGTATATCTAAAAATGAGAGGAAACCATCTATTTATAGCCAATAAAGGTTAGTGTGAACATGTGTTTACTGAGCCTTATCGGAAAAATCACAATTCATCAAAAAAGTAACGATCCTTCAATATAAAAAAGTATTTGCTTTTAATACAATATAAATAAATAAATAAATAAATAATATGTTTTTAGTTGGAAATATTATAGTAATGTAACATTTAAATTAGGAAGTTCATGCTTTTAAGATAGTATATATATATGTGTGTGTGTGTATGTTGTTGGTTGTCTTTACTACGTAGGGGTGGGCAGAAATATCGAAAAATCAAAAAATCAAACCGAACCAAACTAATTCAATTTTTCGATTTTGATTTTTCAAATTTTTGGCTTTTCAATTCGATTTTTTTGATGTTTTTTCGAAATTTCGACTTTTCGGTTCGATATTAAAGGATAGAAAAATCAGTGCACCGAAAAATTGGAATTTTATTAATTAAATTAAAAATAATATTTTAAATTTTATTAATTATATATTTTAAATTTTAATCCAAAACATTTTAATTTTTTGACCCATCCAATTTCAAATTTTGGAGCCCCAGCCTTAAAACAAACAAAAGAAAACTCACAAGTCACACTTCATAGCACATTAGATGCCAAATGCCAATTGCCAAAAGTGTTTATTGGAAACAGAAAGTAAGTCAGAAAGAGAAAAAAAACTTCTTTAGCACTTTCTCGTGGAAATTTTAATTATTAAATATGTTTATTGATTATTTCAAGTTTTCAGTTTTTATGTGCAGTTAAACGTATTTATTTTGATTTCATTTTTTATTTGTATCAAAATATTATTTTAAAAATATCAAACTAAATTGAAATATTTTAATTTAGTATTTGGTGCACACTTTTCAAAATTGAATATTAAATTAAAATTTAATAAAATCGAATCGAAAAACCAAACGCCTACCTAGTAATATGTAGGTATAGCAGGGCAAAAACAATTGATGTGTGTATATCCTATTGTTACATGTATAATGCTACAATTATTTATCAATATAACTGGGATGACCTGCTTTCAACAAAAAAATAGAAAAAAATTAATCTTAAGATGATTTGGTATATGCAATTTGAAATTTAGTTCTCTGCTAAGACACCAAGAAAGAATTTGGTGAATTTCAATTTTTGTATTTTTTTTTTGACCCATAGACTTATGAAACTTTTAAACTATTTAATTATCCACATGTTACGTTGAATTTATATTATTATAGTATTATTCTATATCTGAGGGTAATATAATATCTTATATTTATTATGTAAAAGGATTAAAAAAAAGAACACTCATTTAATACTAAATATGCTTTGTAAAGTTTCACAATGAGCAAAATTATCTAGCCATTTTTATTTGCCACAATGTAGGTATTAAATTAGAGTAGTAATTTTATAGATCTAAATTTATTTTGTAAGGTTATTTTTGAACAATAACAATGAGAAGAATGTCGTTAATTTAAAATTCAGGTCAATTATATAATTTTTACTATTAACACAACTCTATTTAAATAGTGTCAATTCGAATGTCCAATAACATATAATTGAAGATAATATTTTATTTTAAATTTAGGCAAAACTACCTAACTTGACATACATTCCTACCATATATACTAATATTACCTTTACTTTCAAACAATTACATATATTACCACTTTTAATATTTTATACCATATATTTAAAAGATACAATTAGTTACACAAATCTCTTAAAATTAGGATTGATTAATTATCTTTAAATTTAAACACCAAAATTAATAGTCCAATTACAATTAATATTTTTTCTCTCTCATCAACCGTTTCCCTCTGCCAATCCCCTACTCCAACAGTATCTCTACTCCCACGTCCTCCACCATCTCCACCATTAATTCTCTCCCTTCCTTCATCCTTTCAATTCACGTTTTCACCTCTGAATATCAAAATATGCATTACTTTTTTTAACGCACTCTACCAAACAACTTAGTGAATTTTATTCATTACTTATGTATGAATTTTATTCTTGTGCATGTATATTAGTTCGAGTTAAGAGTAAATTCCGTCAGATTTACGAGTCTAGCCTAGATCCGCAACGAAAGGTAATTGAAATTCTACTGGTAACATCCAAAAGCTAGATGCTACTAGTGTTTGCCAATGATTTCACAGTTGACAAAAGCTATTAGTTAGGACACATTATGTAAATTCTTATTATTCATTCTACTAATTTGTATTCAACTTATTCATCAATCATCATAGTTAGATTATTTTTACCTAGTCGCGAAGTAAAGTGAATTCTTCTTAGCATTATATATAGAGGTTTGTTACTATTTGTTTTATTATTTGTCTTGTTTCATCATTTATCATGGTGAGGAGAAGAGCACAATGAAAAACGGAAGGTTTCTTGCTAGTTTGATGAAGTTTTTATCGAAGACCACGATTTCATGATGGCGAGGAAACAAGCAACAGAGGTGGCGCTGATCTCTGCTGAAGAGGAGAAAGATACGAAGGGTATTGGCAAGGAAACAAGCAACAGAGGTGGCTCTGATCTCTTCTGAAGAGGAGAAAAGATACGAAGGGAATATTAGGTGTACATGTATCTAACAAAATATATACATGTATCTAGATAAGAGTTCATATATCTGAGTTAAGATTATATGTATCTATGAGATACATAATTTGTCATGGGTTTTGTCATTACAGGGTTTTCATCCACCAACTTTCAAGTCAAAAAATAGATCTAGGTATACGAATGACCCAATCAAGTTAAGAAGGGTATTAGATGTACATGTATCTAGTTAAGAGTTCATGTATCTGAGTTCATGTTCATAAATACATGCGTTTTAGTTACATTTCATGTTTAGATACGCATAATTGGATGTATATGCTTGCTATGTATCTGAGATACATGTTTTTGGATATAACGTATGAAATTGATACTTGATACATCAAATTATACATGTAAAAGACACATGAAATAATATTAGATCATATAAATAGATACATGAAATTAATATTAGATCATATAAATAGATACATGAAATTAATACTAGGTACATATAACAAATACATGAAATTAATACTAGATACTTCTATGATTCATATGAATGTACTTGTATGATACTCATGTATCATAGTGTTTAGTTTGTTGGATACACCATTTATTGATAACGGAAAAGGGTCATATTTACCCCTATACTCTTAGAAAAGGGTTATATTTACCCCTCGTTATACTTTTTTGATATATTTGCCCTTGTCATCCAACTTTGGGGTCATATTTGCCCTTAAACAGTTAAATCTCATTTTTCTATTCTTATTGTCCTACGTGGCACCCACGTGAATATTTTTTTTATCACAATTAATTAAATTTGCTCTCAATTTAATTATTATACCGATTCAATATTATAACCACTCATCTTACCAATTAAAACCAATTGCTAATATCATATTTCCATCACCAATCGTCACTTTTCTGTAAAAAAAAAAATTTAAAAATATAAATTCATTACTAATATTCTTGGACACAATGTGGTAAAAGTGTGATTAAACATGATTGTTATAATAAGGGCATTCAAAATAGGAGAGTGCAGTATACAAAATCCAAGATCAGCCTCTTCCGTTTGCCTTCTGTGACCATTCGTAAGGAAAGTGACGACTGCGCGACAGAAATATGGCAGTAGCAATTCATTTTAAATGGTAAGATGAGTGGTTATATTATTAAGTCGGTATAATAATTAAATTGGGAGCAAATTTAATTAATTGTGCTAAAAAAAATATCCACGTAGGATAATAAGAATAGGAAAATGAGATTTAACTGTTTAAGGGCAAATATGACCCCAAAGTTGAATGGCAAGGGCAAATATATCAAAAAAGTATAACGAGGGGTAAATATAGCCCTTTTTTAAGAGTACATGGGCAAATATGACCCTTTTCCGTATTGATAATAGATGTATCAAATTAATGAATTTATTATTTTAAGAATAAAATGAAATTAATCAAATTACATGACCAAGATATATATGTTTTTGTCTTTTATTAATAATATTAATGAATTTATTATTTAAAAGAATAATAAAATGAAATTAATTAAACATAGATTCACTCCTTGATTTCCGCCTTATATTAAGGCATTCGATTAATTTAAATTTTCAGAATTAATTGTCAATATATTCTAAAAATCCTCAACAACTCCTCTAATTAAGGAAATCAGTTACAACCAATTAATTTAAATAAATAAAATATGTATCTTGGTTTAAAAATTCGGTAGATACATGTATCTCTTAGATTCAAACTCATATATCCTAAGCATGAATTATGGTAGAGGAAGTAATATTTGAAATTATCGGGAGTCTTAGTAATTAGGACCTAAACTAGTGGGATTCATGTAGTTTGCCCTTAAATTTAAAAGAATAATGGGACAAAAAAACTATCAGATTGGCTTCAATGAGCCTATTTTTCTAACTTCTTCACAAATAGTAAGTTCTTAATAGAAAATGGTCACATCAAAAAAAAAGTTTGAAACTTTTAGGCATCTAAGTGGCAAAATCATAAGATTCAATAACATCTTTCACAAATGACTCACTATTTTCAATATAAATTTATAACTTAAGTCATATAACGAATATAATGTAATTGAGATTCTATAATTTATTTTTCTATTTTAGATATACGTAAAAGTACAAATTTTACTCTCAATTTAATAAATTGCACTCTTTAACTCAAGAGAACTACACAAACAAATTAAAGGGTCTCGACTACCCTACTTAGCTCGTAATTCATACTCTATAAAATGAGTTGAGAACTTCTAATCAGTTTTCATTTTACTATTTAAGTTATAATTTGTAATTGGTATTGACAAACTTCAAATAAAAGTGTATTTGCTCCTTTGCTGCTTCTACTTTTTTTTCTCCTTCTTGTATATCAGCTTCCAAAAATGATTGTCGAGCTGTAGTATTTCAACCTCTGTAATTTTTATATTCTTGACGTAGCAAATAATAAAATTCTATCACAATTAATTGGTTAATTAAACAAGAAAGTACAATACGAACAAAACTAATAAATCTTTCTTTATTGTACTTCCATCCGCTAAACTTGGTAGAAATGATGGCTTGCAAGACCAATTTATAGCAGTAATGATCACAAATAACATCTAGAAGACCGTAACAACAAAATATAATTGAACAATTGTTTTTTCTTTCCTAAAATGCATTGGAAAACAATTCATATCTAGTTTTGAAAGTATAATTGTTCAAACTTCATATCCATATATGTCTGAAGTTGAAACTTCACCCCAATTTTTCAACTCCAATGTGTGAACACTCACACATATATATGTGTATATGTATATATGTATGTGTGTGTGTGTGTGGGTCGGGGGTTGTTGGTGGTATGTACTATATGTAGGTATATCAGGGCAAAAACAATTGCTGTGTGTATGCCCAATTGTTATATAAAAGGCTACAATTATATATATCAATATAATTGGGATGACCTGCTTTCAACAAAAAATTAAAAAAATTAAATCTTAAGATGATTTGGTTTATGGAATTTAAAATATAGTTCTCTGCTCAGACAACAAAAAAAAGAATTTGGTGAATTTCAATTTTTGAAAAATTTTCTTTTGATCCATCTACTCATGAAACCTTTAAACTATTTAATTATTCACGTTAAATTTCTATTATCGTAGTATTACTGTACATCTGAGGTTAATCTAGCTCTAAAATATATAAATATAACATAAGTATCTATTACTGTAAAAGAATAAAAAACACACGTTTAATACTAAATATACTTTGTAAAGTATCACAATGAGCAAAATTAGAATTCATTTAATTGAAGGATAAAAGTTAAATATCCCTTTATACTTCGTGAGATAAATTACTGGTAAGAAACTAGATTTCATAGGAATATATAACCTCGAAATTCAGATATGGAATTTTTGACCCATGATTTCTCTTTACTTTGTTTTTCCACATTTGAACCGAAAATATATTTGGCCATAAAATTTTGAAATTTTGAAATATCATTTTCCGTTTTGCAAATAAAATTACATTCTTTTATTTTAAAATACTCACAATTTTTATGGTAAAATGCCCTTAATTCCTAAAGTGTTTTGGAAAAACATTTTTAAATATACTAAATACACATCTTCTAGAGGAAGAGGGGGATCAATGGAAAAATCACCACTACGTCGTTCTAAAACTAAAAATTTGAACTTTCTAGGAAGCTTCATTGCCCTTTCTCTTTCCTATTTATATGTCAAAAAAATCAGTTACCATCATATCTTATTCTATCTGATTCTTAGAGTTTCAGGATCAGACTAATCTTTCCTAGTATTTTATACTAAATCCAGAAAAAACCAGTGTGCACGTACAGCGAAGACAGTACTAGTACTGATCGAAGGTCAGATAAGTATAGTATACAGGTAGGATGATGGAGGTGGATCAGGAAGATAATGGAACAGAAATTCATGACATTGAAGCTCAGGGGAGTTCGCTGTTGTTAATGAATGGTGACTTGGGTAAATCAAGTTTGATCATGAGGAAGTCGGCGCTCATTTTCCGATCTATTAACAAGTTCATTGAAGCTGGAGCAGGAATAGCATCTCTTTCACGAGTGTCATCGTCTTCCACATCCTCCACCACAACCTTTTATACTCATCTTCCCAGCTTTAAACATGGAGTATGTATATATAAAAAACATATATATGTGTATAATTTAAGCTATATTCATGATATTAATTGTATATGCTCTCTGTCTTATTAGGACGCGGAAGATGGTGAAGATGAAATCCAGGTTGTTGAAATTGTGGCAGCTATACCTGATGTTTATACTGTACAATCAAACAATGATCACAGCGAGATTGAGCTTCAGCCTCATGATCATCAACAATGCTTACAAATTAGTGAGGAGAACAACTTGGATTCACTTAACAATTTTGAAGGAGTCAAGGGGAGCAATATTCATGATGTTGACAAGGGAATTCATGTTGGAGAAGTTTCTGGTCGTCACATGCTGATCTTCACAGGGTATGCCCAATTCATGTTCCGACAATTGGTATGCAAGGAACCAACTATTTTTCTCCTTGCAATTGCTGCAATATTGTCGTTTGTCTTTGGAATCAAAGAAGAAGGTGTGCAGAATGGTTGGTTTGAAGGAGCACTTTTGGTTGTGATTATATTTGCGATTGTTTTGTTTAAGTTAGCAAGAAATTTGTACAAAAGATACCTTTGGAAGAAGCAAAAAGATAACAAAGCAAGGAAGAATTCCCAGCCGGACTCCAGTTTTTGTGCCTACTTTGACAAGTTGAAAAATTACATACAGATTAGTGGGTTGTTGATTAGCATCTTGATCTATGTGGTGGTGATCATTCGCTCTAAATTGGGCTATAAAGATGATGAGAATGGATACAGACTAGAAACCAAGGAAGAACCAGCTGAAATTGCACAGATAATGGATGCCTTGAAAAAGGTTTTAACAGAATCAAAGGGAACAGTAAGAGTTTTGATAACTTTACTTGGTGTCACACTGGTAGGGATGACTGAAGGAGTACCATTTCTTATTTCAGTTGTAATGGCATATTGGTATCCCAATTTTGATGTTAAGATGGAATCAGTCAGCACCCTCTGGATAGAAAATGGTGGCTGGTTGAAAGAGCAAAAACTGGAAGTTTGTCAGTTTATCCTTGACAAAAAAGATGTTACCAAGATACCGCCAGATGTCTGCAGTGTTCTCTCTGATGGAATTGGAGTGTCGGCTCAAACTTCTCAAACAACCAACCAAAGAATAGAAGAACCAATACTCTGTTGGGCAGAGAAGAATATGGGTATGCAGAGAGACACTTTGCAACAGCAGTTCAACATAGTGAAGGACAATGATAATGCGATGAATCTTTTTGAAGGACCTTGTGGAGTTGTCATTGAGAAAAATGGAGATAATGGGAAAGAGTACTATTCACATTTCAAGGGCCCTGCTAATTCAATATTGTCAATGTGTTCAAGTTACTATGACATGAAGGGTGAAGTGCAGGATTTGGATGACGAAACAAAGAGTGACATTGCTCAAGCTAACAACAACAACAACAACGCAAACAGAGTTGCATTTGCCTGCAAACGTACTCAGGTTGTTGAACTTGATGAAAATGGCCTAACATTCATTGGTATGTTTGTCTTAAAAGATACTTTCAATCTAGACAACATGAGGCAAGGAATGGCGAATCTGAAAGAAGGCGGAGTGAAGATATTGATATTTGCCTCGAAAGAAGATGTTGAAGTGCTTGATGAAACAGGATTGCTCAACTCACATGATGCTCTAGTAGTTAGGGGCGAGGAGGCTACAAAGGAAAATGTTGAGAAAATTTGCTCTATGGAAAATTCCTCTCCCCCAGACAAGCTTATTTTAATAGAGCAATTGAAGAAAAGAGGAGAAGTGGTGGCTGTGGTAGGAGAACAAGAATCTGAAAGTAATGTGGTTCTTGAAGCAGCTCATTTTGGCCTGCCTGTGGTGACTAACTGGCCTGAAACTATAACTTATGTGATTAACAGCATCAAGGGAGGAAGAATTGTTTGGGAGAATCTGAGGCAATTCATCCAAGTTGAAGTAATCTTGGCAATCAATAGCTTATCAATAAACTTCATACAGGTTATATTAGACGGAGATGCCCCGTTAACAATCATTCAGTTGGTATGGGTTAACCTTCTTGTTACATTTATTGGAGGGCCAGCTTTGCTAATTATGCAACAGGTCACAAGAGATGAGCTTTCTATCAGACCAAGAAAACCACTAATTACCAAGGCTATGTGGAGAAACATACTTTTTCAAGCTTCTTATCAGACTGGCATTTTTGTATTCCTTCAACACAGAGGAAGTGCAATACTGGGCATCACTCCAAAAGTTAACAGATCTATAGTCTTTAACGGGTTCGCTCTGTGCCAGCTTTTTAACATATTCAGTGCAGGGGATTTGGAGCAGAAGAATTTTTTCAAAGGTCTTGGTCAAAATTACTTGTTTTGGGCATTGTCAGGGCTCTATCTTGTGTTGCAGTTTGGATTCATTGAAGTAGAGGCTGTCTTTGTCTTTACCAACACGGCACGACTGAATTGGAAGCAATGGGTTGAATCCATTTTAATTGGAGCTGTTACATGGTTGGTTAATGTGATAGTAAAATGGGCATCACAATACATAAAGATAGACAAATATTGTGATTCTGGAGTTCTTCACCTAGCTAGAAACTGGTTACAGTATTGGTTTATCAGGATCAATTGTTGTTACTGTGGACCAAGAAGTACACCAAATCCAACTCTTGCTTCCTTGGATTCTTCAAGATCCACCAGCGGAAAGGTAATATATCCATACTGCCTAATTATAGTACAAGTCAACCAAGTCTTTCCTAAAATTTTGGATTCAAGTTGTAGCTGTTGTTCTTTTGCAGGGCTGGATAACAAATATCACACGTCATGTTAAACCAACCAAGCATAGAGCTAATACTTTGATGGATTAATCATATGTTAAAAGTAGCTTCAATTTTTAGTACATATTTTCCACTGTTTTCTATAGAGGTTAGATACACTTGGTTGTCTCCATGTGACCTATAGGTTATGAGTTAGAGTCATACTGGAATCAGCCTCTGATGCTTGTATCAGGTAGGCTGCGTACATCACACCCTTCAAGGGCATCGGCCCTTCGTGGACCTACGTCAATGAGGGATGATTAGTGCACTAGGCAGTCCTTTTTAGTTAATTTATGTTAATTAATTTTATCAAATTTTTCGGTTTTTGTAATTGTTCTTTCCACTTTTAACTAAATTCAAGAATGCAAACTTATTATGTAGTACTAATATACACATAAAGCAAGAATTTTATGTATTTCAAACACAAGGAAGTTTGCTCAAAATCATAAAGCAAACTAGTGAGTACACATTCTACTAATTTGCTCGTACAAGAAGATAAATATTTCCAATATTATGCAAAAATATAACTTAATTACCTCGATCTAGTTTTCAATGTAATAGACACAGCTCTTGTTGAGGAGAAACTGACAAACCAGCAATGCCATTGGAAGAGACTTTTCTTCAGAAAAGTCAACTGCCAGTGGTCGTTTCTTTAAATAGTAAAATATATGGTCCTCACGAATAAACATGGATTTATAAGATTATTCTTCTTTAATTTTGGTCACATTTGTCTTCTATAAAACGTGTCTTCAATAAATATTCATGTGCCAGTAGGTAATTTAGAAAATGTTACTTTATATATTTCAATTTATGTTAAAAAAAAAATTTTTAGTTAGTCCTCAAAATAGTGATAGTACTTTTTTATAGATATTTTGAAATAATTTAACTTGTAAAAATATTGTTTTAAGAAATTAAAATAAAGAGAATAATTTATATTCATAAAAATATCTATAATTAGCTTTTAAGATAGTAAGTTTTAAAAGTCATTTGAAATTCATGTGTTAGTAGATAATGGAATTTGTTACTCTATTACAATTTATGTTACAATTTTTTTTACTTAGTCCTGAAAATAATAGTAGTACTTTTCTATAGATATTTTAAAAAAATTTAACTTAGAAATATCTTGTTTAAGAAAGAAAAATAATAAGTAATTTATAATCATAGAAAATTTTGATTATAAAATTTCTGAATTTTTTAAAATTTGAAAAATATCAAAAGATTATTTTCACTCCAAATTACTTACAAAAATTCAAAAGCAAGTTCAATTTGTATTCATGACCACACACTTTTAAGGAGTGTTTGACCATGAAAATTGTGAGTATTTGAAAAAAATATATATTAATACATTAATGTGTTATTTAACTTGATCTCGCTTTCATCTATGTTCTCCAACTTCCGATGTGCATAAATAGACACTTAAAGTAGTATAAAGTTGAACAAGTAGACACAAGTGTCCTACATGATATAATACATACACGACATCACATAGAAAATATGTGTCTACTTGTATACACCCAAAATTGGAGGGCATAAATGACCACTAGAGCCAAGTTAAAGGACACGCTTATGTATTATGTCATTTGATAAAAATAATTTTTCTTTGTATAGTGAAAAATAATATTTAAAAATTATTAGTTTATAAAGTCTTCCGAAAATAATATCATGTCACAGTTGTATGATTACAATTTTTTTCTCCTCAGTTCTCAACCCTCCACCTTCACCTTCTTCCAATTGCCCCTCCCTCTAACATAAAATACTTTTTATTTTTTAAAATTTATTTACATATTTCATTGCAGAAATTACAATAATGTAATGACAAATTAAGTCACAGTGAAAACTAGAATGTCCTTGAAATGTACGACAAAATCAAGGCACATAGTCAAAAGTAGTACTAATAAATATGCTTAAATTAATATTTTGTTCTTTTCTTCTTTTTTCTCTCTAACAACACTTTTCCAATCCCTCTCTCTTATGTATTTTGTTTCTCCTTTTTTTTTTTCTTCATAGACTTGATTTTATTTGCCAAAAATCAAATAGAGATAAATACATTAATACTAATTCAGATTTAAATTCAAATAATTGATAAACATATTTTAAAAGAATTACTTGAAACGCATGTTCTTGACCTGATGTAAAGTTACTATATCGTTTTCAGAGTAAACATAATGGAGTGAGGCTCACTTCATTATGCAATGAAATACGTGTAAATAATTTTTTATATTCGATGTTAGGTGGAGGGGTTAGTGGGAGAAGGTGAGGGTGGATGAGTGAGAAGATAAAATAACAAATTGTAGTGGAATGAGACCCACAATATATATTTTCTCAATCAAAAAAATTACTCACACATGACACAACTATGAGTTGTATGACTCACCACCATAATTTTGCTATCTCCGGTATTTAGGTTAGTAAAACAAAAAAAGAAATAAGATGAAATTGAAAAAAACAGAAAAGATATAATTCGAGTCCACAGAACCCACTGTGTCTCCTTAAGAAATTTAATCCCCTCAAGTACCTGAGGTTGTAGATTAATTTCTCCCAAGATAAAACGGATTAACCTATTAAAGAAGTAGTGGTACCTCAAACTTCAATAATTTCAGCGAACTCAAAACACAGCAACGAGACCACACACAAACTCAGTCGATCGACAATTTTGTTTGTAAGAAAATGTATGCAGTAGAGAGAAAAATTTTCAGTGTTCTAAAAATGAGAGAAATCCTCTCCTTTTATAGCAGTCATAGGTGCGAACATACCTGTTCAGAACGGACGTGATGCGAATTTTCAAATAAATTATGTTACTCTTAACTAACTTCGTGAATTAATTAATTTAAATAACTAATTAATAATTCTGAATTACTATTGAGAAAATGGAAATGAATTTAATTAATGAGATTGATTAAATAAATTTTGTCCAAAAATATTGATAACTAACTTCGTGAATTAATTAATTTAAATAACTAATTAATAATTCTGAATTACTATTGAGAAAATGGAAATGAATTTAATTAATGAGATTGATTAAATAAATTTTGTCCAAAAATATTATCAATCAAATCATTTGCCAAATCCGAGGCCGAGCGAGCGACGACGACGGCGGCGCGAGGGGGCATCCTCTACTTCACCCTTTAAGAGCTAAATGAAGTGTTTCCTAATATAACGACAAACTTTTTCCTTTCTTCCACCAATATGGGAAAAATGACTTTTCCTTCAATGATTTTCCATTTGAAATTGATTTTCATTTTCCCTCCAAATTGGTTCCCCACATTTTTCAATTTCTCATTATTTCCCATTCACACCTTGTCTAAATCCAACAAATTTGAGTAGTATCGGAATTAACAAGCATATCACTTACTTAAAAATTTGGCATAATCTGTAATCGTTAATCATAAAGTAACGACAGATTCAAATTATAGTATAATAATTAAAGTAATATTAATTGTTTCTTATTCAAGTTCTAACGTGTGAAATAAATAGGTTGATGTCTGTTCTACTTTTAACTATTGTCGTCCTGTGTTTGAAGGACTAGAGTATTAATTCAAAATGACTTAATTTCTGTAATAGTCTCTAGGCATGACGTTTTTTGTAGTAGATAGTGCTTGGAAGTTTCCTTTGAAATCCCCCAATGTACCTTTTCTTAGATTCTTTTCAATAATCTATCTCTATGAGATTCTGTCTCAAGTATGATAACCGTACTTATCACAAAAACAAATGTTTTTCTATTTTATACTAAATCACCAAAAAACTAGTGTGCTTGTACAGTGACAGTAGTACTTATCAAAGATAAGGTAAGTGTAAAATATAGCTAGGATGATGAATGAAGATAATGGATCAAAAATTCATGACATTGAAGCTCAGGGGAGTTCGCCACTGCTAATGAATGATGAATTGGGTAATTCTACGTTGATCATGAGGAGGTTGGCGCTCATTGTCCGATCTACTTACAAGTTCATTGAAGCTGGAGCAAGAATACCATCTCTTTAATTTCTCCAGCGTCATCCTCCACCACAACCTTTTATACTCCTCTTGCCAGCTTTAATCTTTTT
>JAGDQO010002234.1:0-26143 GCA_018342035.1 Solanum appendiculatum | reverse complement strand
GGCCTACTACCCCCCGTTACTAGGCAACCAAGGTACAAACCCCTCGATTATGGTTATACGGCCTTACTACCCCGTACTAGGCATGGTCGACTCACAACACTTATTTAGAGAAAATCATATACATGTGTCCATTTCATCATCATTTCAGTAATTACATAACCATCCGTCTCATAGGACGTACATTGGACCTTCCCTTTCCTAAGAATTCTATAATGGGCATTTTATCAAACACAAGGTGGGCAATTGTTCATATAAATGAAATCATGTATTTCAAGAATAATAATTCCAACCAATTCCAAAATCCATATAAATCAGCCCACTAACAACATACATATATATATCAACCTTCATAATTTGATCATGGAAGCATGTAAACCATAAACATCACATAATAATTCCATTTCAAGATAATATGCAAAATGGACCATAATAGGGTGTGTAGTAGTAATTCCATAATTCAAGAGTTCATAAATAATCATAAGGACCCATAAACTTGGAGTAGAAATAGAGGATAAATTGTTGGACTTGTGGAAAGGAAGGTTTCCACAATCAAACCCACATACCTCAACTTTGGAGAATCCTTGATGAAGATTGGAATGGAGAATCGAAGTTTGAGATTGAGTCTTGAATCCGGAATTAGAGCTTGAGATGTTTGAATTTGGTTGAAGATCTTGGTGGAATTTTTGGAGAGGGCTTAGAGAGTTTTTTTGGAGTTTAGAAAATGACTAAGTATGGGACATATCCCCTTTTTATAAAAAAATGACTCCAACCCGCCTAAAAAAAACTGCTCTCTGGAATTTGCAAATGTGCACAGACAGGTTTTACGAAAATGGTCATAACTCCCTCATCCTAACTCGGACTAAGGTGAAACCAAGTGCGTTGGAAAGCTAACTCAAAGAGCTTTAATTTGATAGGTTGCAGCCCTTCCAGTTCCTTGTGTGCTAAGAGATATTCCCCTTTAAAGTTGACCCTCAAAATCGCAATTTTTGCGATTTTCGAATTTTGATACGGTTGCTCTAAAATTCGGGTTAGACCCATTTCCCACTCAATTTGACCCCACAAATAAGAATATGAAGTCGAATTTCCGAAATCATGCACGGATTTTGAGATATATGGAAATTACAATTATAGTGTTTCCGAAGCACATTTTCGGGCATTTTTGGGGTCGTTTCAATATCTCCCCCTTGGGAACATTCGTCCCCGAATGTTAAAGAAACGTACATGAGAGACACAAACATGGCAATTTCAGCCCACATAAGGATGCAACAATGCATTTACACCTTATTTCAAAACCTCAACATAGTTGTAAAACCACAATGAACTTGTCAACTTAAGCATGAATGTATGCAATGACATGGGGGCTGAACTTAAGACCTGAGATTTTATAAAGGGCTCAGATCAATACCTTAGGCTCGAGTGGAGTGGAAAAGATAAGGATATCTCCTTTGCATGTCCGCTTCGGCCTCCCAAGTAGCACTTTCAACTTGTTGATTTCTCCAAAGGACTTTAATGGAAGCCACATCTTTGTTTCTCAACATCTTCACTTGTCTATCTAAAATTGAAAACCGGAACCTCTTCATAGGTCAAATTATCTTCAACAACCACCACAACATCAAGAGACACAATGCATTTCGCGATCACCACACACTTCCTCAACATAGACACATGAAATACCGGATGAACCAAATCCACTCTCGCTAGGCATCCAACTCATAAGCCACTACCTTGCCAATCTTCCTCAATTCACCTTATTAAGGACCCATGTATCTGAGCTTCAACTGCCCTTCTTACCCGAACGAACCACACCCTTCATGGGTGTCACCTTCAAATAAACCCAATCACCAACTCGGATTCAAGAGCCCTTCTCCTCACATCGGCATGAGGACTTGGCGACTTGCGGCCAACTTCAACCTTTCTTAATCATTCCTAACCTGCTTCAAGAGCCTCCATAACTAGTCTGCGTCCTATACAAGGCCACCTCACAACCTCAAACCACCAACCGGTGATCTACAACGCCCCCATAGGAGAGCCTTCCAACTAAAAGAGCCATACGATGCTAGAATGATAGCTTTGTTATAGGCAAACTCATCAATGGAAGATGAATCATCCCAACTACCCTTAAGGCTCCAATACACAAGCCCTAAGCATATCCTCAAGTGTTTGGCATAGTCCTTTCGCTTGTCCATCGTTTTGCGGGTGAAAGGCCGCTAGTAAGCCTTAACTCTTCGTACCTTAGACCCCTGCAAAGACTTCCAAAAGTGTGAAGTAAATTGAGTACCACGGTCGATATGATGGATAGAGGAATCCATGCAACCTTACCAAGTCATGAAATATAACCTTGCATAATCTTCCGCCCCCCATATGTTGTCTTTACCGGTAGAAAATGAGCCGATATTGTCATCTATCAACCACCACCCAAATAGAATCAAAAACCTTTTCTAGTCTTGGGTAAACCAACTACAAAATCCATATTAATTTCTTCCCACTTCCAAGTAGGAATCTTTATGTCTTGGGTTAGACCACCTGGCCTTTGATGTTCGGCCTTGACTTGTTGACAACTATGACAACCGGAGACGAATTTGGCAATGTCCTTCTTCATGCCTCCCCACCAATACACATCCCTCAAATCTCTATACATTTTGGTGGAACCGGGGTGGATGGAGTAGAAAGAATTATGAGCCTCCTCAAGAATTTTCTCCCTCAAACCATCAACACAAGGCACACACAACCTACCTTGGTACCTAAGGGCACCATCTCCCCCTTGGGAGAAAACTTCCACCTTGCCCTCTTTCACCAAGGCCTTCAATTCAAACAAGGAAGAATCAAGATCTTGTTTTGCTATCACCTCATCAACCAAGGGAGACCTAGCACCATCAACAACGACCACACCACCATTACCAACCTCTTCCAACCTAACCCCCAACCTAGCCAACCGATGTACCTCCCTAGCCATTTCCCTATCACCAGTATCGACATGAGCTAGGCTACCCATAGACACCCTACTCAAAGCATCCGCCACCACATTAGCTTTACCGGGATGATAGTGCACACTCATATCATAATCTTTAAGAAATTCTAGCCACCTTCTTTGTCTCAAGTTGAGATCTTTTTGGGTGAAGACATAGTGGAGGCTCTTATGATCGGTGAACACATCGACATGTACCCCATACAAAGAATGACGCCAAATCTTTAAAGCAAACACCACCGCGGCTAATTCAAGATCATGCGTAGGATAGTTCTTTTCATGCACTTTGAGTTGTCTAGAAGCATAGGCTATCACCTTACCATTTTGCATTAGGACACAACCCAAGCCAACTCTAGAAGCATCACAATACACAACAAATCCCTCAAGCCCATCGGGTAGTGACAATATAGGAGCGGACACAAGTTTATCTTTCAAGGTTTGAAAACTCCTTTCGCACTCGTCGGTCCACTCAAACTTAGCCTTCTTTTGTGTCAACTTAGTCATGGGAGAAGCAATAGAAGAAAACCCATTCACAAATCTCCGGTAGTAATCCGCTAAGCCCAAGAAGCTTCTATTATCCGACGGGGTCAATGGCCTAGGCCAATTTCTAATCACATCGGTCTTCCTTAAGGGTCTACCTTAATACCACCCCGACACCACATGACCTAGGAAGGCAACCTCCCTCAACCAAAATTCACACTTTTTATACTTGGCATACAACTTCTCCTCTCTTAATCTTTGCAACACAACCCTCAAGTGACCCATATGTTCTTCCTCGCTATGCGAATAGATTAAAATATCATCAATGAAGACCACAACAAAGGAATCAAGGTAGGTTTTAAAGACCCTATTCATTAGGTCCATGAAGGTAGCCGGTGCATTGGTCAACCCAAAGGACATGACCACAAATTCATAATGTCCATACCTAGTCCGGAAGGCTGTCTTGGGAATGTCACCCTCCTCACCTTCACTTGATGATACCCGGACCGAAGATCAATCTTAGAGAAGTGGCTAGCCCCTTGCAATTGGTCGAACAAGTCATCAATCCTAGGAAGAGGATATTTATTCTTGACGGTGACCCTATTGAGTTGCCGATAATCAATACACATCCTAAAGGACCCATCTTTCTTCTTCCCAAACAACACCGGTGCACCCCATGGTGATTGGCTAGGCCTAATAAAACCCTTCTCCAACCAGTCCCTCAATTGTTCTTTCAACTCCTTTACTCCTGCCGGGGCCTACGGTAAGGGGAATCGAAATGGGTTTGAGTGGAGGGGTCTATGCCAAATTCTATTTACCCTTTCGGGAGGAACACCGAATGGTCATTAGGAAGACGTATAAAGGAATTCATTTTACGCCGGGAATCCGACTCTATAAGAAGGGTTTTGGACTCCATATCCCTAACCCTCATGAGGTGATAGAGACACCCCTTAGAGATCAACTTACGGGCTTTAATGCAAGAGATGAATCTACCCTTGACTACCACATTTTGGCTTTCCCACTCAAGAATGGGTTCACTTGGGAATTGGAACTTGACCCTTCGGGTTCTACAATCAATAGAAGCATAGTATGCATGCAACCAATCCATCCCAAGAACAACATCAAAATCGACCATGTTCAATTCAACAAGATCACAAGGCAATATTTTATGCAAGATGCAAATAGGACAATTTCTATAGACCTTCCTAGCAACAATATATGCACCAATAGGAGTAGACACCTTATATGACTCACGCAACAAGTCGGGCTCAACATGAAACTTTTTGGCAACAAAGGGGGTGACAAAAGAAAGAGAGGCACCCGGATCAATTAGTGCATATACAACAAAGTCAAAGATTTTCAACATACCGGTAACGACATCGGGGACTTCATCGACCCCTTGCCTCCCATGCAAAGCATAAAATCGATTGTGCCTTGGGGCACCATCTTGTCGGCCCCCTCTCCCCAAAGGAACCGCATTGGCACCTTGTGGACGGACCTCCTTACCCTTGTTGCGATTTCGGGGACAATCTATTGCCCTGTGCCCCATTTCCCCACAACTGTAGCAAGCACCGGTATTTCTCAAACACGGGCCACCATGGCCCTTACCACACTTCGGACATACATCACTAGAACCCATACCACCAACACCTTGGGCCCTTGGAACTTCATTGGCAAACCCCCTATGGGGCGCATGAGAAGACCCTTGGCCTTGATGAAATCGGCCTCCCCTTCGACTTTGGAACTTGCCCTCAAAACGGGCCCTCTTGGCCTCATGACCCCTCCTCTTCCTCAACTTCTCCTCCTCCATTTGTTCGGCATAGACCATCAAGCGGGACAAGTCCATGTCACTAATCAACATTGCGGACCGGCATTCTTCACTCACTAGGTCGGACACACCCATCACGAATTTATTCATTCTAGACCGTGAGTCGGCAACCAAGTGTGGAGCATATCTTGAAAGTTGGTTAAACTTGAGGGCATACTCCCTCACACTCATAGATCCTTGTTTTAAATTCATGAACTCCACCAATTTGGCTTCCCTAAGCTCTAGAGGAAAGAATCGATTAAGGAAAGCCGTTTTGAACTCTTCCCAAGGCACCACATAGTTTGCCCCCTTCTCTCTCTTCCATTGGTTGTACCATATTTGGGCCACTCCTTTTAGTTGGTAGGCCGCCAACTCCGCCTTATTTTCTGAACTCACGCCCATGATAGCTAATATCTTGTGGACTTCATCAATGAACTCTTGAGGGTCTTCATCTAACTTAGACCCATAGAATTCTGGGGGATTCATCCGCACGAAGTCTCTCACCCTAGATGCCGGGGTAGGAGCCTGAGGGGCTTGGGTCCCGTGGTTGGCTTGATTAGCCATAGCTTGTGCAAATAAAGTAAGGGCATCCCGAAGATCCCCATTGGTCGGTTGTTCCTCGGGTGCGCGGGCTCGTCTTCCTCTTGTATTAGACATGATCTAGCATAGCAAAGAACAACCGTTAGGGAAGAACTTAATTCAACTCTACAGCACGACTTAGAACATGGAGAAGGGAAACATTTCCTAAAACGTCTCATAGCCTCCTACTCATAGTTGTGGTGCACAACACAACCATGAATCGGACTCTAATCAACGCGGTGTGTTGGACTCCGAGGATCATTCAACCTAGGGCTCTGATACCAAGTTTGTCACGACCCAAGCCTAGGGCCTAGGTGTGACCGGCGAATGGGGAACCCGAAGGAACCCCAAACAAGCCTCATAGAGTATCATTACACATTCTTGGTCGCGGAAGCAATTAAATGACCATAAGCGATAAGCATAATCAAGGGGAAAACGGGACTAAGGGAGCAAGAAAAAAAAAAGATACATAAATACCATAGATGAGTCAAGCTCAAGCATAATACACAACTTGTCCAACACCACCTCTAAACATGAGTACTTAGCGGGGGCCAAGACAAACTACCGGGCTCACCCTCATAGTCAAAACATAACTAAAAAGGAAAAGTTTTATACATAACAAAAGATCATGAGCAACGTCCCCGAAATGGAGGACTCACCAATAACCACTATAGAAACTCGTACTAGCCACGCGGAGGAGGATGGTCAAGCGGTGCTCCGGTCCCTACATGGTGACATCATGTAGGCATAGAGTATGCGTTAGTACATTTGAATGTACTAAGTATATGGGATGCAATGCAATGCTACATTAGATGGACATCATAGGAAAAATGCGTAATCATACCCAATAGAGAGCATATTAATAAAATAATATGTATAATGATGCTTACATAAAAATCATATTTAATGGGACGTAGTACATGTGTGGCGAGTGACCATCAATATAGTATTTCCAAGGCCTACCACCCCCTTGGAGAGGCGAAAGAGGTACAAACCCTCAATCACATATGGTTACACGGGCCTACCACCCCCCGAGCTAGGGACCAAGGTACAAACCCCTCGATATGGTACGGGCCTACTATACGGGCCTACTACGGGCCTACCCCCCGTACTAGGCAACCAAGGTACAACCCCTCGATATGGTTATACGGGCCTACTACCCCCCGTACTAGGCTTGGTCGACTCACAACACTTATTTAGGAAAATCATATACATGTGTCCATTTCATCATCATTTCAGTAATTACATAACCATCCGTCTCATAGGACGTACCTTGGACCTTCCCTTTCCTAAGAATTCTATATAATGGGCATTTTATCAAACACAAGGTGGGCAATTGTTCATATAAATGAAATCATGTATTTCAAGAATACTAATTCCAACCAATTCCAAAATCCATATAAATCAGCCCACCAACAACATACATATATATATCAACCTTCATAATTTGATCATGGAAGCATGTAAACCATAAACATCACATAAAAATTCCATTTCATGATAATATGCAAAAGGACCATAATAGGGTGTGTAGTAGTAATTCCATAATTCAAGAGTTCATAATTGATCATGAGGACCCATAAACTTGAAGTAGAAATAGAGGATAAATGGTTGGACTTGTGGAAAGGAAGGTTTCCACAATCAAAACCACATACCTCAACTTTGGAGAATCCTTGATGAAGATTGGAATGGAGAATCGAAGCTTGAGATTGAGTCTTGAATCCGGAATTAGAGCTTGAGATGTTTGAATTTGGTTGAAGATCTTGGTGGAATTTTTGGAGAGGGCTTAGAGAGTGTTTTTGGAGTTAAGAAAATGAATAAGTATGGACATATCTCCTTTTTATAAAAAAACACCTCCAACCCGCCTAGAAAATAGCTCACTGGAATTGAAAATTCTGCACATACAGGTTTTACGAAAATGGTCATAACTCCCTCATCCTAACGCAGAATAAGGTGAAACCAAGTGCGTTGGAAAGCTAACTCAAAGAGCTTTAATTTGATAGGTTGCAGCCCTTCCAGTTCCTTGTGTGCTAAGAGATATGCCCCTTTAAAGTTGACCCTCCAAATCGCAATTTTTGCGATTTTCAAATTTTGATACGGTTGCTCTAAAATTCGGGTTAGACCCATTCCCCACTCAATTTGACCCCACAAATAAGAATATGAAGTCGAATTTCCGAAATCATGCACGGATTTTGAGATATATGGAAATTACAATTATAGGTGTTTCCGAAGCACATTTTCGGGCATTTGGATCGTTTCATAAATGGTCATAATCTTCATCTGTGATAGCTGCATTCCCCTTTATTGGTGCTTGAAAACCTTTTGTGAATTGAAAATCTTCCGGATACCCAATCAATCTATAACAGTCATCTTCTATATGTCCAGTCTTAAGGCAATGAGTGCAACTCACATTTGGATTATACTTCTTCCTTCGTCCCTTACCATTCCTGAGTGGAGGAGAAATCTTCTGATTGTTCCTCAAACTCTTTTAACCCTGAAACTGACCACCAAAAGTCTGAGGATGTCCTCCAGATCTCTATTGTGAATGATTGGGATTACCAAATCTCTGCATTTGGTTTCCAGATGTAGGATTGCCTGCCATAAAAGAGGAATTATTAGGAGGAAATTGAGGGCTAGTGTAGACTTCCCTCTGATTTTCATCTTGAAGTAACAGAGAATAAGCTTTATTGATTCCTAGTAGAGGATTTAACATGAGTATATTTCCCCTTGCTTGAGCATAGATATCATTTAAACCCATAAGAAATTGAATTAACCTTTGATCCTCCACAAATTTAGTCATCTTATGTTTTCCTTCACAAATACATACACACTTGCATCCAACATGCGAGTTGAGAGAGTCTAATTCATCCCATAACCTCTTCAATTTTGTGAAATATCCTGCTATGTCAGTTGATCCTTGCATTAACCCTGTTAACTCCTTTTGCAGATGGTATAATTTAGCTCCATTCGACTGCCCAAACCTTTATTCCAGATCTATCCAGAGATCTTTGGCAGTCCTCGAATAGATCACATAATGTGCTATGTCCTTGGATAAAGAGTTGAGTAGCCAAGCGGTTACCATATCATTACACATGTGCCAAGAGGAGAAATCATGTGCTGTAGCTGGTGGTTCTGGGCAGTTGCCATCAATGAACCCCCGTTTGTTTTTAGCTGAAAGTGCAATCAAGACAGATCTTCTCCATCCTTGATAGCCCCTTCCATCAAAGATATTGTTGACCAGATTCATCCTAGGTGCATCAGAAGCATGAAGGAAAAGAGGATTCCCAAAGTCAACTGTGGAAGTGGTGGGAACTTGCCCCGCAAGAGGGATCGCCTCAGTGGTTGTTTCTACCATGATTCAAGAGGAGTATGAACAGAGATGAAGAGCAGAAATTGAACCTGGCTCTGATACCATAATAGAAAATATGGACGAAATCTTAGAGAAATTTTCTGTGTAATTTCTTGTGTCAATTCTGTACATTCTTGACCTTATTTATACAAGATAATTCTATTTCTAATAACGGTAACTAAGAAGGAATAAAAGATAAAGGAATAAAAGATAACAACTATTTACACTTGTCATTTTTCTATTTGTTTTCATCTAACAAACTGTTATAGCTATCACGTGTTAGGCATATGCATTAGCTAAGAAGCTTCTGGATTTGTACCACTATTAGATCCACGTGGATGCCTCTGATTTAATCTATCACATAGGTGATCTATGGTTGTGATATTTCTACTTAATTTGTTGACTTTTGTTGTATCAAAATTGTTCTGTCTGAAGGTTTGTGAACTCCATAGTTCATTTCCAACTTGTTCCTTGTTCATGCTCTCCCTTTCACTCTCTTCTGTAAAATCACCAAGAAAGTTTGATGTTCGTTCTTGATTCTCAACATGTTAGGCATATGCATTAGCTGAGAAGCTTCTGGATTTGTACCACTATTAGATCCACGTGGATGCCTCTGATTTAATCTATCACATAAGTGATCTATGGTTGTGATATTTCTACTTAATTTGTTGACTTTTGTTGTATCAAAATTATTCTATCTGAAGCTTTGTGAACTCCATAGTTCATTTCCAACTTGTTCCTTGTTCATCCTCTCCCTTTCACTCTCTTCTGTAAAATCACCATGAAAGCTTGGTGTTCGTTCTTGATTCTCAACATTCTCGTCCATATCAATTGGATCAGGACGAGCCGGCTTTGATTCTGGATTCAGATCAATCTCTCCAGGAAGCAATTTGTCATAGTACTCTGTACCATTATTATCGAGAAGCTTATCATAATTAGAATTCGCACATTGATCAACCTTTTTAATTGAAGGCTCGAGCCATTCATACCAACGAACCTTACAATGTTTGGCAGACTTACAATGTAATAAAGAAGAAATACGAGGCCATTGATTCGCTCCATACTTCATTATTGCCGCCTTCAAAATCTCGTCCTCTATATTCTTCCAAAGTCCTCCTCTCATCATCGCTGATTTACAGTTTCTCTCTCTCTTTTTTTAAGCAAAAAGCAGGTAGCGTAGCCCTGTTTAAATAGGCCTCGGAGGAATATTTAATGAACAAAAAGTGGAGTCTAATAAGGAGAAGATAATCCTACCAAACTAGGAAGAGCAAGGATCGATGATCGGATCGATCTATACATATTAAAACTACGAAAAAGGAAAATTACAACAATATACTATTTAAGAACTTAATTAACAATATATATATATACTCCTTTTTATTTACAAAACAAGGTTTTTAATTATAAACATGACAAAATATTTAATTTTCATTTTTTTTATTTATATATTTTATTTTTCGATTTATTTCCTTTTTTTGGGAGGTTATGTGCTAAATTTATGAGATTGATAATTATTGTTTACTTTTTGGTTTTCCAACCATAATTAAACTCTTTTATATTATTTATTTTTGCCTATATATTGAATTTTCGATTTAAAAATAAAAAAAATAAAAAATAAAAAATATATATATATATATATTCGATTTATTTTCTTTCTTTGGGGGTTATGTGCTAAATTTATGAGATTGATAATTATTGTTTACTTTTTGGCTTTCCAACCATAATTAAACTCTTTTATATTATTTTTTTGCCTATATATTGAATTTTTTATTTTAAATTTTTTTTATATTCGTTTTATTTTCTTTCTTTGGGGGTTATGTGCTAAATTTATGGGATTGATAATTATTGTTTACTTTTTGGCTTTCCAACCATAATTATACTCTTTTATATTATTTTTATTTATTGAATTTTTGATTTTCTTAAAAAATATATTTCAGCATCCGATTTATTTCCTTTTTTTGGGGGTCATGTGCTAAATTACGGGATTGATAATTATTTTTTACTTTTTGGATTTTCAACCATAATTATACTCTTTTATATTATTTTTTACCCATATATTGATTTTTCGCTCTCTAAATTTTTTATTCAATCAAATCAAATTATTAAGTGTAGCCTTCTCTCATCTCTTTCATATTGTTTTCATACAAATATGTTTTTCTTTTATCATGACCAAATTTTCATTTTTTTTTCTGAAATTTTGAAATTTATCTACGTTATTTTTTTGACAAAATATTTTAATTTGCGATGGTATGACTTAAATAACCATTTGAATCTAGAAAGTTTAATAAAGTAATTAAAAACTTGCATATTATATAGATTTTCGTACAATTTTGGTGTTAAGTCATACATAATATGTAAATATTATATTACACCTCAATATATACCATATAATATATCAAATTTGTTTAAAAATATATACGTACCGTATAATATGCCAATTTTGTATTATCTAAAATATCAAAATTATACCAACATTGTATCATCTAAAATATCAAAATTATACCAACATTGTATCATCTAAAATATCAAAATTATACCAACATTGTATCATCTAAAATATCAAAATTATACCAGCATTGTATCATCTAAAATATCAAAATTATCAGATTGTCAATTTATAACATAACGAAAATTATTATTTTGATAATAATATCTTTTAAAATCAACACTAGTACAAACTTGAGAACTTGAAATCACACAAGAACGATGTGACACCATTCACGAATAACATTGAAAATTTCTAATATCAAACTTGTACCATATAATAACACTAACATTGTACCATATAATATACCTACAATTATTAAATTCTACCCCATATGATATACCAATCTAGTTGATATGTCATGTCATTCTATTTTTTAAAATGACATTTTATACCATAAAGGAAACTAACATAAATAATAGGACTAATTACATCATATGATTAAATATGATTCTGGAATTTTTATTTAAAAACAACGAATAAAATTCAAAATTGCTAATAACATTCAATTAGATTCTAAAAAAAAAAGTGTAATAAAAAAAATTAACTCAACGATATTAATCCTTATATGGATATTTGGTAGAAGTTTTCTTGTTGTGGTCATCTATAGGCTATAACACATTTTCTACAATTTACGTTAGACCTCTTGAAATTCTTTTCTTTTAATTGGTATTTGCGTTATATATCACTCCTTCAATCTTGAAATTCACATACCTTCCTGCAATACATTTCAACAAAAAACTTAAAGAACCTACTAAACACCAGTTATAACAATTAAATTTGAAATGCACAATCATATTTTTTTATATCACCAAACAAAAGTTACAAAAGATATAAAAATCTACAATTATTTCACAATACATACCAAAAAATACATCAATATTCAATATAAATAACAGATCGTCCAACTTACTTTATGGTGTAAAACAAAGACATTTAAATAACAATTATTTCAATATATGTACCAAAAACTACATCTAATACACCATTAATTACCAATAAATATTCACATAATACACCAAAACATAAGCTAATCTAATAACAAGTTAATGTACATTATCAATTACTTCAATATATGGACCACAAAAAGTATCTATCAATTAGACCAGCAAATTATAGCAAAAAAATTACAGATTGTTGGTGTTGATTTAAAACGTAAATACAATTCACAACAACTACTACTATCAATTTTACCAAATTATCCAACCGGTTACTATTCATAATTTATCGGCACAATTACACCATAACATATGCCAAAAAAATCATAAATTTACCGATTAATAATAGGTTAATATACAATTTAGATTACACCACATTATAAACTTAATTTAATTTCATATATGGACGTTATTATATATTGTTGGTATAGTATATACACCAACATATATCATAGTTTAGAATCAAAAATTAAGAAAATACACCAATTTTAGATAACAAAAAAACATATTACAACCAAATAGTTTATACGATAACGAGCATAGAACATATAAAACACCAAATATACTTATCAAAATTACCTGATGCGTCTCATCGTCTATTGTGTTGTAGTAGAATTGAAACACTGTTAGTATCCATTATTGATTAAACTTCAGAATATGGAGTTGCAGAGGTTTATTTTGGTTAAAAACCTCTTCTGAATGGGAGAGAATGTATAATTAAATTTGAGTAAATTGTGGGAGAAAATCGTGGGATTAATTAGGGATCTTTTTTTTAATGTTTTTTTCTTTCATTTTTAAAAAAAATTATTTGCTATATTTGAAAAAACACTATTGTCATGTAGATGAAAAATAGAACTATTGCTATCTAGTGGTTATTAAGCCTATATAGTTGTATACTTAAGTTTTTTGCCCCTATTTTCCTCCAAACATACTTAACACTTCAAAAGTCTTATTCTCTCCTAGTTGGCATGCCATGTCATTAAAAAGTCATTTTTAAAAAATAATAAACTTATTTAATTCAACAAACTCATTTGACTAAAATAATATTCTTATATATATATATATATATATATATATATATGTTTATTAAGAAAAAAATTTCATACTTACGAATTTTTTATCATAATTAAACTTTTTTTTAAGCTATGAAGAATAGCTTTTTAAAACTTACTATGCTGCCATCAATTTTGTAAATACTTATAAACACATATATTCAAAAGATATTGATACACAAATCACTCATGAACATCAACTTACATTAATTTAATCATATATTGTATAATGAATCAGTAATACTAAAGATCAATTAACTATTAAATAAATTAATTGTGTACTTTGAAATCCATACTTACAATATATCTTTTTGAAAAAAAATAAAGTGAATAATATTTATATTATAAAATAAAATTTTGATATTTATTAATGAGCATATTAATCTCGTATAATGTGTGTATAATTGAATTAAAAATAGGCTATTCAATTAATTATTACTTGTATTTTGTGAATTTGGGATGATATAAAAATATATATTGGTATTTAACTATATGATAGAGATAAAATATAATATAATATAATAATCATAAAAAATAAAAAAATTAAATTAAAAATAAAAGTTAAATAGTAATAAATTTCTCTTTTTACCAACTTCTCTCTATGTCAATCTTACAAATTTATTTGATATTTTTTTCGAAAAATTTTTGCTTAAAACTTTTAGATAATTTACTTAAGCATTTCAAAATTTCTTAGGTAACCATTTAGGAAATTGACTCTCAATTACGCCCACCCGGACATTGATTGGGCGGTTCCCCCCCCCCCCTCAAAAAAAAAGGAAAAACTACAAGATATAGCAAACATCATTATATATTTAAGATAAATAGCTATAGTTTACTTTTTTTATGTTATATGGATACAATTAAATATTAAATAGCAAAGTTAATTAATTATACATGAATAATCATTTTTCCCCCAATTTTATATGTATATTAACAAATATTAAATAGCAAAGTAATTAGTGTATGCCTAATCAATTATGTCAAGCACGTATTATGGTGTGTGTTCCCTAAGTTTACCTTCTTCAATGTTTTCTCTTTCAATATTTCGATATCATCGATTTTTATTTTTTTTTCAAAAATCCTTCTGATTCACAATCCTTTTGCATAATTGTAGGAGTGATTTTTGTGATTCATTTTCATCAGGTATCTTCTTACTTCTAATTGCATTTTTTCTTGGCTTTTATGAAGGTTATATTTGTATATATCTATATGTTTCATCTATTTTCATAGGATTTCGATTGAAGATTTTTTCCATTACAATGACAATAATCAGTACTTCGAAAAGGGTCACAAGAGGTATACATTTATTTGATGAATTGTTGGATGAAATTCGTTCGTTAATTCCGGTAGCAGTGAAAAAAAGTAGTACAACAAGAACAGGAGGAAAAAGAGCTTGAGGTTTAGTTGTACAACAAAAAAAAGGAGGAAAAGTTAACAAATTGTATATAGTTGTAAAAAGTAAGTTGTACAGGGAGGACATGAGCAAAAGCTGAATGAGAATTGTGGATTTTCAATTTTTTATACAGTGAAATAATTATACATCTGGATATTTTTATTGTATTATATTCCATTGTCTTCTTTTTTTTGGATTGCCCAATTGTATTGAAATATTATCACAAGTTGAAAGGCTGATTAGGAAATACAAGTATATTTGAATACACTTGGATACTCACATGGAAAATACTCACATTCTATTTTTCATGTTTTTGGGTTGTCCAATATATTCATTTTTTGTTAACAACAGGGGTATTCATATGTATATTTAATTATATTCATATGGTAAATGTATTTAAATTGTCATGCTCATATGCTAAACTGATATACTTTACCAAGTTTGATATATTAATACATTAAGTTCTATGATGGTTTGTATCCTTGATATATTAATACATTAAGTTATATAAATCATTGTATCCATTTGAAATCAAAGTATTCTTATGATAACTGTATAAATAATACATTTTCCTTACGTAGGAAATCAAATTCTATGCAGTGAATCGTCGGGGTGAAGCCCCGCATATGTAGATTTATAGAAATCGAAATTACTATACAAGTTATGCTTGCCATGGAGTTCACCTATTTAAAATCAAAATAAATAGGATTCATTCACAAATACAATTAGTTCATCAAATACAATAGATAAATTTAACTAAACAAAATTCTATTAATACCTTTATGACGCTTGAATAAGAACAATGGAGACAACAAAAGAATGGAGTAAGATGTATCCCAATTTTTTTGTTTATTTAATTGGAATCCCAATGGATATGCTTTCAATAGGTAAATATTAGTTGATAATTTAATAATGGAAAGGTGAGAGTTTTAGGGAAGTAATTAAAGGGTTGTCTGTTATAGTAACATAAATTACCTTATTAAGTGGTCGTTTGGTTACTGGTTAGAGTTATGCATGTATTAGTTATGTGTGTATTAGTTATGTGTGTATTAGTTATGCATGTATTAGTTATGTGTGTATTAGTTATGCAGGTATTAGTTATGCAGGTATTAGTTATGCAGGTATTAGTTATGCAAGTATTAGTTATGCAAGTATTAGTTATGTAGGTATTATTTACTAGGATTTAGTTATGTAGAAATTACAATACATAAATTATTACTTATTGAATATTTAATTTATTGTAAATTAATATACCTTTTTTTAATAAAATCTAAAATTATAAAATCCAATAAATATAATAGTATACTTGATAAACAAGTAGTATTCAAAATAAAATGCAACAGTTGTTGTGGGGTGGGGTGGGCTGGGCTGGGGGGGAGGGGGGGCTATGAAAATGAAAATCACTCACCAACTGTAAACTATGATGCACAAAAAGAAAAAGAAAAATGATGCACAAATATTAAAATGCAACGGTTCTGCCGGGATGGGGGGATAAAAATAACGAAACCACAAAAAAAATAAGGTACAGAAATAGCTTAGTCATTTAAAAAAAAAATAATTAAAAAATAGCTTAGTCAACCCCCTTAATTTTGTAAATTAGTATTATTTAATTACAAACAAATAAGTAAACATATTAAGGGTAAATATGTAGTTTTATTATTTTAATCCATGTATAACTAATACCGTCATAACTTATTCCACCTTCTACCCCGCATAAAATTATACATAGATTTCTTCATAACTTATGTGAGTATTAGCTATGTAGAATTACAAAAACCCAACCAAACACCATATAAAATCATACATGAATAACTTTTATACAACATTTGGAGACATACCAACCAAACACGGTATAAAATTGATACATGAATAATTTTTATTCTATTTACAAACCAAGGATGGTATAAAATTAATACATGAATAACCAAGTTATTCATGTATTAACTTGTCCCCTTATCCAGTAACCAAATGGCCCCTAAGTGAATTATAATTATAATTGTATTACTGTATAAATAATGATTAAAAAAATTATATGAAAATACAGCTATATATAGACATAAGCTATAGTCATTTTTGATAAATACAATACTTATAGCTATTGAAATTCAATAACTCTATAACTATAGTCATTTTTGTATGTTGCTACGAAAAAAACAGTAGTGTATGAGTAAACTTTTTCTTGTTTGCGTCATGCTCAAATGTCACGCTTGTGACGTCAAAATCTTGTCCCAAGTAGCTAGTATTACTTGGATAATAAAACAAAAAAGTTGGGATTTTTATTTTTCATGAATGGGTTGTTTCCTTTTCAATTGCCTCTTCTTTTCTTTTTTTCGTTTTCCACCGGATGTCTAGAGCCCATATTGGAGCTCCGACTAAATTTGGATTGCGCACCGCAGGGCCCATTCGGGAGTGGCGCTCCCAACAAAATTTTCTCCATATTCAGGGCACGAACCCGAGACCTCTGGTTAAGGGTGAAGCAATCTCACCACCGCACCACAACCCATATTGGTTCAATTTCCTCTTCAATCACTCATAAAATGGACCATTCCTCCCCAACACACAAGCCATCATCACATCTCTTATCCAAACCAACTCGATCAACTAAGTAAAATGGTGAAAGAGCATCTTGTGCAAGGCAAAGAATTTGCGGTCCAACTTCAAAGTCTACTTCTACAGCCTCTTGTACATGATGATAAATCAGTCTCATCACCTCATGATCTTATACTTAAAATCTTGACTTGTTTCACTGAGGCTCTCTCTCAACTCACTTTTTGTGGCGATAGCGTAACTGGTTCCAAAGATATTAGCGGTGAGTTTAGGAAGAAGGACAAGCAAGTCGTGAAGAACCGACGAGGTTGCTATGGGAGAAAAAGGTGAGATATAATGAATTTAGAGTTAATGCTTATACGTTACACAATCAAATCATCTATGATGTGTTGCAAATAATTTTATTTAATTTATTAGTGTTAATTGCTAATGAATAAAATAAAAACTACACAGTATATATAATAGGTTGTTCAAAATTTATTACTCTATTAATACATATAACTTAGATAATTGGTTAAATTACTGATAATATAAAACTTATTTTACATCCTTGATCTATATACGTACTTATACCTTTGATGGAAAATCAGAAATTAGTTGCAAAAAAAAAAATCTAATGTGAGCCATCTCAAAAGGGTAAATTAAATTATACCACTTAGTGAAAAAAATAAAAAAGAATTATGTGTTTCATATTTTAGTATCGAGCTTAGTTAAAAGAAATTGAAAATTTTATGCTGGAATGAATTTTAAGTATTTATTACCCTGCATCGTTAATATCTCAGATGGTCACTCAACTATGCATTCTTCTTTCAGAAAGTCACTCAACTTTGAATTTTAACTCAAAAGTCACTCAACTATGCATTTTTTTCTCAGAAAGTCACTTAACTTTAAACTTTAACTAAAAAGTCATTCAACTATCCACTCTTCTCTTCTAAAGTCACTCAATCTATTGAATTGCTATTTTAATTAAAATTTGTTGATCCAAATTTTAAAAAATAAAAAAGTACCATTTAAACTATGTAGTGACCCGCTCCCTTGACCCGACCCGCTAAAATATATAATATTGACCCATTTTATTTTGCTTCTCTCTTCAATGACTCTTTCTCCTTTGCATTTTTTTCTCATTCTCCATTATTGTCTCTTCTTCCTCTTTTAGCTAGGTTTTAATTTGAGCATCTCAATTTGAAGTTCTATATTTCCATTTATCAGCAATATATTCAGCTTAGCACTATCTCAGTACCGACTACTTTTGTAAGTCGAGCGTTGCTTTGCAACGCATAAATGACCTAAAATATACTTCACTAATGTCAGCAATGTAGAATCAGAAGAGGAAGAAGAGGCAGCAATGGAGAATCAGAAAAGAAAAAAAAACGCAGAGGTGAAGAGGAGAAAGAGCCCAAGAAGAGAGGGAATAGTGTAGGAGAATGGATAAAATAAAATGGGTCAATATTATATTTTTAACGGGTCGGATCAAGTGGGATGGGTCATTAAATGGTTTAAATAAATATTTTTATATTTTTTAAAATTTTAGTTTTTAAATAAAAAAATTATATCAGTAAATTTTAATTAAAATAACAATTAAATAGGTTGAGTGACTTTCTGAGATAAGAGTGGATAGTTGAGTGACTTTTGAGTTAAAATTCAAAGTTGAGTGACTTTCTAAGAAAAGGGTAGATAGTTGAGTGACTTTTAAGTTAAAATTCAAAGTTGAATGACTTTCTGAGAGAAGAATGCACAGTTGAATGACCATCTGAGATATTAACTCCTGCATCACTTGCCATCCCTATTCATAGTTATGACTTATTAAGAATAATATAACACTAAAAGTTGGAATTGTTTGGATAATAGTAATGGGTATATATTATACTTTTAGTGTTTATATATTATTTGAACTCAACTATAATATAAGATTAATAAGTTATGAAGCTGTTAAAAGCTTTAAGTGTTCACCATATAGTGTTTGTTGGAGGGTTTTTAGATTTACCCATTATATATTATTATTATATCTAAAAGAAACCACTGCTGAATTTCTACTTTATATCAAGTATATATTTCAATATCACGAAATGGATCTGCTAGTAGAGGAGCCATCTTTGTTCAATAGGATGTCAATTAATATTTGATCACATCGTTACGAAATTATACTGCATAGATTATAAGTTGAATGTTCTTAGTTTATTAATTTCTCCGTTTCAAAATAATTGTAATTTTAACAACAAAAAAACGTTTCAAAATAAATGTCATTTTAGAAATTCAAGTCAAAAAGTAGTACATTTTTCCAACTATGTATACCTTTATATTAAAGAACTACTTCTTCTTAATAATGCTCAATGTTTAAGAAACATTTTATAAATAGAAGTAAACTATACCACTTATTTATTATTTTTCTTCTTTGGGTGAAATGAGTGAGTACTTATTTTAAAACAAAGGGAATAATATGTTTACTTCTACATATTTTGACTTCCTTACGGATTGACCTATCTATGTTTGGTTATGAGTATATTACTTAAAACTAGAATAAATTTTATGCCATTTGTTGGTGTATATATTATCTATTCCATATGGAAAGTGGGATATATGATTTTTTTTATTAATCCTAATTATTAAGATCTCTAATTTTGAACCAGATGATTTCATCATTAGTAAAAAAAATTAATTCCGCCACTAAACTATGCAGAAAGGAATTAGATTCATGGACGAGAGAGACTATAACTACGGAAGATGAACATGCATGGAGGAAATACGGACAGAAGGTTATACTTAACTCAAAATATCCAAGGTATATAAGAGATATGCCAACTAAAAAATAAGTATACATGTACGTATTGAATTGTGTGATTACCCAATTTAAAAAATATTTTTACTATTTAATTATGTTTTCAATACGTTTTTTGTATGTACTATTTAATTATGATTGACTTTTTTATAAGTCAATCATTTATACTCAATATCATGTTGAATTGTATGTGAGACCACCTTATCAAGTAATTTAAAATATTAAAAAGAACATACTTTTATTTATTCAATTATATATGTTTTTCAATACAACAAAAAAGATGGATATGCTACTTTATTAAACTTTTTTTTTTGTTGTGACAAGGTGCTACTATAGGTGCAGTCACAAGTATGACCAAGAGTGCTATGCCACTAAACAAGTTGAGAGAATTAAAGAGGAGGAGCCAATAATTTATCGAAGTACATACTTTGGACATCACGTTTGTAAACGTCCACAAATGATCACCACTTCACGAGAAGAGTCAAAATTACAACATAGTGATAAATCTTGTGCACAAGATTGGCAGTATTTAATTCCAGATTTTTCTATTGAAGGTGGGGTTTCATCTTATAATGACTTGCATGGTTTGGATATGGACGATGTTGGTAAATTTGGTGATTTTCACTTTGAGGCATTAGAGTTTTCTTGATTAATTGTTTTGTTCCTAATGGCTTAGCTTGCATGTTGAACTGAATTATGTCCCTTTGTTTTTATTCAATGAAGTGAAAGTTCCACAATCACATTTGTTTTTTCATGGAATTATTTTTTATGATTAATAATTTGAAATGCAGGAAGAGAAGGAGCTAATAATAGCCACAACTTGCATATATTAAGTATCTTTTGAAGGGATAAAGGTCATTTTCACTCTTGTTTTATTTAAATTCACCTAGACATGAGAGCGAGCTTAATTTGTCTTCAATTCACCTTGATCTGATGCTCTTATGTGTCAATGATTCAGTTTGATTCGTTATTTTTTTAAAAAAAATATATCATATAAACTCTTCGGTTAATTCTAGGTTTTTAAACCGTCATTTAACAACTATCGTAATCAATATAAATTGATAGAATTAAATACCCAACAGTAACAATTACATAGAATGAAAATATTTTTCCTTAATAATATCATACCATAACAGAAGCAATATACTCATGATGTTTATCATAATCACATGATACACCACTCTTATAAAACATATGGAAATTTGTATTAAATTTAAATTAGAATCTATAATTGATTTCGTTAAACAATCAAGGAAGCGTTTTATTATATGTAGTTGGACATAAATATTTCAAAAACATCTATTCTTTTTAAAAGAAATAATCTTATTGTTTGCAACCAATTTTAAAGTGACAGAAAATAAATTACAATCACAAATAAAATATGAAGAAATATAGTTTTATTGACAAACATTGTAGGTACAAATCTTTTCTCCCTTGATTCTTCTCTCTCTTTAGATTTCTCCGCGATTCGGGAATCGTTAGTGGCGTATTTCCCGAACTAAGAGGACTTGGACTTGATTTTCATAATTCGAGAGCCGTTAGTGGCGTATTTCTCAAACTAGGATGATTTGGGCTTGATCTTCATAATTCGAGGGCCATTAGTGGCGTATTTCTCGAATTAAGATGATTTGGACTTGATTTTTATAATTCGAGGGTCGTTAGTGGCGTATTTCTCGAATTATGGTGATTTGATCTCTTTATGAATATTCCATAAATTTGCGGAATATCCGAGATCTTGATCTTTATGAATATTTCATGAATTTGTAGAATATTCGAGATCTCGATCTCTTTATGAGTATTCCATGAATTTGTCATGGAATTTTGGAGATGCCTTTTCAAGTGAATATATATAGTACCCTTTATATAGGTATGAAGTAGGGTTTAGGGTTGAGTAGCCTCCAATAATCCTAATTGGAATTGAACAGACCTTATAGAGTCCCAACTTGAATTGAACCCATCTTGTAGAGTCTCACAAAATTTCAATGTGTACACTTATGATTAAATATACAAAGTAAATATATTATGAAAATCTCACCTCAAAGTCTAGTAGCATATAACTAACTTCAATGGATTGAGTATGCCTATATGCTGACATTCAAAATTTAGATAATCACAAAATAAAAACATGTTTGATCAATTAAATTAGTTTTTTTAAAAATAAATAAATAAAAATAAGTGACACCCCTGCACTCAGTGATTGCCTGACCTGAACGACACTGAATATATAGGACTATCGATCTTCATCGATATTTGGGACCCAAATAAATTATTGGTCCCAAATGGAATTGTACCTTTGCGTTTAAGATGTAGCCACTGTCTTTTAGACATTTTATCAGTGCAATTATAATAGCAGCGGGCCAGCTATATAGATGATAAATACGACATGATCGATTATGATAGGAAATATATTAGTTTCTCCTCTTCATTTCAATTTATTTGTCACATTTTTACTTTTAGTTTATTTTTAGAAAAAGTGTTTTTTTAAAAAGTTTTTAAAATTTTAATTTTTTTTTGCATAACATGTCTTAGATCATAAGATTAAGAGAAAACAAATAAAAATCCTCCCCTAAACTTGGTAGTACAACTTACTTTAGCTAGGGGTGTCAAAAGAATATGAAAAACCGACCGAACCGAACAGAACCGAATCGATTTATGTTATTTTTTCAATAAAACCTTGGACTTTTATTTATGTGTATAACCGTCCCGAACAATTGGGATGATCTTTTTAATTTATGAAAAAATCAAAAAATTCCCGAACCGAACCGAATAACCTTACATGTATGTAAATATATTTTATATATTAACAATATGTTAAATTTAATATATAAATATATTTTATAACATTTTTCGCCTCTGGTGACTAGACGACTTTGGATCTTTGCTCTTTAATTATCCTGTACTTAATTTGGTTTAAAATTAAAAGATACTGTAATAGATACTCTATCAAACAATACAACAAAAACTATGCAAACACTCCTATTAAATATTTATTAAGATCAAACAATACGGCTACAAGGTTTTAAATTCTTATCTTCTTGGTGAAGAATTATAGTGCTTCTTCAAGAGCATATTTGCGAAAGAAATTTTTTAATAGTAGTATATTTTGAGGTGATATTTTAAAAGAAACCGAAAACTAATCGAACCGTACCGATACCGAAGAGAGACCGATATGATTGGGATGGTTTAAAAAATCTAATTTTGGTTATGTATTATAAAATACCCGAAAAATTGGGATGGTACAATTTTTAAAAAATAACCGACTGAACCGTACCATTGACACCCCTAACTTTAGCACTTAAACTATACGGGCATTTAAATCCCCCCCCTTAACATCTTTCAAGTGATTTTTTTTCAACCCTCTCTTCACCAGACCAGTTGAGCTGTTGAAGGATGGGTGTTGTTGAGCCACACGCCTTTTCATTCGTCCACATAACTAATAATTTATAAATAATTTAATAAATTATATAATACTTAACAGAAAAAATTTTCTAAGTCCCCTCATTTATATTGTTGATAACAAAAAATAATACTAACACTTCAAATCACAAAGTCACAAACAGAGCATAAATAATCAGAAATAGATCATCATCGGTTTCATATTTGCTTTTTTTCTTTCTTTTCTTTGTCTGCTTTACTCTTTTGTGTTTTCTTGAATTCTTTTCAATTTCAATTTTGGGAAATTTTTCAATCTCCACCCCCTCAGAAACCCTAGCTCCAACTCCTCCAACTTTTCATAAATAAACTTTTATTTTACATAAATGTTAAATAATCCCCAGAATCTTGTTTTATTTGTATAAAGTTTGAATCTTTTTTTTTTCATAATTTTCAAGAATCTTGTTTTTGAGGAGATAATGAATACTGAGAACGATGATGTAGAGGAGGATTACGTGTGTCAGATGAATTGTTGGGGACTATTTTACCAATAATGGTGTATTGGGTTTATTCAGAATTGTATTGTTTGCTTGGAGGCTGATGCTATAGCCTATAAGGGTTGAAAAAAATCACTTAAAAAATGTAAAGGGGGTATTTAAACGCCCGTGTAGTTTAAGTGCTAAAGTAAGTTGTGCTGTCAAGTTTAGGGGTTTTTTTTTATGTATTTTCTCTAAGATTAAATGACAATTTGATACATCCTACATATTTTTAAGGAAAAATTACTAAAGTACACACCTTTAACTATATTATTTTCTATTTGTCCCTATATCTTTTTAAAATAACTAAAATTCCTTATTTTAATAATGTATCCGTATTAATGTATCCATGCTTGTATTAATGTATCCGCGCTTTCATTAATGTATCCGGATTGAGTTAATTTTTATTTTAATAATGTATCCGTGCTTGTATTAATGTATCCGGATTGAGTTAATTTTTATTTTAATAATGTATCCGTATTAATGTATCAATGTATTTATGCTTGTATTAATTTATCCGCGCTTTCATTAGTGTATCCGGATTTGGTTAATTTTAAGGGATTATTGTAATTAGAAAAAAAGTAGGGATAGATTGTAATTTTATCTTTACACTATGTGATTTATGTAACTTACCCTATTTTTAATTTAAGATCACATTTAAAAATATTTTTTAAATTCCATAATTAATTCCATATTATCTCGTACTGGTATATTCTATTAATATGTGCGACAAGGCATATAACATTACAATAAATTAGGGGTGTCAAATGGGCGGATCGGTTGAAATTGAAGATATTAAAATGGGTTGATATGGAAATTGGGTTGGGTCTTGATCAACCCAAGTTTACTTTGGGCTCAAATGGGCTAAAAATCGGATTGGGTCATGACCCGTCCAATTTGAACTACTTAATCTCTATAATTTTAACATATTGTTATTTAACTTTTATAACCACAATTTGAATTTCAACTCAAGAATTTTTTTGAAAAAAGTTACAAATTGATAGATAAATCCTAAAAGATATAAAATAGATAATAATTCATACCTTTAATATAGAAATATACATTACATCAACGCAAATAAAGAGTCTTAAAACGGATTGAAATTAGATATTAAATTGGGCTCAATTGAGGATTATCTTAAAATGGATTTAGGCTTGAATGAGTTGACATAAAACCACTTCAAATTATCTTGAGCCCAACCCTTACAATTCTAGACAGATTGGACATTTTACCTATATTTGGACTCATTTTTAACACTCCTACCATAAACAGCTCTCAAAACCCTTATGACAAGCTGCCTAACACAGGAGTACTCCTGAGCTTTATGCAGAGAGAATTGAAGGCTAATCAAAAGCAGTAAACTCTACGAAAAGATAAAAATTAACGACGAAAATTTCCTGTAGCTAAATAATAAAACATATAGTTATTTCTATTTAGCAATGGATTACAAAAAGATTATGTAGCTACGAGCAATGAAGTGCATAACTAATTCCATTTTTCTTTTTTAAAGTAAAACGACATTGAGTAGAAAAGGACACAATCGACATATATATATATATATATTATGATTGTTTATATTTTGTTAATTTCTAAGTTATAATTGTTTAACCTTGAAGTAAATGGTTCTCTGAACAGTTTTTAACGGTATTAATGGACTAACCTGTAAAGTCCTAGGGATTGTTGAATGTCCGCCGAAGCCAGTTGTGCTAAAGGACATAGTTAGCCAGGGTGTGGTTAGAGACAATCACGTTAAAAAATTAAGCTGTAAAGAAGAAGTGAAAAAAGGTTAGAGAATTATAAATAAATAAATAATATATATATATATATATATATATATATATATATATATTAGTTTTTGTATTTT
>JAGDQO010002233.1:0-390249 GCA_018342035.1 Solanum appendiculatum | reverse complement strand
GAATAGAGGAAGTCTAACACAATCTCAAAGCCATCTAATACATGATAAGAAAGGTGATTGTAGGAGTCACGGGCCTTGGCCAACATTTCACAGCTTCAATCTTGTGATTATCAACTTTAATACATTCATTTGAAACTACATGGCAATGGAAGGCCACTAAACTCAACCAAAACTCACACTTAGAGAACTTTACATACAATTGATTATCTCAAAGTGTCTGCATTACTGCTCCCAGATGGTCCACATAAACTACCTCGAATTGCAAATATATTAGAATATCATCTATAAATACGATCACAAATATATCCAGGAATGGCTTGAATACTCGATTCATTAAGTCCATGAACGCTGTTGTGCTTGGTAAGCCCGAACAACATCACCAAAAATTTAAAATGACAATATCTTATTTTGAAGGTTGTGTTTGAAATATCACCACCTTTAACTCTTAGTTGGTGGTACCCTAACCTTAGATCAATCTTCGAGAAACACTTGGCACCATGCAATTGGTCAAACAGATCATCAATTCTTGGAAGCAGGTATTTATCTTTTATTGTGACTTTGTTTAGTTGTCTATAATCTATACACATCCTCAAGGATCAATCCTTCTTGTGAACAAATAACACTGGTGCACCCAACGGTGAGGTATTAGGCCTAATAAACCCTTTGTCTAACAAATTTCTCAATTGTTCTTGTAATTCCCTCAGCTCGGCAGGAGCCATTCTACATGGAGGAATATATATCGCCTGAGTGTTAGGAAGAACATGAATAGAAAAATCAATTTCTCTCTCTAGAGGAATGCATGGAAGATCATCTGGGAATACATTTTGAAATTAATTAACTATAGGACTTGATTGAAGAGTTGCTGGTCCTTAATTTCTACTTCTAACTCAAACTAGGTGATAAATGCAACCCTTTGAAATCATCTTTCGTGCCCTAAGAAATGAAATAAAACTACCTTTAGGTGTGGCAGTATTACCCTTCCATTCCAGGACTATATCGCAAGGAAAATTAAAGCTGATAAATTTAGTACGACAATCAACATTGGAATAGCATGAGGCTAGCCAATCCATACCCATAATAACGTCAAATTGAACCAAATTTAAATATTATAGTACACTTTTTATAAATCTTTCTAGCTATAATTGACTTTCCAATTGGTGTGGATACAACAAACGGGGTGAGCAATAATTCTTGTTCCCCCCAAATTATTTAGCAACGAATGGGGTAATATATGAATGTGTAGAGACAAGATCTACCAATGCATATACATTATGAGTGAAAATGGATAATATTCTTGTAACGACATCAGGAGATGACTCCAAGTCCTGACGACCAGCTAAGGCATAACTGCGGTTCTGACCACCACCTGAACCAGATGCTCCTCCTCATCATCTACCTCAACCTCCACGTATTGAGGTTTGTGGATTAATCCCTAAAGGGTGAACACTGGATGAAGAAGATATTGTTGACCCTGTAGGTTGGGCCACACCACCACTGGCTCAATGTGGACAAAATCACATAATATGGTTGAGAAGTCCACACCGATAACATCCCTACATACCCTTGAGGCATGTCCCAGGATGCCTCCTACTCACACTATGTACAAGGTGGTAAAGGTGGCCTCATCTGACTTAAATTCTCCTAACGATGAGAACCTGACGCTCCTGAACTTTGGCCTAGTCCATACTGAACAGAATGATCATACTTCGGTCTTTGTAACTGGGATAGGGAAGTACTAGAAGGATAGGCTGATCATTGATAAAATTGTTGCCTAACATCACCTTGATGCTCTCTATAAAATGATGTAGATCTCGCCTTCTTATACTACTCTCTATCTAGATTTTGATTATCCTCAATCTGATGAACAAGCTCCTCCACTTTCTAGAGATGGCCTGTATTCGAGAAATATCCATATCCCTCTAAAAGGATGGTATTGTATAGTTTTCAATCAAACGTGAATCAAGGCCAACCACATACTGATGAATTCTAGCTTCCATTGTACTCAAAATATTTAGAGCATACCATGCCAATGAGTCAAATCTGAAACTGTACTCTCTGACACTCATTTTGCCCTGCTTAAGGCTAAAACCCGATCAAGTCTGGCCTCTCGAACCTCTCGTGGAAGATATTGACTAAAAAGGCCTCTATACAATCCTCTCATTTAGGTGGAGGTGCATTCGATCCCCTGGACCTCCCCCAAGCTTCGAACCATAAAGTGGCAATGTCCGGCAACCTAAAAGATGCCAACTGTCATGACCTAAAGTAGCCCCTAGACGTGACATGGCATATAGGACCCTGAAAGGCCCTACACAAGCCACTTAACATACATCATACAAGGTGATAGAGATAAAGAGTTCAAAAGACAGTTCTATATTAGAAAGAGTTGACAAAGAATAGAGGAAGTCTAACACAATCTCAAAGCCATCTAATACATGATAAGAAAGGTGATTGTAGGAGTCACGGGCCTTGGCCAACATTTCACATCTTCAATCTTTTGATTATCAACTTTAATACATTCATTTGAAACTACATGGCAATGGAAGGCCACTAAACTCAACCAAAACTCACACTTAGAGAACTTTGCATACAATTGATTATCTCAAAGTGTCTGCATTACTGCTCCCAGATGGTCCACATAATCTACCTCGAATTGCAAATATATTAGAATATCATCTATAAATACGATCACAAATATATCCAGGAATCGCTTGAATACTCGATTCATTAAGTCCATGAACGCTGTTGTGCTTGGTAAGCCCGAACAACATCACCAAAAATTTAAAATGACCATATCTTATTTTGAAGGTTGTGTATGAAATATCACCACCTTTAACTCTTAGTTGGTGGTACCCTAACCTTAGATCAATCTTCGAGAAACACTTGGCACCATGCAATTGATCAAACAGATCATCAATTCTTGGAAGCAGGTATTTATCTTTTATTGTGACTTTGTTTAGTTGTCTATAATCTATACACATCCTCAAGGATCAATCCTTCTTGTGAACAAATAACACTGGTGCACCCAACGGTGAGGTATTAGGCCTAATAAACCCTTTGTCTAACAAATTTCTCAATTGTTCTTGTAATTCCCTCAGCTCGGCAGGAGCCATTCTACATGGAGGAATATATATCGCCTGAGTGTTAGGCAGAACATGAAGAGAAAAATCAATTTCTCTCTCTAGAGGAATGCATGGAAGATCATCTGGGAATACATTTTGAAATTAATTAACTATAGGACTTGATTGAAGAGTTGCTAGTCCTTAATTTGTACTTCTAACTCAAACTAGGTGATAAATGACACCCTTTGAAATCATCTTTCGTGCCCTAAGAAATGAAATAAAACTACCTTTAGGTGTGGCAGTATTACCCTTCCATTCCAGGACTATATGGCAAGGAAAATTAAATATGATAAATTTAGTACGACAATCAACATTGGAATAGCATGAGGCTAGCCAATCCATACTCATAATAACGTCAAATTGAACCAAATTTAAATATTATAGTACACTTTTTATAAATCTTTCTAGCTATAATTGACTTTCCAATTGGTGTGGATACAACAAACGGGGTAAGCAATAATTCTTGTTCCCCCCAAATTATTTAGCAACGAATGGGGTAATATATGAATGTGTAGAGACAAGATCTACCAATGCATATACATTATGAGTGAAAATGGATAATATTCTTGTAACGACATCAGGAGATGACTCCAAGTCCTGACGACCAGCTAAGGCATAACTGCGGTTCTGACCACCACCTTGAACCAGATGCTCCTCCTCATCATCTACCTCAACCTCCACGTATTGAGGTTTGTGGATTAATCCCTAAAGGGTGAACACTGGATGAAGAAGATATTGTTGACCCTGTAGGTTGGGCCACACCCCCACTGGCTCAATGTGGACAAAATCACATAATATGGTTGAGAAGTCCACACCGATAACATCCCTACATACCCTTGAGGCATGTCCCAGGATGCCTCTTACTCACACTATGTACAAGGTGGTAAAGGTGGCCTCATCTGACTTAAATTCTCCTAACGATGAGAACCTGACGCTCCTGAACTTTGGCCTAGTCCATACTGAACAGAATGATCATACTTGGGTCTTTGTAACTGGGATAGGGAAGTACTAGAAGGATAGGCTGATCATTGATAAAATTGTTGCCTAACATCACCTTGATTCTCTCAATAAAATCATGTAGATCTCGCCTTCTTATACTACTCTCTATCTAGATTTTGATTATCCTCAATCTGATGAACAAGCTCCTCCACTTTCTAGAGATGGCCTGTATTCGAGAAATATCCATATCCCTCTAAAAGGATGGTATTGTATAGTCTTCAATCTAACGTGAATCAAGGCCAACCACATACTGATGAATTCTAGCTTCCATTGTACTCAAAATATTTAGAGCATACCATGCCAATGAGTCAAATCTGAAACTGTACTCTCTGACATTCATTTTGCCCTGCTTAAGGCTAAAAACTGATCAAGTCTGGCCTCTCGAACCTCTCGTGGAAGATATTGACTAAAAAGGCCTCTATAAAATCCGCTCATGTAGGTGGAGGTGCATTCGATCCCCTGGACCTCCCCCAAGCTTCGAACCATAAAGTGGCAATGTCCGGTAACCTAAAAGATGCCAACTGTCACGACCTAAAGTAGCCCCTAGACATGACATGGCATATAGGACCCCGAAAGGCCCTACACAAGCCACTTAACATACATCATACAAGGTGATAGAGTTAAAGAGTTCATACGAACTCACAGTCTCCATATTATAAGAAAGACCGTTGACCAAAGAATAGCCCAGGGAAGTCTAACACCAATCTCCAAAAGCCATTCTAATACAGATAAGAAAGGTGATTGTGGAGTCACGGGCTTGGCCAACATTTCACAAGCTTCAATCTTTTGATTATCAACCTTTAATACATTTCATTCTTTTGAAACTACAGGCAATGTAAGGGCCACCTAACTTCAACCAAAACTCCCCACTTACGAGAACTGTTACATACAATTGATTTATCTCCCCAAAGTGTTTCATTATTCTCCAGATGGTCACATAATCTACCTCGGAATTGCAATATAATAGAACTATCATCTATAAAACGATCACAAATTATCCAGAAATGGCCCTGAATAACTCGCTTCTATTAAGTCAATGCAACCGCTGGTTGACGTTGGTAAAGCCCGAACAACATCACCAAAAAATTTAAATATGACCATAATCTTATTTTTCAAGGTTGGTTGAATATCCACACCTTTAACTCTTAGTTGGTGGTACCCTAACCTTAGATCAATCTTCGAGAAACACTTGGCACCATGCAATTGAACAAACAGATCATCAATTCTTGGAAGCAGGTATTTATCTTTTATTGTGACTTTGTTTAGTTGTCTATAATCTATACACATCCTCAAGGATCAATCCTTCTTGTGAACAAATAACACTGGTGCACCCAACGGTGAGGTATTAGGCCTAATAAAACCTTTGTCTAACAAATTTCTCAATTGTTCTTGTAATTCCCTCAGCTCGGCAGGAGCCATTCTGCATGGAGGAATATATATCGCCTGAGTGTTAGGAAGAACATGAATAGAAAAATCAATTTCTCTCTCTAGAGGAATGCATGGAAGATCATCTGGGAATACATTTTGAAATTAATTAACTATAGGACTTGATTGAAGAGTTGCTAGTCCTTAATTTGTACTTCTAACTCAAACTAGGTGATAAATGCAACCCTTTGAAATCATCTTTCGTGCCCTAAGAAATGAAATAAAACTACCTTTAGGTGTGGCAGTATTACCCTTCCATTCCAGGACTATATCGCAAGGAAAATTAAATCTGATAAATTTAGTACGACAATCAACATTGGATTAGCATGAGGCTAGCCAATCCATACCCATAATAACGTCAAATTGAACCAAATTTAAATATTATAGTACACTTTTTATAAATCTTTCTAGCTATAATTGACTTTCCAATTGGTGTGGATACAACAAACGGGGTAAGCAATAATTCTTGTTCCCTCCAAATTATTTAGCAACGAATGGGGTAATATATGAATGTGTAGAGACAAGATCTACCAATGCATATACATTATGAGTGAAAATGGATAATATTCTTGTAACAACATCAGGAGATGACTCCCAGTCCTGACGACCAGCTAAGGCATAACTGCGGTTCTGACCACCACCTGAACCAGATGCTCCTCCTCATCATCTACCTCAACCTCCACGTATTGAGGTTTGTGGATTAATCCCTAAAGGGTGAACACTGGATGAAGAAGATATTGTTGACCCTGTAGGTTGGGCCACACCACCACTGGCTCAATGTGGACAAAATCACATAATATGGTTGAGAAGTCCACACCGATAACATCCCTACATACCCTTGAGGCATGTCCCAGGACGCCTCTTACTCACACTATGTACAAGGTGGTAAAGGTGGCCTCATCTGACTTAAATTCTCCTAACGATGAGAACCTGACGCTCCTGACTTTGGCCTAGTCCATACTGAACAGAATGATCATACTTGGGTCTTTGTAACTGGGATAGGGAAGTACTAGAAGGATAGGCTGATCATTGATAAAATTGTTGCCTAACATCACCTTGATGCTCTCTATAAAATCATGTAGATCTCGCCTTCTTATACTACTCTCTATCTAGATTTTGATTATCCTCAATCTGATGAACAAGCTCCTCCACTTTCTAGAGATGGCCTGTATTCGAGAAATATCCATATCCCTCTAAAAGGATGGTATTGTATAGTCTTCAATCAAACGTGAATCAAGGCCAACCACATACTGATGAATTCTAGCTTCCATTGTACTCAAAATATTTAGAGCATACCATGCCAATGAGTCAAATCTGAAACTGTACTCTCTGACACTCATTTTGCCCTGCTTAAGGCTAAAAACTGATCAAGTCTGGCCTCTCGAACCTCTCGTGGAAGATATTGACTAAAAAGGCCTCTATAAAATCCTCTCATTTAGGTGGAGGTGCATTCGATCCCCTGGACCTCCCCCAAGCTTCGAACCATAAAGTGGCAATGTCCGGTAACCTAAAAGATGCCAACTGTCACGACCTAAAGTAGCCCCTAGACGTGACATGGCATATAGGACCCCGAAAGGCCCTACACAAGCCACTTAACATACATCATACAAGGTGATAGAGTTAAAGAGTTCAAAAGACAGTTCTATATTAGAAAGAGTTGACAAAGAATAGAGGAAGTCTAACACAATCTCAAAGCCATCTAATACATGATAAGAAAGGTGATTGTAGGAGTCACGGGCCTTGGCCAACATTTCACAGCTTCAATCTTTTGATTATCAACTTTAATACATTCATTTGAAACTACATGGCAATGGAAGGCCACTAAACTCAACCAAAACTCACACTTAGAGAACTTTACATACAATTGATTATCTCAAAGTGTCTGCATTACTGCTCCCAGATGGTCCACATAATCTACCTCGAATTGCAAATATATTAGAATATCATCTATAAATACGATCACAAATATATCCAGGAATGGCTTGAATACCTCGATTCATTAAGTCCATGAACGCTGTTGTGCTTGGTAAGCCCGAACAACATCACCAAAAATTTAAAATGACCATATCTTATTTTGAAGGTTGTGTTTGAAATATCACCACCTTTAACTCTTAGTTGGTGGTACCCTAACCTTAGATCAATCTTCGAGAAACACTTGGCACCATGCAATTGATCAAACAGATCATCAATTCTTGGAAGCAGGTATTTATCTTTTATTGTGACTTTGTTTAGTTGTCTATAATCTATACACATCCTCAAGGATCAATCCTTCTTGTGAACAAATAACACTGGTGCACCCAACGGTGAGGTATTAGGGCCTAATAAACCCTTTGTCTAACAAATTTCTCAATTGTTCTTGTAATTCCCTCAGCTCGGCAGGAGCCATTCTACATGGAGGAATATATATCGCCTGAGTGTTAGGGAAGACATGAATAGAAAAATCAATTTCTCTCTCTAGAGGAATGCATGGAAGATCATCTGGGAATACATTTTGAAATTAATTAACTATAGGACTTGATTGAAGAGTTGCTTGGTCCTTAATTTCTACTTCTAACTCAAACTAGGTGATAAATGCAACCCTTTGAAATCATCTTTCGTGCCCTAAGAAATGAAATAAAACTACCTTTAGGTGTGGCAGTATTACCCTTCCATTCCAGGACTATATCGCAAGGAAAATTAAATCTGATAAATTTAGTACGACAATCAACATTGGAATAGCATGAGGCTAGCCAATCCATACCCATAATAACGTCAAATTGAACCAAATTTAAATATTATAGTACACTTTTTATAAATCTTTCTAGCTATAATTGACTTTCCAATTGGTGTGGATACAACAAACGGGGTAAGCAATAATTCTTGTTCCCCCCAAATTATTTAGCAACGAATGGGGTAATATATGAATGTGTAGAGACAAGATCTACCAATGCATATACATTATGAGTGAAAATGGATAATATTCTTGTAACAACATCAGGAGATGACTCCAAGTCCTGACGACCAGCTAAGGCATAACTGCGGTTCTGACCACCACCTGAACCAGATGCTCCTCCTCATCATCTACCTCAACCTCCACGTATTGAGGTTTGTGGATTAATCCCTAAAGGGTGAACACTGGATGAAGAAGATATTGTTGACCCTGTAGGTTGGGCCACACCACCACTGGCTCAATGTGGACAAAATCACATAATATGGTTGAGAAGTCCACACCGATAACATCCCTACATACCCTTGAGGCATGTCCCAGGATGCCTCTTACTCACACTATGTACAAGGTGGTAAAGGTGGCCTCATCTGACTTAAATTCTCCTAACGATGAGAACCTGACGCTCCTGAACTTTGGCCTAGTCCATACTGAACAGAATGATCATACTTGGGTCTTTGTAACTGGGATAGGGAAGTACTAGAAGGATAGGCTGATCATTGATAAAATTGTTGCCTAACATCACCTTGATGCTCTCTATAAAATCATGTAGATCTCGCCTTCTTATACTACTCTCTATCTAGATTTTGATTATCCTCAATCTGATGAACAAGCTCCTCCACTTTCTAGAGATGGCCTGTATTCGAGAAATATCCATATCCCTCTAAAAGGATGGTATTGTATAGTCTTCAATCAAACGTGAATCAAGGCCAACCACATACTGATGAATTCTAGCTTCCATTGTACTCAAAATATTTAGAGCATACCATGCCAATGAGTCAAATCTGAAACTGTACTCTCTGACACTCATTTTGCCCTGCTTAAGGCTAAAAACTGATCAAGTCTGGCCTCTCGAACCTCTCGTGGAAGATATTGACTAAAAAGGCCTCTATAAAATCCTCTCATTTAGGTGGAGGTGCATTCGATCCCCTGGACCTCCCCCAAGCTTCGAACCATAAAGTGGCAATGTCCGGTAACCTAAAAGATGCCAACTGTCACGACCTAAAGTAGCCCCTAGACGTGACATGGCATATAGGACCCCGAAAGGCCCTACACAAGCCACTTAACATACATCATACAAGGTGATAGAGTTAAAGAGTTCAAAAGACAGTTCTATATTAGAAAGAGTTGACAAAGAATAGAGGAAGTCTAACACAATCTCAAAGCCATCTAATACATGATAAGAAAGGTGATTGTAGGAGTCACGGGCCTTGGCCAACATTTCACAGCTTCAATCTTTTGATTATCAACTTTAATACATTCATTTGAAACTACATGGCAATGGAAGGCCACTAAACTCAACCAAAACTCACACTTAGAGAACTTTACATACAATTGATTATCTCAAAGTGTCTGCATTACTGCTCCCAGATGGTCCACATAATCTACCTCGAATTGCAAATATATTAGAATATCATCTATAAATACGATCACAAATATATCCAGGAATGGCTTGAATACTCGATTCATTAAGTCCATGAACGCTGTTGTGCTTGGTAAGCCCGAACAACATCACCAAAAATTTAAAATGACCATATCTTATTTTGAAGGTTGTGTTTGAAATATCACCACCTTTAACTCTTAGTTGGTGGTACCCTAACCTTAGATCAATCTTCGAGAAACACTTGGCACCATGCAATTGATCAAACAGATCATCAATTCTTGGAAGCAGGTATTTATCTTTTATTGTGACTTTGTTTAGTTGTCTATAATCTATACACATCCTCAAGGATCAATCCTTCTTGTGAACAAATAACACTGGTGCACCCAACGGTGAGGTATTAGGCCTAATAAACCCTTTGTCTAACAAATTTCTCAATTGTTCTTGTAATTCCCCCAGCTCGGCAGGAGCCATTCTACATGGAGGAATATATATCGCCTGAGTGTTAGGCAGAACATGAATAGAAAAATCAATTTCTCTCTCTAGAGGAATGCATGGAAGATCATCTGGGAATACATTTTGAAATTAATTAACTATAGGACTTGATTGAAGAGTTGCTAGTCCTTAATTTGTACTTCTAACTCAAACTAGGTGATAAATGCAACCCTTTGAAATCATCTTTCGTGCCCTAAGAAATGAAATAAAACTACCTTTAGGTGTGGCAGTATTACCCTTCCATTCCAGGACTATATCGCAAGGAAAATTAAATCTGATAAATTTAGTACGACAATCAACATTGGAATAGCATGAGGCTAGCCAATCCATACCCATAATAACGTCAAATTGAACCAAATTTAAATATTATAGTACACTTTTTATAAATCTTTCTAGCTATAATTGACTTTCCAATTGGTGTGGATACAACAAACGGGGTAAGCAATAATTCTTGTTCCCCCCAAATTATTTAGCAACGAATGGGGTAATATATGAATGTGTAGAGACAAGATCTACCAATGCATATACATTATGAGTGAAAATGGATAATATTCTTGTAACAACATCAGGAGATGACTCCAAGTCCTGACGACCAGCTAAGGCATAACTGCGGTTCTGACCACCACCTGAACCAGATGCTCCTCCTCATCATCTACCTCAACCTCCACGTATTGAGGTTTGTGGATTAATCCCTAAAGGGTGAACACTGGATGAAGAAGATATTGTTGACCCTGTAGGTTGGGCCACACCACCACTGGCTCAATGTGGACAAAATCACATAATATGGTTGAGAAGTCCACACCGATAACATCCCTACATACCCTTGAGGCATGTCCCAGGACGCCTCTTACTCACACTATGTACAAGGTGGTAAAGGTGGCCTCATCTGACTTAAATTCTCCTAACGATGAGAACCTGACGCTCCTGAACTTTGGCCTAGTCCATACTGAACAGAATGATCATACTTGGGTCTTTGTAACTGGGATAGGGAAGTACTAGAAGGATAGGCTGATCATTGATAAAATTGTTGCCTAACATCACCTTGATGCTCTCTATAAAATCATGTAGATCTCGCCTTCTTATACTACTCTCTATCTAGATTTTGATTATCCTCAATCTGATGAACAAGCTCCTCCACTTTCTAGAGATGGCCTGTATTCGAGAAATATCCATATCCCTCTAAAAGGATGGTATTGTATAGTCTTCAATCAAACGTGAATCAAGGCCAACCACATACTGATGAATTCTAGCTTCCATTGTACTCAAAATATTTAGAGCATACCATGCCAATGAGTCAAATCTGAAACTGTACTCTCTGACACTCATTTTGCCCTGCTTAAGGCTAAAAACTGATCAAGTCTGGCCTCTCGAACCTCTCGTGGAAGATATTGACTAAAAAGGCCTCTATAAAATCCTCTCATTTAGGTGGAGGTGCATTCGATCCCCTGGACCTCCCCCAAGCTTCGAACCATAAAGTGGCAATGTCCGGCAACCTAAAAGATGCCAACTGTCATGACCTAAAGTAGCCCCTAGACGTGACATGGCATATAGGACCCCGAAAGGCCCTACACAAGCCACTTAACATACATCATACAAGGTGATAGAGATAAAGAGTTCAAAAGACAGTTCTATATTAGAAAGAGTTGACAAAGAATAGAGGAAGTCTAACACAATCTCAAAGCCATCTAATACATGATAAGAAAGGTGATTGTAGGAGTCACGGGCCTTGGCCAACATTTCACAGCTTCAATCTTTTGATTATCAACTTTAATACATTCATTTGAAACTACATGGCAATGGAAGGCCACTAAACTCAACCAAAACTCACACTTAGAGAACTTTACATACAATTGATTATCTCAAAGTGTCTGCATTACTGCTCCCAGATGGTCCACATAATCTACCTCGAATTGCAAATATATTAGAATATCATCTATAAATACGATCACAAATATATCCAGGAATGGCTTGAATACTCGATTCATTAAGTCCATGAACGCTGTTGTGCTTGGTAAGCCCGAACAACATCACCAAAAATTTAAAATGACCATATCTTATTTTGAAGGTTGTGTTTGAAATATCACCACCTTTAACTCTTAGTTGGTGGTACCCTAACCTTAGATCAATCTTCGAGAAACACTTGGCACCATGCAATTGATCAAACAGATCATCAATTCTTGGAAGCAGGTACTTATCTTTTATTGTGACTTTGTTTAGTTGTCTATAATCTATACACATCCTCAAGGATCAATCCTTCTTGTGAACAAATAACACTGGTGCACCCAACGGTGAGGTATTAGGCCTAATAAACCCTTTGTCTAACAAATTTCTCAATTGTTCTTGTAATTCCCTCAGCTCGGCAGGAGCCATTCTGCATGGAGGAATATATATCGCCTGAGTGTTAGGAAGAACATGAATAGAAAAATCAATTTCTCTCTCTAGAGGAATGCATGGAAGATCATCTGGGAATACATTTTGAAATTAATTAACTATAGGACTTGATTGAAGAGTTGCTAGTCCTTAATTTGTACTTCTAACTCAAACTAGGTGATAAATGCAACCCTTTGAAATCATCTTTCGTGCCCTAAGAAATGAAATAAAACTACCTTTAGGTGTGGCAGTATTACCCTTCCATTCCAGGACTATATCGCAAGGAAAATTAAATCTGATAAATTTAGTACGACAATCAACATTGGAATAGCATGAGGCTAGCCAATCCATACCCATAATAACGTCAAATTGAACCAAATTTAAATATTATAGTACACTTTTTATAAATCTTTCTAGCTATAATTGACTTTCCAATTGGTGTGGATACAACAAACGGGGTAAGCAATAATTCTTGTTCCCCCCAAATTATTTAGCAACGAATGGGGTAATATATGAATGTGTAGAGACAAGATCTACCAATGCATATACATTATGAGTGAAAATGGATAATATTCTTGTAACAACATCAGGAGATGACTCCAAGTCCTGACGACCAGCTAAGGCATAACTGCGGTTCTGACCACCACCTGAACCAGATGCTCCTCCTCATCATCTACCTCAACCTCCACGTATTGAGGTTTGTGGATTAATCCCTAAAGGGTGAACACTGGATGAAGAAGATATTGTTGACCCTGTAGGTTGGGCCACACCACCACTGGCTCAATGTGGACAAAATCACATAATATGGTTGAGAAGTCCACACCGATAACATCCCTACATACCCTTGAGGCATGTCCCAGGATGCCTCTTACTCACACTATGTACAAGGTGGTAAAGGTGGCCTCATCTGACTTAAATTCTCCTAACGATGAGAACCTGACGCTCCTGAACTTTGGCCTAGTCCATACTGAACAGAATGATCATACTTGGGTCTTTGTAACTGGGATAGGGAAGTACTAGAAGGATAGGCTGATCATTGATAAAATTGTTGCCTAACATCACCTTGATGCTCTCTATAAAATCATGTAGATCTCGCCTTCTTATACTACTCTCTATCTAGATTTTGATTATCCTCAATCTGATGAACAAGCTCCTCCACTTTCTAGAGATGGCCTGTATTCGAGAAATATCCATATCCCTCTAAAAGGATGGTATTGTATAGTCTTCAATCAAACGTGAATCAAGGCCAACCACATACTGATGAATTCTAGCTTCCATTGTACTCAAAATATTTAGAGCATACCATGCCAATGAGTCAAATCTGAAACTGTACTCTCTGACACTCATTTTGCCCTGCTTAAGGCTAAAAACTGATCAAGTCTGGCCTCTCGAACCTCTCGTGGAAGATATTGACTAAAAAGGCCTCTATAAAATCCTCTCATTTAGGTGGAGGTGCATTCGATCCCCTGGACCTCCCCCAAGCTTCGAACCATAAAGTGGCAATGTCCGGTAACCTAAAAGATGCCAACTGTCACGACCTAAAGTAGCCCCTAGACGTGACATGGCATATAGGACCCCGAAAGGCCCTACACAAGCCACTTAACATACATCATACAAGGTGATAGAGTTAAAGAGTTCAAAAGACAGTTCTATATTAGAAAGAGTTGACAAAGAATAGAGGAAGTCTAACACAATCTCAAAGCCATCTAATACATGATAAGAAAGGTGATTGTAGGAGTCACGGGCCTTGGCCAACATTTCACAGCTTCAATCTTTTGATTATCAACTTTAATACATTCATTTGAAACTACATGGCAATGGAAGGCCACTAAACTCAACCAAAACTCACACTTAGAGAACTTTACATACAATTGATTATCTCAAAGTGTCTGCATTACTGCTCCCAGATGGTCCACATAATCTACCTCGAATTGCAAATATATTAGAATATCATCTATAAATACGATCACAAATATATCCAGGAATGGCTTGAATACTCGATTCATTAAGTCCATGAACGCTGTTGTGCTTGGTAAGCCCGAACAACATCACCAAAAATTTAAAATGACCATATCTTATTTTGAAGGTTGTGTTTGAAATATCACCACCTTTAACTCTTAGTTGGTGGTACCCTAACCTTAGATCAATCTTCGAGAAACACTTGGCACCATGCAATTGATCAAACAGATCATCAATTCTTGGAAGCAGGTATTTATCTTTTATTGTGACTTTGTTTAGTTGTCTATAATCTATACACATCCTCAAGGATCAATCCTTCTTGTGAACAAATAACACTGGTGCACCCAACGGTGAGGTATTAGGCCTAATAAACCCTTTGTCTAACAAATTTCTCAATTGTTCTTGTAATTCCCTCAGCTCGGCAGGAGCCATTCTACATGGAGGAATATATATCGCCTGAGTGTTAGGAAGAACATGAATAGAAAAATCAATTTCTCTCTCTAGAGGAATGCATGGAAGATCATCTGGGAATACATTTTGAAATTAATTAACTATAGGACTTGATTGAAGAGTTGCTAGTCCTTAATTTGTACTTCTAACTCAAACTAGGTGATAAATGCAACCCTTTGAAATCATCTTTCGTGCCCTAAGAAATGAAATAAAACTACCTTTAGGTGTGGCAGTATTACCCTTCCATTCCAGGACTATATCGCAAGGAAAATTAAATCTGATAAATTTAGTACGACAATCAACATTGGAATAGCATGAGGCTAGCCAATCCATACCCATAATAACGTCAAATTGAACCAAATTTAAATATTATAGTACACTTTTTATAAATCTTTCTAGCTATAATTGACTTTCCAATTGGTGTGGATACAACAAACGGGGTAAGCAATAATTCTTGTTCCCCCCAAATTATTTAGCAACGAATGGGGTAATATATGAATGTGTAGAGACAAGATCTACCAATGCATATACATTATGAGTGAAAATGGATAATATTCTTGTAACAACATCAGGAGATGACTCCAAGTCCTGACGACCAGCTAAGGCATAACTGCGGTTCTGACCACCACCTGAACCAGATGCTCCTCCTCATCATCTACCTCAACCTCCACGTATTGAGGTTTGTGGATTAATCCCTAAAGGGTGAACACTGGATGAAGAAGATATTGTTGGGCCACACCACCACTGGCTCAATGAGGACAAAATCACATAATATGGTTGAGAAGTCCACACCGATAACATCCCTACATACCCTTGAGGCATGTCCCAGGACGCCTCTTACTCACACTATGTACAAGGTGGTAAAGGTGGCCTCATCTGACTTAAATTCTCCTAACGATGAGAACCTGACGCTCCTGAACTTTGGCCTAGTCCATACTGAACAGAATGATCATACTTGGGTCTTTGTAACTGGGATAGGGAAGTACTAGAAGGATAGGCTGATCATTGATAAAATTGTTGCCTAACATCACCTTGATGCTCTCTATAAAATCATGTAGATCTCGCCTTCTTATACTACTCTCTATCTAGATTTTGATTATCCTCAATCTGATGAACAAGCTCCTCCACTTTCTAGAGATGGCCTGTATTCGAGAAATATCCATATCCCTCTAAAAGGATGGTATTGTATAGTCTTCAATCAAACGTGAATCAAGGCCAACCACATACTGATGAATTCTAGCTTCCATTGTACTCAAAATATTTAGAGCATACCATGCCAATGAGTCAAATCTGAAACTGTACTCTCTGACACTCATTTTGCCCTGCTTAAGGCTAAAAACTGATCAAGTCTGGCCTCTCGAACCTCTCGTGGAAGATATTGACTAAAAAGGCCTCTATAAAATCCTCTCATTTAGGTGGAGGTGCATTCGATCCCCTGGACCTCCCCCAAGCTTCGAACCATAAAGTGGCAATGTCCGGTAACCTAAAAGATGCCAACTGTCACGACCTAAAGTAGCCCCTAGACGTGACATGGCATATAGGACCCCGAAAGGCCCTACACAAGCCACTTAACATACATCATACAAGGTGATAGAGTTAAAGAGTTCAAAAGACAGTTCTATATTAGAAAGAGTTGACAAAGAATAGAGGAAGTCTAACACAATCTCAAAGCCATCTAATACATGATAAGAAAGGTGATTGTAGGAGTCACGGGCCTTGGCCAACATTTCACAGCTTCAATCTTTTGATTATCAACTTTAATACATTCATTTGAAACTACATGGCAATGGAAGGCCACTAAACTCAACCAAAACTCACACTTAGAGAACTTTACATACAATTGATTATCTCAAAGTGTCTGCATTACTGCTCCCAGATGGTCCACATAATCTACCTCGAATTGCAAATATATTAGAATATCATCTATAAATACGATCACAAATATATCCAGGAATGGCTTGAATACTCGATTCATTAAGTCCATGAACGCTGTTGTGCTTGGTAAGCCCGAACAACATCACCAAAAATTTAAAATGACCATATCTTATTTTGAAGGTTGTGTTTGAAATATCACCACCTTTAACTCTTAGTTGGTGGTACCCTAACCTTAGATCAATCTTCGAGAAACACTTGGCACCATGCAATTGATCAAACAGATCATCAATTCTTGGAAGCAGGTATTTATCTTTTATTGTGACTTTGTTTAGTTGTCTATAATCTATACACATCCTCAAGGATCAATCCTTCTTGTGAACAAATAACACTGGTGCACCCAACGGTGAGGTATTAGGCCTAATAAACCCTTTGTCTAACAAATTTCTCAATTGTTCTTGTAATTCCCTCAGCTCGGCAGGAGCCATTCTACATGGAGGAATATATATCGCCTGAGTGTTAGGAAGAACATGAATAGAAAAATCAATTTCTCTCTCTAGAGGAATGCATGGAAGATCATCTGGGAATACATTTTGAAATTAATTAACTATAGGACTTGATTGAAGAGTTGCTAGTCCTTAATTTCTACTTCTAACTCAAACTAGGTGATAAATGCAACCCTTTGAAATCATCTTTCGTGCCCTAAGAAATGAAATAAAACTACCTTTAGGTGTGGCAGTATTACCCTTCCATTCCAGGACTATATCGCAAGGAAAATTAAATCTGATAAATTTAGTACGACAATCAACATTGGAATAGCATGAGGCTAGCCAATCCATACCCATAATAACGTCAAATTGAACCAAATTTAAATATTATAGTACACTTTTTATAAATCTTTCTAGCTATAATTGACTTTCCAATTGGTGTGGATACAACAAACGGGGTAAGCAATAATTCTTGTTCCCCCCAAATTATTTAGCAACGAATGGGGTAATATATGAATGTGTAGAGACAAGATCTACCAATGCATATACATTATGAGTGAAAATGGATAATATTCTTGTAACAACATCAGGAGATGACTCCAAGTCCTGACGACCAGCTAAGGCATAACTGCGGTTCTGACCACCACCTGAACCAGATGCTCCTCCTCATCATCTACCTCAACCTCCACGTATTGAGGTTTGTGGATTAATCCCTAAAGGGTGAACACTGGATGAAGAAGATATTGTTGACCCTGTAGGTTGGGCCACACCACCACTGGCTCAATGTGGACAAAATCACATAATATGGTTGAGAAGTCCACACCGATAACATCCCTACATACCCTTGAGGCATGTCCCAGGATGCCTCTTACTCACACTATGTACAAGGTGGTAAAGGTGGCCTCATCTGACTTAAATTCTCCTAACGATGAGAACCTGACGCTCCTGAACTTTGGCCTAGTCCATACTGAACAGAATGATCATACTTGGGTCTTTGTAACTGGGATAGGGAAGTACTAGAAGGATAGGCTGATCATTGATAAAATTGTTGCCTAACATCACCTTGATGCTCTCTATAAAATCATGTAGATCTCGCCTTCTTATACTACTCTCTATCTAGATTTTGATTATCCTCAATCTGATGAACAAGCTCCTCCACTTTCTAGAGATGGCCTGTATTCGAGAAATATCCATATCCCTCTAAAAGGATGGTATTGTATAGTCTTCAATCAAACGTGAATCAAGGCCAACCACATACTGATGAATTCTAGCTTCCATTGTACTCAAAATATTTAGAGCATACCATGCCAATGAGTCAAATCTGAAACTGTACTCTCTGACACTCATTTTGCCCTGCTTAAGGCTAAAAACTGATCAAGTCTGGCCTCTCGAACCTCTCGTGGAAGATATTGACTAAAAAGGCCTCTATAAAATCCTCTCATTTAGGTGGAGGTGCATTCGATCCCCTGGACCTCCCCCAAGCTTCGAACCATAAAGTGGCAATGTCCGGTAACCTAAAAGATGCCAACTGTCACGACCTAAAGTAGCCCCTAGACGTGACATGGCATATAGGACCCCGAAAGGCCCTACACAAGCCACTTAACATACATCATACAAGGTGATAGAGTTAAAGAGTTCAAAAGACAGTTCTATATTAGAAAGAGTTGACAAAGAATAGAGGAAGTCTAACACAATCTCAAAGCCATCTAATACATGATAAGAAAGGTGATTGGGACGTAACCCATACATCACATACACAATCTAAAATGAAAAGACATGGAAGAAATAAAAGAAGCCTCGGTCCTCGAAACATGAGGATTCACCAATCTTCAAAGCTCACTATGGGATCGCTAGCCACGCGTATGCGGAATAAAAGCATTGGATCCTACATTAGTGAAATAATGTAGGCAAGAGTATGTGTTAGCACATGGAATGTACCAAGCATGTGGCAATATGCATAAACATGGACATGATCATAAAATAGCTTAAATAAAATAAGCATAATCATAATGAGACATTTAAAAGTTTTATAGTGAAGAAATGACATAAAGTTCGTAAGACATAGTCAAATACATTAGTATAAAGGGCATAAGAAAACCTTGAAGAAAACATAATCATGTTTGAGGGATATTAGCTCTAACCGACAATAAGACCATGAGAGCTATATTAAGGAATCCGGCATATCTTTCATACCGAAAGAAGGGGAAACTACTTTCCAAGGTAGAATCCATACATATCATCATTTTCTAAAGTGGATCCACTAGCTAGGTCATTTAAGACAATCCTACGGGGGCACGTAGTTTGGGACTAGAAGTTGCTACTAGAGACTACCCTATTTGAGCCTCCACCTCAAGCCCTCTCGGTGCTAAGTCTAAATTCCAACAGAAAAGATAAAAGTCAAATAACAATTTAACATAGGGAAAGGCAATGATCAACACCAATCCACAAAGTTTAAACATCAAAACATAGAATAACTCCTTAAACATAATTCAACATAGATGAGAAAACCTTTCACCCATGTGAGTTCATTTGTGAGAAATACATTTCACAATCATGATCATCATAGTAAGTGAGAAATCCTTTTAAAATAGCATTGATACTTTCCTTCCGAACCATCATTCATATTTACAAGAGCTTCATGAAAACATGCATATCTTCATAAATTCATAATTCATAATTCATGGGTTCCTCAAAAGATCATAGTTGAAAATTATAATTTAGGCACGGGTCAGTGCAATTTCAACTAAATATCATAGATTAACATCAATTCATGCATTAGAATACCTTAATTAATAAAACTAGATCATAATTGGAAGAAACCCATATTCATGCATTGAAACCTTAATTTGATCCTTTAGAAATTGAGTTGGGAAACTGAAACCTTTGGGGACCCCATGGAGAGAAGGACTCCATGGGTGAATACACACATACCTTGATGCTAGATGCCCAAAACTAATGGAGGATTGGAGACTTGAGTGGAACCCTAGCTCTTCTTCTTCTTCCTTAATGAGAGAAATATTTGAGGGGATGAACTTGAACAACTTTTAGGAATTTAGGAGAATGAATTCAATTGGGTAATTTGGGGATTTAAAATCATTATATAGGGCTAGGGTAGAAAGCAAAACAATGTAGTATAGGGTTAAAATTATTAGGGAAAAGACTAAAAAGCCCTTAAAAATAACTACCGGACCTGATTTACAATTTGGACCTACGGTCCGTAGGTTCTTTTGCGGACCGTCCTGGTCAACTGTAGAAATATTCAGAAACTAATAATTTGGGCTCAATCGATGGAACCAATGTACGGTCCGTTGATCCACTTATGGACCGTACATCCCAAGCGTAGGTCCCAACTTTGACCCTCAAAATTACACTAAGTCTGGGACTTACCTATGAGACCCATCTACGACTTGTACAATGATTGACGGGCCTTCCTGGTGTCCTGTAAAAAAGGGTTCTGAGACTTGATTTTAGAAAAATTATTTGACTACTTCTTATGATTGCCATCTACGGCCCGTAGAAGCTTCTACGGTCCATAGGTGGGAACGCAGACATAGCTTGCAGCCCAATATTTTATTTTCCTTCCTTTTTCCAAGTCCAAGGTGTTACAATATCTCCCCCTTAGGAACATTCATCCTCGAATGAGACTCAAGGCAACATAAGGAGGGTGGGCAGGAGATCTAACAGCCCAAAAAGAATACAACTTCATCAACAACACATAACTAAGGAAAAATATCAGTTCCTAGCTTAAACATGCTCAAAACGTCATTTCATAAGGTATCTGTGCAAGTCATACTCAATGCACATAATCATGAAGAAATCAACCATAGCTAAGTCAAAATCTCAAAAGTTAACTTTCATGGGCATGCATGCATGAGGAAACATTAAAAACACTAAGACATGAGGATGAACCATGAGGAACTAAATACCTCTAACACGAGTAGGATCGGAGGGAAAGAGATGGGGGGTAACGGGACATCATATTGGCCTCGACCTCCCAAGTAGCACCCTAAACCCTTTGATTCCTCCATAAAACCTTTACGGATGCAACTTCCTTATTTCTCAACCTATGAACTTGCCAGTCTAAAATCTCAACCGAAAACTCTTCATAAGAAAGACTCTCTTTTACACCAAGACTCTCCAATGGTACTATACATGTCGGATCACCAACACATTTCTTCAATAAGGAGACATGAAAAATTGGATGTACCGAAGGCAAATCACTAGGCAAATCATTAGGCAAATCAAGTTCATAAGCAATCTTACCAATCCGCCTCAAAATCTAGTATGGGCCCACATAACGGGGACTAAGCTTCCCCTTCTTTCCAAACCTCATTACACCCTTCATGGGTGAAATCTTTAAGTAAACCCAATCACTAATATCAAATTCTAGGTCTCTTATTCTAAAATTGGCATAGTATTTTCGTCTACTTTGAGCCATTTTCAACCTTTCTCTAATAAGCCGAACTTTCTCCATAGCCTTATGTACCAACTCGGGACCTATCAAAGCAACTTCACCAACTTCAAACCAACCTATAGGAGATCTACACCTCCTACCATATAGAGCCTCAAATGGAGCCATACCAATGCTTGAATGGTAGCTATTATTATAAGCAAACTCGATCAAAGGCAAATGATCATCCCAATTACCCTTGAAATCAGTCACACAAGCCCTCAACATATCTTCCAAATTTTTGATAATATGCTCCACTTGCCCATCGGTTTGAGGATGAAAGGCCATGCTAAGCTTAACACGAGTACCAAGGCCCTTTTCGAAAGATTTCCAAAATTGAGAAGTGAATTGGGTACCACGATGGGATTTAATGGATAGGGGCACTCCATGCAACCTAACCATCTCCCTTAGGTACAACTTAGCATAGTCTTCCATTGAGTAAGAAACCTTGACGGGAGTGAAATGAGCTGATTTCATCATACAATCCACAATAACCCAAATCTAGTCATGTTGCCACCCGGTGCGGGGTAACCAACAATAAAGTCCATATTCAAATCTTCCCACTTCCAAGTAGGAATGCTAATGTCTTAGGACAAACCTCCCGGCTTTTGATGCTCAACTTTCACTTGTTGACAATTAGGACACTTAGCCCCAAATTCCGCAATATCCTTCTTCATCCCATTCAACAAAAATACCTCCCGCAAATCACTGTACATCTTGGTGGCTCCCGAGTGAATGGAATATCGAGAAATATGGGCTTCTGATAAAATCTACTCCCTCAAATCATCAACATTGGGAACGCACAAAGGACCTTGATATCGAAGCACACCATCTTCCCCTTGGGAGAAAGCCGCAATGGACTTTTAAGCACCGCTTCCTTCAATTCCATCAAGATCGGGTCAAGACCTTGTTTTACTTTCACCTCTGACACAAAGGACGATTCTGAACCATTATGAACAACAACACCACGTTTATTAGAATCAACCAACCGAACACCCAATCGGGCCAATCTATGAACCTCTCGAACCAACTCCTTCTTATCATGCTCAACATGAGCAACACTACCCATGGATAACCGACTAAAAGCATCCGCCACCACATTCGCCTTATCGGGGTGATAGAGAACACTCATATCATAATCCTTTAGCAGCTCTAGCCACCTCCTTTGGTGAAGGTTTAGATCCTTTTGCTTGAACATATATTGCAAACTCTTGTGGTCGGTAAAGACGTCAACATGAACAATAAGTAATGCCTCCAAATCTTCAAAACAAATACAACTGCCACTAGCTCTAAATCATGGGTAGGATAGTTCTTTTCATGAATTTTAAGTTGCAGTGAAGCATAAGCAATAACTTTCCCATTTTGCATAAGAACACATCCTAGTCCAACTATTGAAGCATCAAAATAAACCACGAACCCATCATACCTTTCTAGTAAGGCCAATACCGGGCGGAGGTAAGCTTATCTTTCAATTCTTAGAAACTCTTCTCACATGCTTCAAACCATACGAACATAACTTTCTTTTGGGTCAACGCCATTAATGGAGAGGCAATAATAGTAAACCCTCTCACAATCTTCTATAATAACCAGCCAAACCTAAGAAACTTCACATATCTGAAGGGGATAGAGGTCTAGGCCAATTCTTGACCTCATCCGTCTTCTTAGGATCTTCCTCAATAATACCTTTACCAGAAACAATGTGACCATGAAAAGCCACAGATCTCAACCAAAACTCACATTTACTAAAATTTGCAAAGAGTTGTTGGTCCTTGGGGATTTGCAACAAAATCCTCAAGTGACTGGTATGCTCATCCTCACTCCTTGAGTAAATCAAAATATCATCGATAAACACAATAAAAAACATATCTAGGTATTGTCTAAACACTACATTCACCAAATCCATAAATGCGGCTGGAGCATTTGTCAAACCAAACAACATTACCAAGAATTCATAAGGACCATATCTAGTCCGAAAAGTAATCTTTGGAATGTCATCTTCCTTCACCCTCAATTGGTGATAACTCGACCGGAGGTCAATCTTAGAGAAGTAAGTCGCTCCTTGAAGTTGATCAAAAAAATCATCTATTCTTGGAATAGGATACTTATTCTTAATGTAACCTCATTCAATTGACAATAGTCAATACACATGCGAAGTGAACCATCCTTCTTCCAAACAAATAAAACTGGGGCACCCCATGGAGAGATACTCGGTCGGATGAAGCCATTATCCAACGAATCTTTGAATTGCTCTTTTAATTCCTTACGTTCTGCCAGAGCCATTCGATAAGGAGGAATAGAGATAGGTTGCGTATCTGAGAGAAGGTCAATACCGAAGTCTATTTCCCTTTCAGGAGGAACACAGGGTAAACCATTGAGAAACACTTTCGTAAACTCATTAGCAATGGGGACCGACTCAAAGATAGGGGTTTTAGAATCCATATCCCTAACCCAAACAAGATGGTATATGCAGCCCTTAGAAATCATCTTTCTAGCTTTAAGACAAGAAACAAACTGACTCTCAAGCATAGAATTTCCCCCTTTCCACTCTAGAGTGGGTTCATCTCGAAACTAAAACTTGATCACTCGGGTTCTACAATCAATCGAAGCATAACATAAGTGCAACCAATCCATCTCAAGAATAATATTGAAATCTAACATATCAAGCTCTACAAGATCTACATGAGTGACTCTATGGGGCAAGAAGACGGTCCAACTCCTATAAACTCTCTTAGCCACAATAAATTCACAAATAGGAGTATAGACAGAAAAAGGATCTAACAACACATCTGGAAGAATATCAAATCGCATAGCCACATATGGTGTCACAAAAGATAAGGTAACACCGGGATCAAGAAAAGCATAAACATCAAGATTAAAGTCTTTCAACATAACGGTAACAACATCGAGAGAACCCTCTTGATCATGTCGAGTTTAGAGTGCATAGAACCGATTTTGCTAGGAGCATTTGAACCTGAACCACTAGGCAGAGCTTTTCTACCATCTTTTCCCTTGTCAAGTGTAAGTGTACAATCCGTCAAGCAGTGACCACTCTTGCCACAACCAAAGCAATTATTCGTACCCATCAAACATTTTCCCTGATGACTCTTGCCACACTTTTTGCATGTGAGGACCGAAGATCCATTTCCACCACAATTTCTTCCTTGAGGCTTAGGGTTAGACACCCTTTCCTTGCTGAACTTAGGAGTCGGAGCATTGGAGGAACCTTGACCAGAAAACCTTTGTCGAAACTTAGAACTACCATGTCCATCGGACCTTGAGTGTGAAAAGTCACCATCACCAGTCTTAGCCCTCTTTGCCTCCCTAGACTTCTCCTTTAGTTTCTCCTATTCAATTTGTTGAGCATGAACCATTAAGCAAGAAATATCCATATCATTGATAAGCATGGCGGTTGGACATTCCTTAACCCCCATTTCGGACAGTCCTGAAACAAACTTGCTCATCTTTGCCCTAAGATAGGTAACCATAGTAGGAGCATATCTAGATAATTCTTTGAATTTCAAAGCATATTCCTTCACATACATGTTTCCCACATTCATGTTTTCAAAGACGAAGGTTAATGAGTTCAAGCACCTTTGCCTCTCTCATCTCAAGGGGAAAAATCTATCTAGGAAGGCAACCTTAAACTTTTCCCACTCAAGGGAGCCCGCATCAACTTCCCTCTCTTCTTTCCATTGGTTGAACCAAACTTGAGGAACACCCTTAAGTTGATAAGCAGCCAATTCCGCCCTTTCCACCGGCGTCACATCCATAATCATCAAAACCTTGTATACCTCATATATGAACTCTGGATGATCTTTCTCAATCTTAGAACCATTAAACTCTGGAGGATTCATCCTAGAGAAGTCCCTCACTCTACTTACCACCATACCCATATTTGGGATCACGGGGGCCACAACCTCTTTATTGGCTTGAGCCGTCAAGGCTTGGGCCAACATTGGAAAAGAATCCCTAAACTCTGCATTAGTCACTTGCTCAGCCAAGGGGTCGATCGGAGCTTGAGTAACTTCTTGAGGAGCTTATGGAGCTTCTCGTTCCATATTCTCTCTCGCATTCCTTCTAGCATATGCCCTTCAACTGGCCATATCCTGAAAAATATCGGATAGTGATTAAGAGAGAGACATATAGAGTTACACTCTATCGCACGACTTTAGAGTGATGAAAGAAGTGGAATTTCTTAAACATCTTATAGCCTCTTATTAATAAGTACGGCGCGCTTCACTCTCATGAACAAGACTCTAATAAACGTGGCTTATGAGACATTATTGGACCTTTCTAAAATCTTGTGCTCTAAATACCAAGTTTGTAACAACCTAAAGTAACCCCTAGACGTGACATCATATAGGACCCCGAGAGGCCCTACACAAGCCACTTAAGATACATCATACAAGGTAACAGAGTTAAACAGTTCAAAAGACTGTTCTATATTAGAAAGAGTTGACAAAGCATAGTGGAAGTCTAACATAGTCTCAAAGCCATCTAATACATAATAAGAAAGGTGATTGGGACGTAACCCATACATTACATACAAAATCAAAAATGAAAATACATGAAAGTAATAAAAGAAGCCTCGGTCCTCGGAACATGAGAACTTACCAATCTTCAAAGCTCAATATGGGATCACTAGCCACGAGTATGCGGAATAGAAGCGACGAATCCTACATTAGTGAAATAATGTAGGCAATAGTATACATTAGTACATAGAATGTACCAAGTATGAGATAATATGCATAAACATGGACATGCTAATAAAATAGCTTAAATCAAGTAGGCATGATCGTAATGAGACATTTAAAAGCTTTATAGTGAAAAAATGACATGAGGTTTGTAAGACATAGTCAAATACAATAGTATAAAGGGCATAAGAAATCCTTGAAGAAAACATAATCATGTTTGTGGGATATTAGCTTTAACCGACAATAAGACCATAAGAGATATATCATGGAATCCGGTATATCCCTCATACCAAAATAGGGGGAAGCTACTTGCCAAGGTAGAATCCGTACATATCATCATTTCCTAAAGTGGATCCACTAGCTAGGTCATTTTGGACAATCCAATGGGGGCATGTAGTTTGGAACTAGAGGTGGCTACTAGAGACTACCCTATTTGAGCCTCCACCTTAAGCCCTCTCGGTGCTAAGTCTAAATCCCAACGGAATAGATAAAAGTCAAATAGCAATTTAACATAGGGAAAGACAATAATCAACACCAATCCACAAATTTTAAGATCAAAACATAGAATAGCTCCTTAAACATAATTCAACATAGAAGAGAAAACCTTTCACCCATGTGAGTTCATTTGTGAGAAATACCTTTCACAATCATGATCATCATAGTAAGTGAGAAATTGTTTCACAATAGCATTGATACTTTCCTTTCAAAGCATCATTCATACATTTACAAGAGACCCATCTACGACTCATCCTTCACTAAGTCTTGGACTTATCTACGAGACCCATCTACGACTCGTACAATGGTTGACGGGCCATCCTGGCGACCCGTAAAAAGGGGTTCTGAGACTTGATTTTAGAAAAATTATTTGCCCACTTCTTACAGTTGACATTTACGGCCCATAGAAGCTTCTACGGTCCACAGGTGGGAACCGTAGACACAGGCTGCAGCCCAAAATTTTATTTTCCTTCCTTTTTCCAAGTCCAAGGTGTTACACAATCTATACTAACTCCATTGACGAGGCATGTAAAACTCGAAGAACCCTATAAATATGATCAATAAACTCGTGAGGGTCCTTATTTGGGTCAGAACCCCTAAATAAAGAAGGACTCAAACTGATAAACTATCAGGCCCTCGAACTCTCTGAGCCACCTAGTCTGTCACTTGTTGAAGCCCTTATTTCTTGTTTTTGTTGTGTTGACACCATCTGGGTTGATAACCAAATTACACTTCTAACATCATGGTCCTCTGTATCAAATGGAAGAACTGTAGGTGCTGGATCACCTCCAACTCTCTCAGGAGCAATAGGGTAGGCTGGGCTAGGGGTACTGGATCCCTTTTGATCACCTCGAGTGTGGGTTGAGTAGAAGCCACTTGGGTGGTGACTCACTCTGGGCTTCAAGTTGGACTATGTGGCTGTCCAGTGCACGACTACTACATGCTCGTGCATCTACGATAGCTGGCCGATTAGCGGTAGTTAATCTAGAGACATGCATCACTATAAACATATTTAAAGCACGCATTAGACTTGAATACCTAATACTCCTCTCTATTGCACGATTCCTAAAAATGAAGAATGGTAACTATACTTAAATGCCATATAGACTCTTGGTTATAAGTTTTGTGCACAACAAACTCATAAGCAAGACTCTACTAGACACGACTTGTAGACTCCCTGGGACTCAACATGCTCTGATACCAAGTTGGTCGCCCCCCAATCCTAGGAGGCGCAACACGCACCTGGTGCCTCACCTGACCGAGCATACTAGACATAACTCATATAATTATACTCCTAAACTACTTAGGCCACTAAGACCAACATATGAACACATATGCCCAACTGATAAGGAAAGCTAAATGGGCTAACAAGATCTCTTTATGGGGCAATCTTCTTGAAAACCATCCCAATATTACTAGAAACACAAGGCCGATAAGGTCAAAACAAGGAACGTAAGCTAAAAGTAAGGTGGACACGGCCACTCAAAACAAACGAACACATACCATAGGTCTACAAGCCTCTAAGAGTGTCTTATGTCTTCTAAAATCACAACAAGACCCCGACCTACCCATCACTGTACATATGAACTACAACTTCACTCCATAGACTCAAGAGCTCTAAGGGAAGTGGAGCTTACAAACAAAATGCAAAATGCGATAGTTACCGACTGGAGGGGTCTATCTAAACTCTACTTGAACCTGCAACATGAAATGCAACGCCCCCGATAATGGTGCGTCAGTACAAACAACATGTACCAGTATGTAAGGAATTATATAGACATTAAAAAGATAACAATAGTCATATTGAAACCTGGAGACCCCATTAGGCATATAATTTATACTCAAGGATCTTTCTAAACATCATATACACAACAACTTGAAATTTATTGCATAACTGTCTCTCTATCCTATGAGCATCATCACAGGCTCAAAGGATTCCATGTAATAAATGGGGCATCATCAAGGGCCCCATATAATACGGCAAATAGGCATCGTCAAGGGCCCAATATAATACGGCAAATGGGCATCGTCAAGGGCCCATAATTATAATTCAATGAGAGGGCATTGCTAAGGGTTCGTGCACACTACTACAAATGAATGCCATCAAGGTCCCTTTAATCATAACATTAATATTCTCATTTACCAAGTAACTTATCTTCATACTTTACCAGGAAATGACTTGGGAATCTTGTCACTTGCAGATAATATATTTTAGATTCAGCTACTACAAGTAGACGAAGGATGGTTGTGAATAGATACTCGACAACTCGTACTTTACTTTCTTGCTTTAACTTTCTTTTTTATTAGCTTGTCGACACTAACTTTAGGGAGATTAACTCTTAATTTAACTCAAAGAATTTGTACATAACCATTTAGATATCAAAAAATTCATACTCGTTGATTTTCAGGAATAGAGTATATTCAACACCACGTCTCTTAGGCTCTATCTCGATACATGTCATTCAGACAAATGATTCCTGCCAAATGAAAATTAAGAGGGCCATTACCTACATTGAAGTCAGTTAAATTGGCAACATGACAAACCTTACCCATTAAAACACTTTAATCTACAATGAACAACAATAGAACTCACGTTAAGCTAAAGGATAGCTAGTACACAATTAATCGAGTAAAAAGCTTCGTTCCTAACTAACAACTCAACACTCCACAACACTTATGCTTCTCTTCCAGTTGAATATAAAAAAGAACCAAAACTATTCAGATCAGTCCCCAACATTATATAACAATCAAGAAAACACCTTAAAACAACCCAACTTTATATAAAATCTAAATACGATTTTCCGACCGTCTAATCGTATGTCCTAGATTATATACCTTAACTATTAGTTTACATAACTCAACTAAATATGAAGAGTGCTATTATTACCTCAAAACAGCAGTAAGACACCCAATAAACGAGACTCCTTCTCCTTGAAGAATCCTTCAACCCACAACCAAAGAGGAGAAAACATGTAACACAACCTCTACGAACTTTCTAGTGGGGAAATCACCTTGAAATCTTATAGGTTTTTGTATTTGGTTAATGGGGAACTCTTGGAGAGAATTTAGAAATGTTTTACATTTTGAATTGGACAAAACTAATGGGGTAAAACGAAGCTGGAACGTAATATATATCAAATATAATCTCGACCAACTTAAGGGGACCACTCTATTGGCTGCCTACGTAGACTCACTAACATGGGAATATTTCTCTACTCCAATATCATATCGACAAACGGTTTAATGAGTTGGAAATAAGACTCGTAAACCTTTAATTTGATATGTTGTTGGTTCTCTAACTCTTTGTATATTTGGAGATATGCTTATTCAAAAAAGGGCCATATATGGGACTTTTTTGGAACACTAGTCACAATGAACCTATAACTCGAACTTTTATGTTAAGTCTTTCCAAGGCCTAAAACTTGATTTTTACACTTCAAATACTTCCATATAAATTTCATTACAAAAATGCTAATTTATATTCTCATTTCCATTATTTTTAACGTCAACTTAGCAGCACATGAACTAGTAGTTACTGGGTATTACAACCACGTGCCACAAGAATGCTACAGACTCAAACCAAAACTCACACTTAGTAAATTTGGCATACAACCGCAAATCTCACAAGGTCAAGAATACAATCCTCAGATAGTGCTCATGCTGCTCCCTTCTCCCAGAGTAGACCAAGATGTCATAGATAAATACTATCACAAAAGAGTCCAAAAAGAGCATGAACACACTCGATCTAATTTACCTCTTGTCCAAAAGGTCCTGGAGTTGGTCATTAAGCTCCCTCAACTTAGCCTAGCCATCCGATATAGAGGAATAGAAACTAGCTACATGTTTGGCTTAATATCAATATCTAAATCAATGTCACGATCTGGAGGAAGACCGGGTAGATCAGAAAGATATCAGCAAACTCTCTAATCACAGAAAGTGACTCAATAGGAGGAGTGTCGGCGCTATTATCATAAATATAAGCAAGATAAGATAGACACCCCTTCCTTACCAACTGTTGCGCCTTCAGAAAAGAGATCACATCTCTCGGCATATGACTATTACTACCGGTCCATACAAGAGGAGGAATAGTAGGCATGCACAAAGTAATAGTGTTGGAGAAGCAATCCAAGACTACATGATCGGGAGACAACAAATCCATGCCTAGAATCAAGTCGAAATCCACTATATCTAACACAATTAGGTCTACCCAAGTATCATACCCCAAGATGGTCACTACACAAGATCTGTACACCCAATTCACTACTAAAGAATCACCTATAGGGGTAGCTACAAATATAGGCACAAACATCGGCTCACAAGGTAACTCCAATCGTGTAGCATAATATGAAGACACATATGAAAAGGTAGACCCTAGATCAAATAAATCATATGTAGGCTAATGAAAGATGGAGATTGTACTTGTGATAATAACATCTGATGACTCCACCTCTGTCCTCCCTAGAAAAGCATACATAAGGCCGCATCTAGCTCGACTACCTACCTACCTACCTACGCTAGGACCACCTCAAGTACCCTATGGACCACCCCTTCTACCCTAGGCACCACCTCTAGTCGACTGTACCAAAGCCCTGGGACCTGAACCTACTGAACCTGCCTCCAGTGATGATTAATTATAGGGCATTCTCATGCAAAATGACCCACTATACCACATTCTAAGAAACTCCTTCCAGAAGCAAACTGTGAAGATAACTCGACTGAACTTGAATGACCACCATAGAGTGAATACCCTAAATGTGCACACTGAGATGCCTGAACCAGAGCCTTTCCCATCTAACCACTAGCACTTGCAATGCCACCATGTGTAAGCTATAGGGTTGCTTGAACAAGATTACTTGGTTAGGACTGATGTGGGTAACCTCTACCTGAAAACCCTGTTTCAACGGGAATGAGACCCGCTGAAACCACCCTGACGATGGAGTCTCTTGTCGCTACCTCCATAGTCCTCACGATGGATCTCCTCAATGGTGCGTGCATGGTCGTATACATAAAGAAAAGAAGAACCCGACACCACCATCTTCTCTGTAGCTAACCGAAGTAGAAAAGAGCTCCCTCTATCAAATCATCACACCATCTCGTGCTCTGTTGGCATAAGTATAGTTGCATGTCTATCCATCTCATGGAACCATGTCTCATAATCTAAAACTTACATTAATCCCTTAGTCAAGTCTGTAAACTCATCCCATAATAGCTCCCTTCGGCTGTGAGGTACATACTTCTCCAAGAAAGCCTCGGAGAACTAAGCCCATGTCATCAAAGGTGACCCAGTTAGTTTGCACTCAATGTAGGACCTCCAACACTTCTTCGTTGACCCATCTAGCTAGAAAGCATTATAATCAACCCATGAGAATCTACTAAACTGAGGTTATGCAATCTCTCCTAACATTTAACTAGAAACTTGTGGGCATCCTCTCCTGCAACACCTGTGAACTTGGGAGGACCCGATCTAATGAATTGTTCCAACATCTTCTACTCCTTAGAAGACATAGATCGCCTAGCTTCCATAGGTTGGGCAAAAATCAAAACTGGTTGAACCACTAAACAAGGAGTCGTAGCAGCACGATATTCCCTAGGAGTTTGAACAGCTTGTGCCCCGGCCTGGGTTGAAGCCTGAGCCTCATCTCAAATATGGGGTCTAGCCAAAGTTCATGGTGAAGTCCCTGCCGGTTACATACCCTCCATGAAGCTAAGGATCCTAGCCAACGTATTCTTTAGCTCTGGCATGGCCACAAATCCCAGTTGAGGCTGGGCTCTCCCCACACCATCCGGCTGATGCTAAACATGCTCAACCTCTATCTCAGGCTCTGCTAATGGTACCCACTCTTGATATCGAGATGAAGTTTTAACTCATGTTGTCCCTTGACCTTTACCCCAATCTAGGACTCCACTTAGAGGTGCAGGAGGCTCTCACCTACCCACAGACGATCTCTTCCTAGCCATCTAATAAAGAGTGAAACAAGTGGATTTTAGTTATTGTTACTACTACCAACGCACAATAAGAAACAAGAAAATATTGAAGCATTCCTAAGAATGACCTATAGCCTCTCAAAGATTGGATATAGATGCCATTATCCGATCTACGATACTCTACTAGGAACTTGATCATGTAATGGTGAGACCGGTGAACCTAAATCTCTGATACCACGTTGTCACAACCTGAAATTAGCCATGATGGAGTCTACTAAAACCCCCAAGAAGGCAAGCATAAACCCAAATAAAAACTTGAGCCAAACAACAATTTAATAATAATAATAATAAGAATAAGCGGAAGATGGGAATAATATTTAGAAAATGGGCCATATCATAAATTTTTCGTTCGATACAAAATATACCAAAGAGGCTCGAAAGTGACCGAGAAGACAAACTAACACAAGACCTAACCCCGGACATGGTGTCACCTCTAGAGGAGCTACTAAGTACAGAGAGGCTATATATACAAGAAAACTAACCAATCAAAATACAAAATACAAGTCATTACAAAAGAGGGAAAGCAATAAGTCTCTGAACTCTAGGAGCTCACCATGATCTAAGTCTGTGATGGCCGACGAAGAGCTAACGCTCTCTGAGGGTGGCTCATACTGAGAGCTACATTAAAAAAGGATACAGAAGTGTAGTATGAGTACCAAAAAATGAGGTACTCAGTAGGCATCACAGGCCGACAAAGCTCTGAAAGTTCAAATATACAAAGAGTCGCACAATGATAGCATTTCAAGGATAAATTCTAAGATATGACAACAACAGTATGGAGAAGTGGAAAACAATACTAATAACTCATACAATATAAACACACATATAAGGCAAAAATAACCACACTCAATAGCCAAATCACACAATGATGCAATGCAAATGATAAATGAAGGAAAGTCAAAAGACTAGAACAACCCGCGAGCCGCCTGAAATAATGCAACAGACTTTTCAATTATATAACAATATCTTGAACATATATAAATAGGCCACAAGGAATGATATCTCAAATTAATCAGTAATATAAACATAACCCAGATCTATGTCAATGGGTCGCCCAAATGATTTCTCGGACTTATCAATAATAGAGGTAGCCAAAACTATGGACAATCAAGTAAATTAGTATTATTGCCATTTTAAATCATAAATGTCTCAAGGACTACCAAATCATCTAAATAAAATCCCTTTTAATCAATTCCAAGTCATTTTCAAAGATAAGTAACCAAGTACAACAACCAGATTCAAAATCATCCCAAGTCCTTTACATCATAATCACAACACACAAAATACACACTCGGTAACTCCCATCATAGCGCAGGTGTACTAACATGAGGCTCCATCTAGTCTAAGCTCTCGGCCTCGAGCCCAACAATCAATACAACATAGTTAATAAGCTTAGAAGTACGGCATAAGCAACAAAAATATTAAAACCAAGTAAGACACACGGCAACCTAAGGTTCACGTCACCTAGAATCCATTTCTAAGGATACTACACAACACAAACCACAGGATCAACCTCGACTATGGCTTTCCGGCTAAAATTATACTAAGCAACCCAATAATGGTCATAATTCGACTACGAATCAATAACCCTAACTAATCCTAAATTCAAATCTAATCATGCGATACTACTCAAAATACAATCAATCTAAATGAGTTAAGTCTAAGAAAAGACAAATTGTAACCTACCTCAAGGCCGAAACTGCACTTGAACCTCTACTCGGGTGCTTTTCCCTTCTGAAGAGCCTCAGAATGATACGAAGCTATCAAAAACAAAAATGACAGATCAATAGGGGACTAACGATACCCATATCAAAATTATGAAATTTAGACCAAAATTAGGGTTAAAAACTCACCCTCGAATGACATTATAGAATTACTGAACCGATTTCATCATTATGTTCCCCTCAAGGAGAGGATCACATGCTCGAAAGTTGGGAAAAACCGAATTAAATTCAGACCTCAAATTGTCCAAATACCATTCTTTGAAGACTTGAATTTAGGAGAATTAAGGCTAAAATCAGAATTGGATCAAGGAAATAAAGTTAGGATCGAGTTAAGCAAAAGGAAAGAATGAAGGTTACCTTTGAATCACTTGAAATGGGCAAGAAATGAGACCTTTAGCAAAGAACCGAGCTCCATTTCAATCGGTTTTTTAAGGAGAAATGAAGGACGAAGGGAATCAAATTCCCAGCGATAGCCGTAAAAGCGATCAAATGACCGTTAAGGCGGTATCGCTTTAGCCGTCAAATGGCTGCAAACGCGGCCAGCCGGTAGCAAAAGTGACCCCTGCTCTATTGATGCCCATCATGGAAGTGTCCCTTTGGTCACTAAAGCGGCTACTGCGGAAGTGGCCAAGGGCTGCAAAAATGATGGCACTAGTGGCCTACATCAGCACTTGGAGTACAAAGCTCCAATCTTCAAACAGACCCTCGAAATTCATTCGGGCTCCAAAAAATGTAATCCAAAAGTTCTATCAACTCCAAAACGACATTCTGGACTCAAAGGAACCGACGAAACAACAAATGTATGTCATCTCATCAAAATGTTGACCAAAGTCAATACTTATAAAGAAACACAAAATAAAATGTCAAAAGCCATAAACTCATCCCGATCACCTTGAAAATCAAACCAAAGGTCATTCTATTTACCAAACTCAATCATCCTAGAGCTAACAGTGCTGGTGGAATTTCCATCTGAGTGCATTTACCAAGAATGTTAACCAAAGTTCAACTTTGGTTAAAGCTTCAAAGGTAAAATGCCTAACAGCACAAACTCAGAACGAGCACCTCAAAACTCTAACAAACCATCACACTAGACCAAAATGGCCCTTCTGGGGTTGATGGAAATGATGGAATCCTCATCGACATCAGAATCTCTAGATGTTGACTAAAGTCAACTCTTTCATGTCATAGGCCTCAAAAAGGGAAAAGCTCACACCAAACTCTCCTAAACACCTCGAAAAATGTGTCACCTAATCCAACACAACACAAGAGCTACAAGGAAGCTACGAAAAGGGGCAAAATGGTAAAAGCACTCACAATTATTCTTTTGTTTCCTCATGAATATATTTCTTTGTTTACCTTTTTTATTTTGTATGATATGATTTCAGATATATTTTATTTTTTTTCATGAAAATTGATTTGAAATTACATATGTTTTCTCCTAAATTTGCACTTTTTATTAATTTTCTTTTCCGAATTTCTTTTAACTGTATGATTATGACAAATTAATAAAACATATAATGCAGGTTTTTTATGGAACTACCTAATTTATTTATGTGTGTGTTTATTAATCATTAATTTGTTAATTTATCAGTTCAAGCCATTATCTAACCCTTTAGACATATTGAAATAGCAATTTTAGCCCATATGATGTTATAATTGTTTCAAGTAGAGGTTTCATAAATTTTCCCTATAATTATTGATTGTTATTTGAAAATTTCAGCATAAGAAATTTTCTTAAAAACAAATACTATCCACACTAAATATTTTTAAATAAAGTAACTTTTTAGCAAATCAAATTGTACAACTTCTACCGGTGTTATTTTATTAGAAAATATCTTTTTAATTTATGTATATATCTCATATCTATAATATGCTAAAGGTAGAACCTTTAAGGATAAAATTTGAATGTCAATCAAAAGTTGAACGTCATTTTTATTGTTTAACCTTAATTTAATTCATTGTAAGATTATAATGCATTTGAGTAATTTAAATAAAAACAATTACAAAGTAATAATTAGTTATTTAAGCAGAAGAAAGTAGCTAGATAGACATAATTAGATTAACTAAAAGTTTGTTGATGCTTAAAGTTTAAAAAAAATCAACATACAAAAATGTAAATGTCACTCACAATAGATACATAATTATCCTTTAAATACATATTTAGTTTAGTGATGTTTGAAGTTTCAAGAGTGACTTTTCAAATTCTTAGGCCAATGTTAAATTTAATTTTGTCGATTATAAATACTACTCCCTCCAATTAATTGTTTTATTCAATCATGTTACGACCCAACTCACTGAGTCAAGCGGACACCTACTCTAACACCTAGATAGGAGAACCAGTACCACCTAATTTTAAAAAGGACAATGCAAAAATTAATAAAACATAAGAAATCTCTTTAATACTTTGAAATAAACATAAAACATGAATGTCAAAATTGTGTTATTTCAATAAACCAAAAATCTCTCCCATGGAACTAATCTAAAATGGTTCAAAGGCTACTAAGAGAGTACAATGTATAAAAGAAAATAAGATATTAATAACATCATAAGGAAAGAGAAGTAGAAGCTATCAGACATCGTAATCCTCTTCTCCTAAGAAATCTTATTGAATCCTGTAACCAGACTACACCAAGTGGCATAGTAAGATTAGTATCAGTGCAAACGACAATTACTGGTAGGCATCATCGTTCGACCAAAATCAACCACATAATATCATACAAATAATCAAGAATAGGAAACTTAAAAATGCAATTAGGGTCCACACACTTCACCTCAAGGCACCCACCTCCTTACACTGCTGACTCTACCATCTAAGTCATTCCATCCTCATATCAAATTATAGCCTAATCCCCATTGCTCACATAGAGAATCCCCCTCTCGAGCACTCATGCTAATACCTTGCCTTAACCACGGCACAGTTATATAAGGTATGAATAGGTAACACATTTTAGCAAAACAAATATGTACATTTATAAAACTCAATTTCAAAATAGCTCAGACTACCAGTCGTTACCCAGACTTAGCACTCACAACAAGTCACGCCTAGTTCATCACGTTATTCCAGTAACTCAGACCCCCAAGGATCCCAAATCATCATCGACGATATTTAGTATGCAATCCTGGTCTACACAAGAGCCACCCCAGCATTTAAACACACAAACTGGGTCCCTCAGGGACCAACATGTAATAGATATAACACCATAAATAAACCTGGTCCACCCATGGGGCCAACATATAACAATCATGTCATAAAGAAGTAAGTCCATTTCGCTCATGGAACTATACACACATAAAATGTAAGTGTACCATGGTATGCATTCTAATTATTAGTGTATTGGTGTGGTACCCGATCTAATAAATACATGTACCGTGTGGTACCTGGTCAAATAAATATATGTACCGGTGTGATACCCGATCCAATAAATATATGTGCCAGCATAGTACCCAATCAAATCATCAAACACACACACAATCAAAACCGCAATGAACATCAATCACACTTGTACACTCACATAATGTCACGATCCAACCTACCGAGCTGTGCTGGTACCTACTCTAACACCTAGATAGGAGAACCGTCAACACCAAACTGAATTAGAACACGCAGAAAAATAAATCCTTTCCTACAAAGCTCATAAACTTTGAGAAGAATAAAACTTTAAATAAACTCTTTTAACAAAATATTGAGAAACAATCCCCAAGGAACTAGCCTAAATAGGTACAAGAGTGACTGCGAAAATATAGTTTAGATATGAAAATATAAAACCCAATTTCAAAACAGCCCATACTTCCAGTCCTTACCCCGACATAGCACTCATAACTAGTCACACCTAATTCATCACACCATTCCAATAACTCAGACTCCCAAGGATCCGTAATCATCATCTACAACAATTAGCATGCAGTACTGGTCTATACAAGAACCACCCAACATTTAAACACACTAGCCCGGTCTCTCAGGGATCAAAATGTAAGAGATATACACTAAAAAAAATGCATAGTTTACAGCAGTTTAATTGCAGAGGTCGGGTTAACCTCCACTAATTACATCAACATGAGGGGGTTTATTCAACCCTTTCTATTCAATGTAAAATTAAGGTGGTTTATAACCCTCACTAATTATTATTATATCATAAAATATCCCATATTATTTATAGTGAAAATAAGTGCCAAGTGAAGAGCTTCCCCCATTTGTTTCTCCCCAAATATTACGGTTTGCAAGAGAAGAGCTCTCAGAATCACCAATTAGATGAAGCTTCAATAAAGCTTCTTCTTGTGATTTATGTTCGCAAAAGAGAAGAGGAGTTTTGTTAGGTACTAATTTTTATAGTCGACAAAGTAGAATCAATAATGGTCATTTTAGACGATATTCAAGCACCCACCGACAAACTATTGAAGTGGAGAATTTAGAAGGAACCGTCAAATGCATACATTTTACAAGATTGGTACGTTGTCAATATATGTCAGACATTTCCTTAATTAGTAATCCAATCAAGTCTGAAGGAACTCAAGAAATCGATGAGTACATTTTTTACCATGACGGTGGAGAACAGATTAGTTGGATTCCCTCCAAGCTCAACAAATTTTCTCTTGTCTCTGCCATTGATGAATCTCTGAAAACATCGCCGGTGAGAATTAATCTCTCTCTTTTGTGCATTATTAGGAGCTATGAATTGTGTGTTTTTATTTCATATAAAGCTACTGTAATGACCCTCTAGATCATTTTCTGTGTTTATGCCTTCTATTAGTTATTTAAAGCATTCCTACAGTGACCTCAAGTTATTTATGACTTGCTTACGACCCGAGCCTACACCCTGGACGTGACTGATACTCGAGAACCATTTTTGTTACCAAAGCGAACCCTCGGCCTGGATGACTATGACACATATGACTCAATAGAATACCCAGAAACCTTAATAGAGGAACATTTAAAACATTTAAAGAACTTTTAAAACAACATCTAAAAATACTTAATATGAATAAAAGTGTTTAATAAAACATCTGAGAAAAATATCGGAAGCCGTCTAACTCGACCTGTCCATGAAGCCTCTACTATCTAAAGATTGCTGCCAAGACAAGACCCATAATACATCAAAATCCTACTACTAAAGAGAAATAAAAATGAAGTCCTCCGAAAGTAGGGAGGTCTCGCCAAAAGCTAACAAGTAAATGAAGTGATCTCAACGGAATGCTTGTTCAGGATCCTAAATACTTGAATCTGCATCATAAAAAGATGCAGGTCAAATGAAATCAATACATTGAATGTACGAGTATGTAATATGGCTGAATAAACAATAACTGAACTGATGACTGAATACATATCAAGTAAAACAATATATGAACAAGCTGTGAAAACCATTTGTACTTTACAATAAGATATGCAATAAAAGTAATATGAGAATAGAATACTTTACTCAGTGGGGAGTTTCTCTAAACGACAACTATCACTATGAGCCTAGCGATGATACAATATGTTGCCCACGTTGCAAGGGTCATCCTATACTTTGTTGGGGTATAGGATGCTAACTATAAATATGGATCCATCTAATAAGCCTTCTTGAGGCAGTGAGGAGTCACCCGAAAAGTTTGTATGATCCCATCCTACAATAGCTACATAGTTTTATGGGGCTTTAAGTTAAAAATAGACTCTTACCCAATTTGATACTCGATACTACTCCCAAAATGATCAATATCAATATGCTCAATAGTCCTTTGAGAGAACTTATGTTATGTTACTTTTATTTTTCCTTACAAATGTACTTTTCAGAAAATCAATTATACTCTTTATCTTTCGCAACTCAAATAGTACATATAAAACCATTTGTATCCTTTCTTTAAAAACTCCTTTCAAAACATGCATTTAAAATGTATACCTCTGGGCTCACCTTTAAGTCTAAAAATGATGTATAAAAAATCTCATATAATAATCTTTGTAAACATGAATTTTATAAACAAATAGGGTTCATCTGATACGAAGTATGAACATCTATTTAGAATTCAATGTGCATAATAGAAATTAAAATCTCAACGATTAAGGAATAGGAACTAAGAATAAGAAGAACAAATGAATTTGAATTTCAAGAAAACTGTGGATAGAACTCTAAACATAATGTTTCACTAAAAATATTGAGATGTCAGGCGTGAGGACGAACTAGTCCATCACTATGAGTAGCCTTACCTACCTAGAAGAACAAGGTTCTTGAAGGAGTTTGAAGAAGAACTTTCTTGCAAGCCTTGAAGCCCTACCTTTGGTGTTTCTTGAAGTTCTTGAGCACCGATTTTTTTAAGAATGAGTGGGTTGAAATAAAGAAAACTTATTGACTTTGGCTTTTGGTAGATATTAATAGTCATGGGTTGGGGTTTTGGGATGAGTAAAATACATAAATACCCCTCCTAAAACGTAAAAAGAAGAGAAAACTAAAAGAATTCTGAAGTGATGTGCGCGGTCGTACAACTAAAGCTTAGTTCACGTGACCCTTCATGCAACCTTAACAGTAACACTTACCTTGCCACGTGGCCGTACGGCAGATGTCCACTTCACGTGCTGGTTCGCACATACTATGTAATGCCTAGAAATATGGACATAACTTTTAGCACATAGCATGGATTGATGAACGATTAAAAATGGTTGAAGGAAGACTTCAAGTGATTTAATTTGGTTGGTATTAAGCCAAAAAACTAATCATATGTTAGGAGGTATGATTGATTGAAATTGACCCTTGAATGAACTTACACAAAAAACTTAATTGTTAGGGAACCTCTTAACTCAACTTTCTACTAAATGTTCATTATGACCTTAACTCACCATCTAAATGACTTCTAATACTTAGGAATCGACCTTAACATGTATGAACAAGTAGTATATCACCCGACCCAAGTTGATACACTTAAGAAAACCAATTCAGATTCTAAGAGTAGAGTTGCGAGGTGTTACAATATCTCTCCCTTGGGATCATTCCTCCTCGAATGATTATTAAGCTGGAATTAAGGAGACAAGAGCTACTCTGAGTGTATATATGACTTCTTAACTTGCCTACCAACATAGATGGAATTGATTCATACCAGGAGTTTGGAGCTCAACTAGAGCATACATGGCACAAACATTCACATAAGACTTCAAGGAAATAGGTCATGACAAGAAGTTTTTAAGAATTTTTATAGGTAGAAAGCTGCTACCTCGAACGTTCTCATCAAAATTTCTCATAACATTCTAGTAAGAGAATCATAGGCACGATTCGTGTGGGACATCTGAGTATGAAGAACTACTAGGGTTTGAGTATCTTAGTTAACTGACATGTGTTCTTAAAGCATGAATGAAATATATTGGAACAGAAGTCACCCTCTATCCGAAGTTATGCGACATGAAATATGAAACATGAAATAAGAATGAGACTACTCTGCCTTGAGCGATACGACTGGTAGCTTTTAAGCTTAGCAACACTTCTCAACTATGCTCTTCTTTCTGAATACTACACTTCATTAATTGCCACTCATAGCTCCCACAAGGGTATATGACTACTTTTACCAAGGTCTAAGTCTAATTACATGCTCTTACTATGTTCGCCTAACTCGAAGTCACAAGGTGCTACACTTAAGATGGTCATACTAGTCAACCATAAAATCATGCTCTATACCTCCGTATGGCTTTTCATCCAAAGAATACTACTTCTTATTACAACTGTAAGACACTTACCTGAAACATTTACTAAGAAGTCACTAATAATGTAATGTAGTTATCCACATACAAACAAACACAACATTTGAGCTTATCAGTCTAATCACTTTATGGCTTTTTGTAGTCAACAACACTTAAGAATTTTCATGTCTTCCCTAGCATATCTACAGCCACAATTTCATTAACCATTACTAAGAGGCACACCAAATACTCTTACCTATCTATTACACATAACAAAACCTCATCTCGCTCTTCCTCCACATTTATAACCTTAGATGGAATAAGCACACCACAACTATCATAATGAGGAACATCTACTCTCTCCTATCTACTATTACTCAACTACTCTCATCAGTAGTATTAAATCATAAGGAAGATCACTAAAGGACTAGAATATGGACATCAGTAACAATAGGAATGCCAATTCAATCACAAATTATTCTTATTGTAACCTTACCATTTGCGATGGGCTTAAAGAGTGACCTATGATAAGAACGAATACTTCATGTCTCAAAGGCAATAAGAATGAATAGTGTAACACCCCAGATTTTTGAAAAAAGAAAAGTTGTAGGTTCTAGTGCCAGTGTCGACGGAGGCTACCTACGGACCGTAGATGGATTGACGGACCATAGGCGGGAACCATAGGTGGCAAGCCCAAGTTTTTAAAATGTTAAGTTCCAGAACCTTAACGACAGTCTGCGAGGATGGCCCGTTGATCTTTCACCGAGTCGTAGATGGGTCTCATAGGTCTCCTCCAAACTTAGTAAAATTCTTAAGCCATAAGTTCAGACCTACGGTTGTCGTGTACGGTCTGTTGGTTGACCCACGAGCCATACATAGGATCCGTCATTGCAGGGTCCAAGGTTGGCAGTTTCTGAATCTATCTACGGTAGGATAGGACGATCTGTAGGTTGACTTACGGACCGTAGGTCCAACCGTAGATATGGGCTCAATAGTTATTTTGAAGGGCTCTTTGGTCTTTTCCCTAAATGTTTAACTCCTAATCTAAGTCGATTTGGCCTTTAATCCATACCCTATATAAACCTTTTTAAGCCTAATTTAACCCATTCTCAACCATTCCCAAAGCTCTCCTCTCCCAAAATATTTCTCTCTCTAGAAGTTAGAAGAAGAAGAGGGCAAGCTAGGGTCAATAAATCAAGTTTTCTTCATCAATTGCTTAAGAAAATTGAGTACTAAGGTATGATAGTCTTCATCCATGGAGCCCTTCAAATCTTCACTTTTCAAGTAAGAAATTCTCAATTGAATTTAGGGTTTTCTTCCATGTTATGGGTTCTTTGTAATGTTTCTTCAATTGATTATTTTATGAACTTTGAAGTATAAATTGAGTTGAATTTCATGAATCTAGATGAATCCCCATGAACCCATGCTATTTCCCCCAATTTCGTCTTGTTGGTGGGTTGAATTATAAAGTAATGAATGTTATGAAATCTCTATGAATCCATGCGTGAACTATGATTTCTAAGTTAAGGTCTTCATGATGAGATTATGAATGAACTAAGGATGGTTTTATGGAAGTAAGCATGTTCAATCAAAAACTATGATTTTCCTCTATTATGTGGGTTCCTTCAATTATGGTCAAATTGACTTGTTTATGGTTTTCTAAGCATGAGTTTGCATTGAATTGCATGCTTTAAGAGGAATTCTCATGAACCTATGTGAACCCTATGATTTGTAAGTTATGAGCATGATGAACTATGTAAAGATGAAGTTTATGAAATCATGCATGTCTCTTATGAAGTTAAATGATGAATTAAGGGTGCTTTGAGATTAAAGCATCAACGTTTATGATATGTTGATGTTATTGTTGATTTGTGAAAGGAATTCTCATATATTAATTAACCCATGAATGTGAAAGTTTTTCTCACATGTAATGATTCATAACTCGTTGAAAGGTTTGCTCAACTAAATTTGAATTGATGATTAAGGAGCTATTCTACTGAAGGGACAAGAGGCGATCACCCAAGTTACCTATTGTAGACAAGAGGCAACTACCCATGTCTACTTATGATAATTGAACTATGACTAATCCATGGGAATTATGCTTAGCACCGAGTGGACAAGTGGCGATTACCTATGTCCCATAAACTATGTGCCACCATAGGATGATGGTCTATTATATAGACACTAGCTAGTGGATCCACGTAAGCTATATGTTAACTAAAGGGTCCTACCTTGGCAAGTAGGATGGCCATATCTAAGTGGGATCATGCACCGGATTCCATGTTGATAGCTCACATGGTCTTACATGTCGGTTAAGGCTACTTACCACAAACAATGAACTAAAGTGTTGTTAAGATATTTCTCGAGTAAAGTAAAGATGTTTAGCTTGATTTGACCTTGGTTTATGACTTATGTTTTCTAACCTTTATCATGTTTAGCTTGGTCATTGCATGTCATGAAAATGTCCCGTTTTAACATGTTTTAAATGGTTTTTTGCATTCCTATCATACTTGGTACTTGATTGTACTAATGCATACTCTTGCCTACATTGACTTGTTAATGTAGGGCTTGGCAATTCTCCATCCACTCGTGGCTAGAGCTTAGTAGAAGAATTGTTGAAGACTTGGTGAGTCCTCATCCATTCGACAACCTAGCCTAGTTGTTCTTACTTTTATGTTCTCTTTCATTTTGGCATTGTATTGGGTTACGTTCCAAACCTTATTTCCCATTCTTATGTTAGATTGGCTTTGAGACATGAGATGTAAACTTTCGCTACTTTCTTAAAAACTTTGATATGACATTGTCTTTTGAACTCTTAAATCTCTATGATCTTGCATGTATGTATGCTAAGTAGCTTGTATAAGGCCTTTCGGGGTCTTGTATGCCATGCCACATCTAGGGGGTACCTTGGGTCGTGACAAACTTTGTATTCAGAGCGCAAGGTTTTAGAAAGATCCTAGGATGTCTCATAAGCCATGTCAAGTAGAGTCTTGTTCATGAGTGTGAAGCACGCCACCCTTATGAATGAGAGGCTATAAGACGTTTAGAAAACTCCACTTCTTTCATTATTCCTAAGTCGTGCCATAGAGTTTAACTCTATATCTCTCTCTCCTAATCCCTATCCTATGCGTTTCAGAATATGGCTACCCGAAGTGCCTATGCTAGAAGGAATGCAGGAGAGAATGCAGATCAACAAGCTCCTCCTCAAGATCCTCAAGTTCCAGCCGACCCTTTGGCCAAACAATTGACTAATGTGGAGTTTACGGCTTCTTTTCAAGCATTGGCTCAAGCCGTGATGGTCCAAGCCAATAGAGAGGTTGTGTAGCTCCCCTGAACCCAAATGTGGGTATGGCGGCATCAAGGGTGAGAGACTTCACTAGGATGAATCCTCCAGAGTTTCATGGTTCTAAGGTTGAGGAAGATCCTCAAGAAATCATTGATGAGGTGTGCAGGTGCTAATGATCATTGGTGTGACGTCGGAGGAAACGGTGGAGTTGGCCGCCTATCAACTCAAGGGTGTTGCTCAATTTTGGTTCAACTAATGGAAGGAAGGGAGGGCGGTTAATGAGGGTCCTCTTGATTGGGAGAAATTCAAGGTTGCTTTTCTTGATAGGTTCTTTCCCCTAGAGATGAGGGAGGCAAGGGTGCTTGAGTTCATCAACCTTCGTCAAGGAAACATGAGTGTGGAAGAGTATGCTTTGAAGTTCACACAATTTTCTCGATATGCTCCTTCTATGGTTGCCGATCCTAGGGCAAGAATAAGTAAGTTTGTTTCGGGAGTGTCCGAGATGATGGTCAAGGAATGTCGTACCGCTATGCTCATCCATGACGTGGATATTTCTCATCTTATGGTTCATGCTCAACAAATAGAAGAGGAGAAATGGAAGGAAAGGTCTAGAGAGGTGAAGAGGGCCAAGACCGGTGATGGTAACTTTTCACACTCAAGGTTCGATCGACATGGTCATTCTAGATTTCAACAAAAGTTTTCCAGTCAAGGTTCCTCCAATGCTCCTCCTAAGTTCAACAAGGATAGGGTGTCCAATCCTAAGCCTCAAGGAGGGAATGGTGATGGTTTTTCGACAACTACTTGTGCTAAGTGTGGGAAAAAGCATGAGGGTAAATGTCAAGCCGGTTCTAATGCATGCTTTTGTTGTGGTAAGATGGATCACAAGATAAGGGATTGCCCCTTAGTGGCTAAAAATGAAGGGGATAACCGTCGATGAACTCAACCTCAAAATCCATCGAGTTCTAGTGGAAATCAGAAGAAAACCGATTCTATGCACTTCAAGCTCGTCATGAGCAAGAGAGTTCTCCCGATGTGGTTACCGGTATGTTGAAAGACTTTCACTTTGATGTTTATGCCTTGCTTGATCCCGGTGCTACTTTATCTTTTGTGACGCCATATATGGCTATGAACTTTGATGTTGTTCCGGATGTGTTGCTAGATCCTTTTCGTGTCTCTACTCCTATTGGTGAATCTATTGTGGATAAAAGAGTCTATAGAAATTGTCTCATTTCCTTATCCCATAGAGTCACTCATGTTTATCTTGTAGAGCTTGATATGTTAGATTTTGACGTCATTCTTGGGATGGATTGGTTGCATTCTTGTTACGCTTCTATTGATTGTAGGACCCGAGTGGTCAAGTTTCAATTTCTGAATGAGCCTATCCTGGAGTGGAAGGGGGGAAATTCGATGTTTAAAGGTCAGCTTGTTTCTTGTCTAAAAGCTAGAAAGATGATTTCTAAGGGTTGCATATACCATCTTGTTCGGGTGAGGGATGTGATTCCGAAACCCCTACTCTTGAGTCGGTCCCCGTTGTTAATGAGTTTTCAGAAGTGTTTCGACAATTTGCCCGATATTCCTCCCGAAAGGGAAATAGACTTCGGTATTGACCTTCTCCCCGATGCGCAACCTATCTCTATTCCTCCTTATCGAATGGCTCCGGCAGAACTTAAGGAACTAAAAGAGCAATTGAAGGATTTGTTGGGTTTAATCTGACCAAGTGTTTCTCCATGGGGTGCTCCGGTCTTGTTTGTAAGGAAGAAAGATGGTTCACTCCGTATGTGCATTGACTAATATCAATTGAACAAGGTTACCATTAAGAATAAGTATCCTCTTCCAAGGATAGATGACTTGTTTGATCAACTTCAAGGGGCTAGTTAATTCTCTAAGATCGAGCTTCGTTCGGGCTATCACCAATTGAGGGTGAAAGAAGATGATATTCCGAAAATGACTTTACATACTAGATATGGCCATTATGAATTCCTAGTGATGTCGTTTGGATTGAAAATGCTCCGGCCGCGTTTATGGATTTGATGAATAGGGTGTTTAGACAATATCTTGATATGTTTGTGATTGTGTTCGTAGATGATATTTTGATTTACTCAAGGAGTGAGGGTGAGCATGCCGATCATTTGAGGATTGTATAGCAAGTCCTCAAGGACCAACAACTCTTTGCGAAGTTTAGTAAATGTGAGTTTTGGCTAAGGTCCGTGGCTTTTCTTGGACTTAGTGTCTCCGGTAAAGGATTGAGGTAGAACCTAAGAACACGGATGCGGTTAAGAATTGTCCTAGACCTCTATCACCTTCGGATATTCGTAGTTTCTTAGGTTTAGCCGGTCATTATAGGAGATTTGTTGAAGGGTTTTCTTCGATCGCTTCTCCGTTCATGGCTTTGACTCAAAAGAAGGCTAAGTTCACTTGGTCCAAAGTGTGTGAGAAGAGTTTTCAAGAGTTGAAAGATAGACTCACCTCGGCTCCGATATTGACTTTACCGGAAGGGTCTGATGGGTTTGTGGTTTATTGTGATGCCTCGAGAATTGGGCTAGGATGTGTTCTTATGCAAAATGGAAAAGTCATTGCTTATGCTTCAAGACAACTTAAGTTTCATGAAAAGAACTATCCTACTCATGACTTAGAATTAGCGGCTGATGTGTTTGCTCTAAAGATTTGGAGGCATTATTTGTATGGTGTGCATGTTGACATTTTCACTTACCATAAAAGTTTGCAATATGTGTTTAAGCAAAAAGATCTGAATCTTCACCAAAGGAGATGACTTGAGTTGTTAAAAGACTATGACATGAGTGTCCTCTATCACCCCGGCAAGGCTAATGTGGTGGCAGATGCTCTTAGTCGGTTATCTATGGGTAGTGTTGCTCATAAGGATGGTAAGAAAGAGTTGGTTCGTGATGTTCATAAATTGGCCCGATTGGGTGTTCGATTGATTGATTCCACTAAAGGTGGTGTTATAGTTTACAATGGTTTCGAATCGTCCTTTGTGCATGATGTTAAAGGCTAAACAAGATCTTGACCCTAATTTGGTTGAGTTGAAGGAAGCGGTGCTAAAATAGTCCGTTGAGGCTTTCTCCCAAGGGGGAGATGGTGTACTTCGATATAAAAGTCGTTTGTGTGTCCCTGATGTAGATGACTTGAAAGGAAAAATCTTATCAAAAAGCCCATAGTTCTCGATACTCCATTCACCCGGGAGCTACTAAGATGTACCGTGATTTGCGGGAGATCTATTAGTGGAATGGGATGAAGAAGGATATGGCGGAATTTGTGGCTAAGTCTCCTAATTGTCAACAAGTGAAGGTTGAGCATCAAAAGCTGGGAGGTTTGACCCAAGATATTAGTATTCCTACTTGGAAGTGGGAAGATGTGAATATGGACTTTATTGTTGGTTTACCACACACCCGGCGACAATATGATTTGATTTGGGTTATCGTAGATCGAATGATGAAATAAGCCCATTTCATTACCGTCAAGGTTTCTTATTTGGCAGAGGATTATGCTAAGTTGTATTTGAGGGAAATGGTCAGGTTGTATGGAGTACCTTTATCCATTATCTTCGATCGTGGTGCACAATTCACTTCTCCATTTTGAAAGTCTTTCCAAAAGGGTTTTGGTACTCGTGTTAAGCTTAGTACGGCCATTCATCCTCAAACTGATGGGCAAGTGGAGCGTACTATCCAAACTTTGGAAGATATGTTGAGAGCTTGTGTAATTGATTTCAAGGTTAATTGGGTTGATCACTTGCCTTTGATTGAATTTGCTTATAATAATAGCTATCATTCTAGCATTGGTATTGCTCCGTTTGTGGATCTCTATGGCAGAAGGTGTAGATCTCCTATAGGTTGGTTCAAAGTTTGTTAAGTTGCCTTGATAGGTCCCGAGTTGGTACATGAGGCTATGGAGAAAGTTCGGCTTATTAGAGAAAAGTTGAAAATGGCTCAAAGTCAACAAAAGTCCTATGCCTATGTTAGAAGGAGAGATTTAGAATTTGATGTTGATGATTGGGTTTACTTGAAAATTTCACCCATGAAGGGTGTAATGAGATTCGGGAAGAAAGGAAAGCTTAGTCCCCGTTATGTAGGCCCATATCAAATTTTGAGACATGTTGGTAAGGTTGCTTATGAACTTTGATACTTCACGAATAGGTCTTGGTTGTGTTTTGATGCAACATGGAAAAGTCATCGCTTATGCTTAAAGGCAATTAAAGGTGCATTAAAATAATTATTCAACTCATGATTTGGAGTAAGCGGCAGTAGTATTTGCTCTAAAGATTTTGAGGCATTACCTATATGGTGTTCATGTAGACGTGTTTACCAACCATAAAAGCTTAAAGTATGTGTTCACCCCAAAGGACTTGAATCTTCACAAAAGAAGGTGGCTAGAGTTACTGAAAGATTATGACATGAGTGTACTCTATCATCTAGGCAAAGAGAACATGGTGGTGGATGCTCTTAGTCGGCTATCAATACGAAATGTTGCTCATATTGAGGATGGTAAGAAAGAGCTAGTTTGTGATGTTCATAGGTTGTCTCGATTGGTTGTTCGCTTAGTCGATTCTAATGAGAGTGGTGTGATTGCTCAGAATGGTTCAAAATCAGCTCTTATTATCAGATGTGAAGGCTAAGCAATATCTTGATCCAGTGTTGATTGATTTGAAATTTTGGTTTCTGAAAAAGCCATTGAGGCTTTATCCCAAGGGGGAGATGGTTTCCTTCGATATCAAGGTCTGTTATGTGTTTGGAATGTTGATGAGTTCAAAAATCAGATTTTGCTAGAAACCACAGTTCTTGGTATTCCATTCATGCGGGAGCCACCAAAATGTACCATTGATTTGTGAGAATTCTATTCATGGAATGGGATGAAGAAGGATATTGTGAAGTTCACACCTAAATGTACTAACTATCAACAAGTGAAAGTTGAGCATAAAAAACCCGTTGGTTTGTCTCAAGACATTAGCATTCGTACTTGGAAAGAAATAAGAAGATTTGAATATGGACTTCATTATGGGTTTACCTTGTACTCATCATCAGTTTGACTCAATTTGGGTTATTATTGACCGAGTGATGAAATCGGCTCACTTTCTTCCTGTCAAGAGTTCATTTTCGGCCGAAGAATATGTCAAGATTTATATTCGAGAAATGGTGAGGTTGCATGGAGTGCCTTTATCCATTATCTCCGATCATGGTACTCATTTTACTTCTTAGCTTTGGAGGTCATTTTAGAAAGGTATTGGTACCGAAGTGAATCTTAGCATGACTTTTCATTCTCAAATTGATGGACAAGACGAGCGTACTATTTAGACTTTGGAAGATACATAGGAGCTTGTGTGATCGACTTCAAGGGTAATTGGGATGATCATTTGCCTTTGATTGAGTTTGCTTATAATAATAGCTATCACTCGAGTATCAAAATGGATCCATTTGAGGCTCTCCATGGTAGATGGTGCAGGTATTGTAACGGTAGGTTTGAAGTTGGTGAGGTCATTTTGATAGGGCTTGAGTTAGTGCATGATGCTATAGAAAATATTCAATTTATTCGAGAAAGGTTGAAAACGGCTCAAAGTCGACAATAGTATTAAGCCGATGTTACAAAAAAAGATCTTGAATTTGATGTTGATGATTAGCTTTACTTGAAAATCTCACCCATGAAGGGTGTGATGAGATTCAAAAAGAAAGGGAAGCTTAGTCCTCGGTATGGGGGCTCATATCAGATTTTGAGGCATATTAGCAAGATTACTTATGAATTAGAGTTACATAATGATTTAGCATCGGTACATCCAGTATTCCCTGTCTTTGTTGAAAAAGTGTGTTAGACATCCGACGTCTAGTGCCATTGGAAAGTTTGGTAGTTAAGGAAAGTCTTTCGTATTAAGAGGTTTCAGATTAAATTGAGGCCGAAGCCAATATGATGTCCAAATATCCTCACCTCTTTCCCTCTGCTCCTTTTCTATCTTGAGGTGATAGTTCTTCATGGTTCATTCTTTCGGATTCTTGCGTTTAGTCATTCTCATGTTTTCATATGCAACCATGCTCATGAAAACTTGATTTTCATATTATGATTTAGCTTGGAGTGATTTCTCCTTTTTTATGTGCATTCTAATGAGATTTTCATTCATGTTGGGTTGTTAGTTTCTCTCCATACTCTATTCATGCTAGCCTTAGTCCAATTCGAGGATGAATGTTCCCAAGGGGGAGACATTGTAACACCTCAAAAACTTAAAGTTTGTTTGAAAAAAGAAAGTTGCATTTTTTCAGGTTCCATGATTTGGACCTACGGGCAGTAAGAAGTTCTATGGGCCATAGGAAGCCAGTCGTAGGTGATGGGTTGAGTTTAGGAATTTCAAGTTTCTGAAGTTTGGTCCACGAGTGAGTGAGACGGATCATAATAAGTCCTACAGACCATCGAAAGTTCCCATAGAAGTTATACAGACTTAGTGAAATTTTGGACTTGAACTTAGGTTCTACGAGTTGGTTCTACGAGCTGTAGAATGAGGAACAGGCCATAGGAAGGGTTTCGTGGAAGTATGGAAAATTAATGAGCCCAGTAATAGTTCAACGGTTGACCAGGACGGTCTGTAGAAAGTCTTACGGACCATGGGTCCAAACCGTAGACATTGTTTGTCAAATTTTAATTAAGAATATTTTGTCTTTTCCTGCCCATCTAACCCCTAAACAGTGTCTTTTTGGCCCTATAACTATCCTAAAACTGTTTTACCCTTACAACTAAGCCTAAATTCTCTCATTCACTCAAACTCTCCAAAATTTCTCTTCAAAGCCTTCTCCTTCTCTTGCTTTGCAAGGTTTTGATATCAAGGTATTTGAGAATTCAACAATGGATTCCTTTCATTCATTGGGTCCCAAAAGAATCTCAATCTCCTAAATTGATTTCACCCAATTCTATTAGGGTTTCATGCAATATTCCATGGGCCCTATTTATTTTGATTCAATTGTTTATTTTCAATCTTATTATACATGATTTTATTCAACTACATGATTTTCAATTGATTTCATATGGAACCATGCCTATGACTAATTTGTGAACATGAAATACGATCAAAGATTATGAACTCATAAATTATGATTATGAAAGCTATGCCTGGTTTACGAAAAGGATGATTTATGAACTAAGGATGCTTTTAAGAGAAAGTGTCAATGATTTGTGAAAGGTTTTCTCATATATGAATGAAATCATGATTTAGAAGCTTAAAAAGGTAAGTGTATATTATGAAGAAATTTATGAAATCATAATTTGAAAAGAGCTACTCTATGATGACTTATGATTGTGTTGGTAGTAAAATGTGCCTTTCGAAGTATTTTTATATGAATATGATTATATCATTTACGTTGGGATTTACATAGCTGAGAGCACTTTGAGATGGAGGCTCTCCCGTTAGTAGAGTCCGGGTCTCTAGAAGCAATCTTCTTGTCCCTAACGACGTGCTCCCATAGGGTTTGTCTTAGAAAGACATAGCTAGTGGATCCACCTAAGCTAATATGTATGGTCCTTACCTTGCCAAATAGGACAATCTATTTTCGGTGTTGGAGTAAGACATCAGATTCCATGTTATAGCTCACTTGGTCTATGTCACTTAACGTTAAATATCTCACAAATAAACTATGTTTCTTCAAAAGATTTTTATGAAAGCTTCTCAAATGGTTTTAAGTATGCATTGTCCTTGTTTATGACTCAAGAATTCTTCGAAGATTTTTACTATGTTTTACTTGGTCATGCATATTATATTTAATGTTTCCCCATTATCATGCCTATGTTTTTATGCATTTCCCGTACTTAGTATATTCAATGTATTAATGCATACTTGTCCATATATTATCTTATAATATAGGGTACGACGCTTCTCCTTCAAGACGTGTTTAGATCGGGATTGCTCAGCTAGACTACTTGGATTGGTGAGTACTCATGTTCCAAAGACAAGGCCATTAATGTTCTTATTGCTTTTGATGTTTTTTGTTTCAGACTTGTACGTTGTGTATGGGTTACCTTCCAACCACTCTTATGTTGATTTGAAAGGCTGGTGTCAAACTTTGTAGTATTCCACGTACTCTTATGTACTCTGTTTGTATCTTTTATGTCATCTTCTGATTTGAGACTTATATCAATTATATCTCTTAAATTGTACTTCATTACGTTATGCTTATGTCAAGTGGCTTGTTTAGGGCCTCTCGGGGTTCTATTCTCCATGTCACGTCTAGTGAGTACTTTGGGTCGTGAAACTATATCCCCATTTCTTAGGTTAGTACACTTCTAAATGCGTACTTCTAACTCTAGCACTTCTACTATTGGCTTATAATAACACAAATCACACTATCTTTTGGACGACAATACTGTCCAAGCGCTTTGATGTGAGGCCAAAAATATATAATTTAATCATTATTTGCCTCATATTTAGTATTTGTATTTCCTTTTGAGCATGAATTTTATGGATTGTGCTTAATAGTATATTTTATTTGTAGGATTAAATTAGTGTGAAGATGAAGAAGTTTGGAGCCGAAACGAATTAAAGATGAAAGACTATAAAAGGAAATCAAGCAGACAACTTAATGGATTAAATTGAATATTATATTAATATTTATATATATGCAAATTTCATAGAAATCAAAGAAAGCCAATTCAATTAATCATCAGCCTTGCTGCCATGTGGCACCAATTGAAGCACTACCAAATAGTTGAAGGTAGTGGAATTCACATTTTGAAGTCGGTCACTGTTTACACAAAAACTCATTTCCTTTTGGATTTTGTTTCTCAATTTGTTTTGGACTCAATTATTTTATTTAAGGTTTTCTACATCTATAAATAGTCCATAAAAATAATTATTAGGGATCAATCGTATACAAAGTCGTCATACTTTTTAGGGTTCTTTTCTTCTTCTCCTTTTCTTAGACATTAGTTGTTAAAGACCCTTATTATGGGGCTGCAGCTACGAATGATTGTTAAACATTGATTTCATTTGGCTGAATTTGATTATCATATAAATTATTCTTACATTCTTATTTTATTACTTCATGCTTGATCACCATAGAAATAAATTCATTGTCTATTCTTGAACACGATGGACCATAGAATATAAGAGCACGATCTAGGTTGCATATCACTTGATAGATTAGTTTTCAGAATTGTCACCCACATGAACACTGTACTTTTTTACAAAACAGGATGAAATATAAATTCTCGCCAGTTGAGTATTTCTATCCCCACTCAACGGTATAGTTAGATAGTCAACTGGGTAGGCGGTTAGAGATCGAGAGATCATGATCATAATATCAATCATTTAAATCAGTAATTTGATAACTGTATGAAATCCATGAAAGAGATGTGATACATGAATTCTTAGTATGTTGCAGCCCTAGAATTGTTCCAATCATTGTAACTTAATCTTATTGTTGAATTCTTGATTGTTTTGTCTACAAATAAAATTAAATTATTTTGGCACTCTTGAATAAACAATTAGACTAGTATAATTTAATAAAATAATTAATCGACAAGTCCTTTGGATCAATAATCCACCTCTTTTAGAGCCACTATATTACTTGCGCGACCACATACACTTGCTTGTGCATTTGGAAGCAACAAGTTTTTGGCGTCGCTGTTGGGAACTTAGAAATTAATTTTTCTTCAAGGTTATACTCGTTTTTTTTTATTTAAGTTATTTTTATTTTTTTCTCAACAAACATTTTTCCCTTTTGAATAACTTGGTACTCTTATTGATATGGATGATTAGAATAAATGGTGGTTGGGTGATGGGTATCCTTGTAAGTATTGTAATGGACCTACTTGGATATCGAGTGTCCTATATATCATATATGTGGTGGTCGATATGGTCATTGAAATGGTTGTCCTAGCTTTTAACCCCCTACCTTGAACCCCTATTACGATTTTTCTATTATTTGTGATGTTGGTAGGAGTGATGAAGTGGAGAATGCAGAACACGAGGCTTGCAATATAAATTTATTTAAGGAATGTATCGATATGCTGGAGAAAATTAATTTAAAATCATGGAACTAGGATTAGAATGCATGGAACAACAATCAAAAATCATGGAACTGCAAGCTAAGGTTGACGCTTATAAATTGCAAGTTACAAGCCTAGACACTACTCAATTAGAGGAAGGGATTGAATTCCAACAAGGAGAAAGTAATGAAGAAGCAGAGATAGTGAGTCAGCGTACAAGAACAAACTCAACTTCTAAAGTTTCAAGAGTCTATCCGGGATGGTATGACATACATGACAACCTAACTGATAGAAGGAAGAATTGAGCTCACACAAGAAATTGATCAATTTGGCTCAGATATTCATGACTTGGAGGCTTACTTGAACAAAAAGGTTGAGGTGTATGATGCCCAATCACCAGTTGTCGTGGATGATGATCAACTAGTGGAGCAAAAAGAGGAATTCCAACCGTTCAACTATACCATATTTCTTAGAGTCGATATTGAGAAGGAGTACAAAAGTGAGAATATTGTAAATAATGTTGCTTTGGAGTTAAAGCATCTTGAATCTCATTCTAAATATTTTTCTACATTATGCTTGAATGACGACATGAAATTTGAGTCATTTAAAATAATGGAGGAGCGTGTAGATGAGGAAAAAGGCCCCTACATCCTAAAGTTTTCTAGTCCAAGTAGACTAAATGATATTCGTCACATAAGGGCCAAGAAGTGCGAGATGTGACATCTATTACTTGGTTCCTTTATCTTTATACCACCACCCATTGAGAGGAGCAGAAAAATGGATGCAAAGTTAGGGGTACAATTCATAAGTTCAAAGTGGAAAGAAAAGTGGTGAACTTACTTGTGTCGTGCGGCGATGTTAAATCAGGCGCTTATTGGGAGGCAACCCAATTTGTAGTGTAGCATCTTATTTTTTACTTTTTTAGTGTCACTTTTTTGTGTTGTTTTAGCAGATTAGGGGAAGTCTGAGTACCCAAAAATTTAAAGCAAAGGAGCACGTTTGAGCTTAAGTGTGGGGTGCGTACAACCCTTGATGAAAATTGAGAGAACATACTACTAGCTAGGTCTAGGGCCTTAAGGAGTTTTCCTAACCCTTGTTTTAAATTTTAATTGATGCTTTAAGACATAGCAATTTTTAAGTGTGAGGTGGAGAAATGAATTCCTAGTTTTTAATGTTTTATTAGGTCATTTTTTAGGATGGGTTCCTCGGCTTTTGTTTTCGGTTCTTTTTTTAAGGATAGTCCCTTTGAACCGAGTATCTTTTTTTTAGGGATTAAATTTTTTTTCTTTTTATTTTTTAATTTTTGGAGAGAAAAGAAAATGCCTTTTGAGTGGATTGATACTTTCTATTTATTCCGAATTTTAAGTAGTACTTTTTTGTGAATGCTTGATTTCTAAGGAAATTGCAGACTCTTTGACACCGAAGCTCATGGTTATGACTTTTTATATAGCGTATTTTATTTGTAATTTATTATGACACTGTCTCTCTTAGAAGTGGAATTGATCCATCTTGATTGATACTTGTGCCATGTGTGGTGAGAATATTTTTATTCCATGTTTTGCATATTAGTCTAGAACTTGTCCTACATGTTATTGAAGCAAAATAAAAAGTATTGCTTTGTTTAGGAGATGATAATAGGCTTTGTTTGATTTTTTTTTGTGTATTTTAGCCTTTTAAGATATTATTATTACTAGTTAGCCTTTTGAGCCTGTAGCCTTTTGTTAATAACCATATTTTGCCCTTAACTATTTTGTTGAATCCCTAGTTTTTTTATCTTGTTTCCTTTAGCACTGTAGCATAGACTTATTATAATTGGTAAATCTGAAGAAAATAGGATGGTTGAGTGAAAAAGATAATCAATGATAGCTACAAAATGATGAAAATTCCCTCTTTGAAAGAATGAGACATGAAAAGAAAAAAAACAAGAGAAGAAAAATTCTTTGAGAAATTTTTTTTAAAAAAACGATTGAAGCATTCTTGAGATGAGATGAAATTACTAGTGAAATAATTATTTAAGAGAAGGCGGAAAATAAAGAGAAGAAAATAATGGGTGATGAAGTTTAAAAGTGCGAAGTGCTTAGGGAAGTATGAGTCACTATTATATAATTTTCCTACCCGTCCCCTAGCCTACATTACAATGTGATAAAGTCCTATTTGATTTTATTCGAGCATACTTAAGTCAGTACTAAATAGTTTTCCTACCCGTCCCCTAGCCTACGTTACAACCCGTTAAAGTCCTATTTGATTTTATTTGAGCATGCTTAATTAGTGGAGATGTACATAATGCGCAAGCTTATGGTTCTTTGTGCATATAGGTGAATTTTATTTTTGAGTGTGAGAGTTATTCTTTGATGCTAAGTCCTTTAATTTATATTCAATATTTTGAATTGAGTGTGTCGACTATGTTTTCTTGTAAGGGCACATGTTTCATGATAGATAGGTGATTTTATTAACTTTCTTTGACGAAAGTAGTCGAGCATGCTTAAATTTGATGAGTTCAAAGTCCTTTCTTGAGGTTAGGAGGGTAGAGGTTTGTTGTTTATTTGTATGTATTGCATAATGAGCGGGAATTGTACTTGATATTTTGAAATTTGTATATGGAATAATTGTTTGTATCAACTAAAGTTATGGCATCCCTAGTTCAGGGACGGACCCACCTTATAACAAGGTTGTCATCTGATACTACTTAGTCGAAAAGTTTAATTAAAATATACACATCCATATATCAGTAAAAACAAAACATATGTATATATAACATACGATGACAGTAGCTAACACAAACTTCCGGATGGCTTGTTGGTTTTGTGCTTCCTTAATGTGGCTGTTAGCCCAAGTTTGAACCTTTATGGCAGCGATTTGTATACTTTTTTTGAAACTTTTGTAAGCTATTATTACTATATTAGTTGTTAAAAAATATAAATTTCCTTTTAAAGTGTCATTCGAACTGTATTATAGTTAGACAGTCAATTGGGGTAGGCGGTTAGAGGTTGAGAGATCATGATCATAATATCAATTCTATAAATCTGTAATTTGATAACTGTATGAAATCCATGAAAGAGATGTGATACATGAATTCTTAGAATGTTGCAGCCCTGGAATTGCCCCAATCATTGTAAGTTAATCTTATTATTTATTTCTTGCATTCTTGTATTTATAAATAAAAATCAAATTTTTTTAGCACTCTTGAATAAATAATTAGACTAGTATAATTTAGTAAAATAATTAATAAATAAGTCCTTTGGGTTTGATAAGTCGTCTCTTTTAGAGCCACTATATCACTTGCGTGATCACGTACACTTGCGTGTGCATTTTGAAGCGACACGATCTAAAACATACTTCCCTCTTAAAGTGCATCAACTAAAACATGGTTTAGAGAAGAGAATTTGGGAGCACATCTTGCTTTTAGCTTGAACACACAATTCATTTGAATAAGGGTAGATTCTTTCAAATAAGTAAACATACGCACACTAATGGTTTCTCTCAAGCCCTTGTGCACTCTCTTGACACTGTGAAGACTTTAACTGAGAGTAACTCATCAATAAGGATCTAGGGTTTGCTAATTGAACCACCTTGATTATGAGGGGTAGTCGAATGGATTTGAGAAATGCACGAGTTTGAATGAGTTTCTTATGACACAGTTCTATTGCACAATGTAGAGTATGAAAGAAAGGGAAACTTTTTCTAAATGTCTGTAGTCCCTTATTTATAGAAGTAGGACCATCACAACCATAAATAAGATCTTACTGGCATGGTTTCATAGACACCTTTGGACACTTGAACTCTGTGTTCTGATAAAAAAAAATTCACGCTGATAACGCTTAAACTACTCTCAAAAAAAGTTCAAAGAGTAAGTGATCATTGTCAATAAAAATACCCAACTAAGAGTCATGGTCGAATCTCAAAGAGAACAATTTATCGGTGATTGAAAGGATAAAGAATGAGTAACTACAAGTTTGAACCTAGACTTAAGAATACACAATTAGCAATATCAAGAGTGGTTTTGGTAACCAAATGATGGCTTTGGGCTAAGACAATATCAAGCAAGGGGTGTATGGAAATTGGAAAATTCAGAATTTAATCAACACTGAATGATCCATTGTAATTCAATCCATACTCATTCACTTGTAGATAGGCTAGATCATCATAAGTCACGTATAATATCCTTTCGGTCTCAAAGGGTTATATCACGATATCTACTTTCGGTCTCAATCGTGTTAACACAAAACAATCCAAGACCATAATCTAACCCTCTATTTCTAGCAAGTTTATCATTCAACCAAGTAAACCTAAATTATCTCCTTTCGTTCTCAAATTTAGATATCAGAGTCAAACATGATCATCAACCCAATTCTCCACTTCACGGTTCTTTTTCAAGCAATCAGAAGCTAGATTAAACTGTGCACTCTTAAATCATAAATTCAAATATGAAAACTAGATTAAATCTATTTTATGAATTCAAACATGGAATCAAGGAATTACAAAAGCAATAGAGTAATAAATAAAATACCCAAATAGCTTTGTTGATTTCTAGCACAAAAGCCCCAATTTTATACACACAATTATACCCACATTTCTAGCAATTAAGAACAAGGCAATGAAGAAAGGTAAAAGAAATTTACTAAGATAGAACATAATCTCCAAATCCACAACAGAAATATAAGGTGCCTTCAATGTCTCAATAATCCAAAACTATGATCTACAAATTAGGGTTCTTCCTCTTTCTAAGCTAAAAGATGATTTCTCTCTCTCTAAAATCTGGAATGGAATGTTTCATAGATGAACAATGACTGCTGATGAGTGTCAAAAGGGTTTGGGGATCAATTTGGTGAAATTCCCAATATGTCCAGGCACCAGGTATCTTACCCTTCACGATCACGACAACTAGCTGACGCGATCGTGATGAGCAATGTCACTGGGTCACACGATCACGACCTCTGACCACGCGATCATGAGATCTAAATATCTTGTGCAATGCGATCGTGACCTCTGCTTCATGCGATCACGATGAGTAAACTTCTGTCAATTCTTCTTTCTTCCAATTTGACCTATTCTTGCTTCAATTCTACTTGGTTTCTTCAATAATCTTCTAAATCAACTCTCGATTTCATTTTTCTGTATATATGAAGAAAACTGCATTAAAAGCACCAATTCTAAACCAAAGCAAGATAAACAACTAAGAAAAGAGCCTAAAATGAGTGTAAATCTACCACTCATCAACACCCCCAATTTAGAAACTTTGCTTGTCCTCAAGTAAAGAAAATAAAAAATACAAGAGGCTCTTATTTCAACACATACCACAAATCAACTTCACCTTTTTCAATCAAGCACAAAGGAAATGACTTGGGTTGGTAGTAATAAATAGTCCATGATACGTCCAAACTTACACCTCAATTAAGAAGTATAAACGGTCGATGTCAATTACAGAACTCAACAAGAGTTGAGGTCGATCCCACAGGGAATTACAGATGAAAAAAATCTACTAGTTCTTATGTTCAGTAGTGGTTGATATTCCTAGAAATTAAATTGCATAAAGTAAATATTGGATTGTTTTAATATCCAAGTAACCAATTGTATTTAGAAGTGAATTAGTAAAAAGTAGCAGACGACAGTTCCAAAATTTGATTATCAATTAGAATACACTAGGATTGTGTTCCCCATGACCTTTAGACTACAACTTAGATTTCGCACAAAATAACTATCTTTTGATACAATGAATGCATTTATAGCAAGTTGCGTACACCTAAGCGCTTTTCAGCCCTATTAGGTGAATGTCACCCCTCTTCTCTCAGTCTTAGAATGTTTCAACTTTTACCCTTACTTGTTAAGAAAACTACCCTCTCTCGAGCTCAAGTCTTCAAAACAAGTTAATTACATTCATTTCTAGATTTTCCTAATCATATACTCTTCTCTCGAACAAGCAATGAATACAGGCAGGTTCTAACGTGTGCACTTGTTAGAAATTAATTAATATGAAAATAGAAATGAAGCATGCTAATATCACTTGACTAATTATTCGTGGTTGATTTTAGCGTTGTGCCCTAGTCATGGTTCCCACAACCCTAGTTGTGGTGCTTAGCTTCTCATATTCTCAACACCACAATGGTTAAACATTGATGAAAGTTTAGAAAAATATACCTACAATAATGAAAACCAATAATGCTTGATTGAGAACACGAAACCAAGATCAAACGATGATCAAATATCCAAAAGAGTCTTCAAAATAAGGAAACTATCGTCTCTGTGATAAGAACTTGTCTCCCCTTCACGATAAAAATAAAAATAAAACCCTAACTAATTAATTATAGTCTTCCAAATGAGTCCTAATCAAAGTAGGAAATTAGCCCAATCGGCAACTTTCACGTACAGGCAGACGGCCCGTGAAGCTTTTCACGGTCCGATCAGACCTTACGTGAATCACACTTAGAATAAAATTTCTCACTTTCAACTTCATCTTCCCACGAGTCACTGTACGGTCCGTTAACATCTTGACGGCCCGTATAAGATCTTTTTTAGTCAAACTTAACTTTCTTTTCTTCTGGGCCACTTACACGAGCAGTTTCACGAGCCATTTACATCATCACAGCTCGTATAGCCTTCCATCAACAACTGCTATACTTCAATTTCAGCTCTTTTCTTTCAACACTTTCTTAAAAATAGTTTTCCTGCACATTAAACCAAAAGAACATCATATCGACAAAAACATGCTTGGTTCCTTGCGATAATCCTTTGTTTTTGGCATCGAATGTGCTATAAGTTCACGGCACATCAACACCCTCAACTTAGAACCATTGCTTGTCCTCAAGTGATGAAACATACTAATAACCGACGCTCAAGTACATAAGAGAACTATCAAAGATATGTAGCAGCTATTTCCACACAAATTGACACCCAGAATCATCTAGTTAACATGCAAGGATCTATGGATGACATTTCATTACACACAATTAATCATGCTTGTGCAGGTAACAATCTTTTAGTCAACTTCAACGACTAGCAAATGCAAACATAGTGCCTTCACTACAAAGAAGTCCCTCCCACGTGATTTTAAATAAATTTAGGGACTGACAGATGCACTCACTCTCAAAAAGAACTTTTAACAATGCAAGTATACAGACCATAGGCTTGCCCTTGCTCTCTACACCTCAACTGTCAAACAACTGGAATAGGATCACTATAGGACTTTATTGGCTTGTAATGTTGGCTCGGATTAAGGAATGGAATATTTGGGCATATGAGTGACTAGATTACCTTGGTTCCCCAAAGTTTCTTTTAGGCATACAACTCATTCTTAAGTGTTCCATTTCTTTCTTTCTCGCATCCTGACACCCACATCACTTCCTTTTCTCCTTTTCTTTTGATTTTTCATTTTTTTCTTTCTCTTTTTTTATTCTTACATTTTATATATATATCTCTACAATCTACTTGAACCATTTTCTTTGTATTGTGGTTTCGTGCCTTTGGAATAACCAAGGATACGGTACTGCCAAGTTATTTCTTTTCTCATTTTGCTTATACCAACCCTCAACTTAGGCTTTTGGCATAAGTTATGTCATCGTGCCTTCAGAGAACCAAGGATAAGACATCAGAATGATGGTGACAAACAAAAATCAGTTTCAAGGCTAAAACAGGGTTCAAAGGGTTCATGATTTCATTTGGTGGGTGGTTTTGGCTAAAGTGGACTAAATAGCAAAAATGGCCTATGATCCTTTCCTATTCAATTATCTAACACTCTTGGCAAGACTACTTGGGAATGTTCTAGCTTATACATGAAAAGTCAGACTTCAAGCCAACACTTACACACTCTTGGCACATGCTTCAATTTTCTAGCATTCAGTCAACAATTTCATGTTCTGGTTAGCAATGATCAAACGTAGGTACATGAAATGTCACACAAAGAGCCTAGATAGTCAAACTATCAAATTAAGGGTGATTTTATTATTTTCATCACGAAAATTCAGCCGCACATACTTCAAAAATTTCATAGTACTTGTACACAAACAAACAAACTCTAATTAACCCACACACTACAACTACTAAAGGTAGGTCAACAAAAAAATGCTCTTTGTCCTCAAAGTAAAAAATGAAATGGTGTTAAAGAGGGGTCACACCTGCGACACTCTAAGCATGAGTAGTCGGAGGGACGGTGGAACCTATATCAGCTTGTGCCTTCTCTGATATAGGTTCTTTCTCTGAGGCACGAGAATGCATTTGCCGGAGGCGCCAAACCTCAAAGCATCATGCTGCTACTGCTCCTGAGCCTCTTTTTCTCTTGTAGCTCTTTGGGATACTTTTTTGGCTCGCTTAAGTCTTTTGGCCACCTCCTGAGGAGTCTTATCAGGGGGTAGATTCAAGGCTTCTCTTGTTTCCTTTGTCTTGCTCCTTCTCTTACCCCGTAAGAACACCCCAAATATCACCTACTGCTTCCATTGTTTGGAGCATGCTGAACAAATTCATCAGTGAATCTATTGCTGACGGAGGAGGTACTGCAACTGACTTGTCGACCAATTTACTAACGTCAGCTCTCATAGTGGCTAACTGAACCTGCAAGGACTCAGCATCAATAGAACTCAAATATTCTATTCAGTCGGTAAAGTGTGTCTCTATGCCATCAATGCGGCTCCTCATCAAAGAAATCTCTCTCTAGAGCTCATCCTAAAACCTATGATCAGCACTTTGGACTTGACTCTGGACCACCTATGGTAGTTTTTCAAATACCTGATCAAGTATCGCTCTGGTCTGTTGCTGCTCCGCTATAAGTTTTTCAAGAAATGCCAAGGGGATTGTGACAATTGTACCTATGGCTGACGAAGTTGGTGCTACCGAAGGCCCAACTCCCATGTCTACCTATGTTGAGCCCTCTGTGGACTCTCCTGCTACACCCTCAAATGGTGTCAACTCAGCTGGAAGCTTTGGCAACACCGCCAGTGGTGCTATTGGGCCTGCTCTTGTTCTATATAGTGGGTTTGCCACATATTTAGTCAAAGTTGCTGATGTGAATTTGGTTGCATCGTTCTTTTGATCAACTAACTTGTTATCTGGCACCTGAGCATGATCACACAATCACCTTATCAGACATGGGAAAGGAAGGCCAACTTTTTCATTTAGTGCTCAGTATCTCATCTCGGTTGCAATCAGTCGTCCCGCATTAAAAGCATAGCAGGCCATAATACAAGCTATCAAAGATGCCTGAGATGGAGAAATGGTGTTATCATTAATTGTCGGCCTTAACTATGCACGAACCACAGCCCACCAAAATTTTGCCAAAAAGGTCAAGGAGGCTTTTGTAATGTGCAACCTTAGGTTGGTCACCTATAGCGCTGCCTCACCATCAGTTGCGATGAGTCCAACAATCTACTTCATAATGCCATCCCGCAATCCAGGATCATTCATCGCATATCCAATTGTCACCAGATGGTGACGATGTTCATATAACCCTACCGTAGTAGGTGCAGTAAAGCTCAGACCATACAAAAACCTGTTGATGGTTGTCTAAAAAATATCTATAGTTACCCCATGAACTTGTACTTTATCAAGTGGTGCTAGTTACAATGCAGCCTCTTTTTTCTTTTTCTTGGATGTCTCAGAGGTTACACAGTTCAATAATGTGGCAGCATATGTGGAGTAGAATTCCTGAGTGAATTGTCTCAAATAATTTCCCGACTGTGTGGTCATCCACTCGAATTTAAGCCTCTTGAATAGGTCGTGGATCTCTGAGATAGAAGACAAGTTACTATTAATGACTCTACTTTCAGGCACAATTGGTCACTTGCCGATGCCACTGGATTTTGTAGAAATGCCTGAGTCAAAGATGTCCCTTGAACTGGGGATTGCCCAGGTATTCCGGATAACATCAATAAGATGACGTTGGACCACTAGGTTTGCTTCCCTTGCTCGGACAAACACCTCAATAGTATCATCATTGTCTTCACTGGCACTATTTTCGTTGTCCTCCACATCATCACCTGCTTCCTTCTCACCTCCAACTTTGGCTACATCATCTCCAGAGGCATTGGTTTCACCTCTGGAGTCATGTTCACTCCCGGAACAATCTCCCTCCTCTTCAGACTAGGAAGGAGTGGGTTCGTGCTGCTCTATTTCTTTAGCTGTCCGAGATCGAGTCGCCTGGGGTGAATATGGTTCAATTGTAGTCTCAATGTGAACCTCCAAGCTACTAGATACTTCATTGTCAGTATTGGACTCCGGAGAAGCAGGGGTGAGATGTGCAATTGTGCTGTTTTGCACCTTGTCTTTGCCATTGTACCTGTGAGACGAGGAGTTAGAACTTAAGTACAATTGAAAGTGACTACACTAATGAGTACTCAGACTTTTCCTGTGTAATTATATAATAGTGACGATTTCCCTTAAGAATGTCATCACCCCATCTACCATTGGGAAAGACCACTTAATCTACAAAGAGAAAATTAAATCTTTTATTTTTTTAAACATGAAGATGTATGGTCCGTGAAAGTCTTCACGGTCCGTACTGGCTTCCCTGAAAGGTGTGTGTAGGAGGATTTCATGTAGGTGTGGTTCACAAGGGGTATGACAATCCATGATGATGTGTACAGACCGTTAAACCTCTTGTGGACTTACACTTAAACAAAATTTTTCCTTTTCTTTCGAAGCCAACCCAAAAATTTGACATTATGACATATGAAACATATAAATTGACTACATTCAAGCATTTTGTTTACAAGCCCACTCTTCTCAACATAGACCCATCAACTTGGTGTCAATTTCTCCAACTTGTTCACCATTCATGAAATCAATTTGACCCAACAATTTATTAAACTCTAAGCATGTAATGTACCCACATATACATCACAAACAAAATCCCATCAATTATTCTACCCATTTCAAGACCTAACCTTGCAATTTTAAGTTAGAATCAAGGAAACTAAGGTACTTACTTCAAATTTACTCGAGAATGGGGAGAACAATGATGATGATTGAGCCTTTGAGGATGAACAATGCTTTGAATTATGTGATTAATGGGATTCCTTGATATAGATGAATGAAGGTGACTATTTGTTTGCTAAGGGACATTATGTATTCAAAAAGAAGGAAGAAAAACCTTCCCTTATGGCTTAGAAGGCCTTTTATAGAAAAAAGAGAGTTTGGATTGGAGTGGATCAGGTCGTGTTTAATGAAACTGACCTGACTTTCACGAACCGTGAACTGGCTCATGAAGAGTTCCACGTTATGTTGACCCACGCGTGAGGCTACACTTAGGAAAAATTTGGAAAACTTACCTGGATGTTCAATGGTTGGTTAATGACTTAACTGACCATAAACAATGCCATATTTTGAGGCTGATTAAATAATAACTCTGCCTCCCCTTTCACAGACTCTGTAGGTCTTCATGGCCTGTTTACCAGGTCGTGGTGAAATTGTTTAGCTCCAATTTCATCCCTCAACCACCTAACACACAGTGACTCTATAAATTCGAAAAGAAAATGCAAGAAAATTAACTACCTATTACAATTATATCTAGGGTTGCCTACCACTTAGTGCACAATTTAACGTCGCGGCAAGACGCAAGATACTTGATTACTCAAACTTCATCAAGTTGGAGTTCCTCAACTATCTTAACCTCTTATTTTCTCTACGTGAACCTTTTCTTATGTAAATTCGAAGTTTTATCTATGTATTTTAACTAGTCGAACGTACAACTTCACTCGTTGTCCACTTGATTTGAACGGTTCATCTTTTTTATTTTCAAGTTCTATGGCTCCAGACTGAAATACATGTGTCACTTTAAATGGTCCCAACCACTTGGACCTCAACTTTCCTTGAAATAGTCTGAGCCTTGAGTTGAACAGTAGCACCAAGTCTCCAAGACTGAAAGTCCTTTTCTAAATGTGATTATCGTGGTACAGCTTCATCCTCTCTTTGTACAGAGCAGACCTCTCATAAGCCCTCGGCTGAAACTCATCCATTTCATTTATATGCTCCAACCTCATGATTGCCACTTCTCGCCAACTCAAGTGTAGTTTCTTTAGCGCCCACAACACCTTATGCTCCAATTCCATTGGCAAATGACATGCCTTTCCAAACACTAATTGGTATGGTGACATACATATGGGTGTCTAGAAAGTTGTCTGGTATGCCCATAGTGCATCATCTAACTTCCTTGCCCAGTCAGTCCTGTTGGCATTCATAGTCTTTGCTAATATGGACTTTATTTCTTTATTAGACACCTCAACTTGCCCACTTGTCGGTGGATGGTATGGGGTTACTACTTTATGTTGTTTCACACCATATTTAGCAAGTAGTGTGCTAAACACTTTGTTGCAGAAGTGAGAACCTCCATTACTAATAATCGCCATAAGTGTGCCAAACCTAGAGAAAATAATCCTCCTTAAGAACCCAGCAACACTCTTGCCATCATTCTTTGCCAATGTGACTGCTTCTACCCATTTGGAGACATATTCTACTGCCATCAAGATGTACCTCTGCCCATAAGAACTCACAAATGGTCCCATAAAGTCGATGCCCGATACATCAGATAACTCTACCTCCAAGATAGGATTCATAGGCAGCTCATGACGATGAGACATGGCTCTTTGCCTTTGGCACGTATCACAACCTTTTACTAGATCAAATGCACCTTGATGAATGGTGGGCCAGTAATACCCACTTTGAAATACCTTGTGAGTAGTGTGAGCTCCTCCATGGTGTCCACCAACTGGAGAGGAGTGACATGCTTCAAGAATACTCAACGTCTCAGTTTCAGGTACACACCGCCTAATTATATTGTCAGCACAAACCCTATACAAGTATGGGTCATCCCAAAAGTATTTGCCAACATCATGCAAGAACTTCTTTCATTGTTAAAACGTCAGATCTGCAGGTATCAAATAACTGAGAAGATAGTTGGAAAAATAGGCTAACCAAGGAATAAGATCAAGTATTCTTGTAGCAAGAGCACCCATCTTAGTATTCTTGTCTTAGCATCTTTCTTCGCCATCAGATATCTCAATACTACATGGTTAGTATGCACTATCACTTTTGTACCCAGAAGGCATGCTGTGAACTTCTCAAAGGCATACATGGTTTCTTGGAACTCTTGCTCGGTGAAAATATAATTCTTTTGAGTTCCATTCAATGTTTTGCTTATGTAGTATATTGGGTGAAAGATCTTGTTGCACATGTAGCCTAGCACAACCCCCAAAGAAACACCACTAGCATCACACATTACCTCAAATGGTTCAGACCAATCTGGGGCAATGATAACCGGAGCTGAAATCAACTTCTCCTTAAGGAATTCAAACGCTTTTATAAATGTCTCATCTAATGTGAATTTTATCTCCTTCTCCAATAGCTTACACAAAGGGTGTGCAATTTTGGAGAATTCCTTAATGAACCTCTGATAGAACCCTACATGTCCCAAGAAACTACGAACTCCCTTCACAGAAATAGGCAGGGGTAGCTTTTTAATGATTTCAATCTTCGGCCTGTCCACCTCCAAACCTTTCTCAGAAACTTTGTGGCCCAACACTATGCCCTCTTTGACCATGAAATGGCACTTTTCCCAGTTAAGAACGAAGTTTGCCTCTTCACATCTCTGTAGTGCCCTGCTAAGATTGAACAAACAGTCATAAAAAGTATCACCTACCACAGAGAAGTCATCCATAAATACCTCAAGGTGTCTTCAACCATGTCTTAGAAAATGGACACCATACATTACTGGAAAGTTGCAGGAGTATTACATAATCCAAAATGGCTTGCGTTTGAATGCGAAGGTACCATATGGACATGTAAAAATGGTTTTTTCGTGATCTTCATGGGTAATAGAAATATGGTTGTAACCAAAGTACCCATCCAAGAAACAATACCAACCTTTCACTGCCAACCTATCTAACATCTGGTCCATGAAAGGCATTGGAAAATGGTCTTTCAACGTCCATTTGTTCAACTTTCTATAGTCCATGCAGACTCGCCAACCTGTGACTGACGTTTGTGGAATCAACTCATTCTTAGCATTTACCACCACTGTCATTCCGCCCTTTTTTGGTACACATTGCATTGGGCTCACCCAATAGCTATTAGAAATGGGATATACCACTCCTGCATCTAACCTGAGCCCAATGGCTATCAGAAATGGGATATACCACTCCTGCATCTAACCATTTGATAATCTCCTTCTTTGCAAACTCTTGAATAGGTGGGTTTAACCTCTTTTGGTGCTCTGATGAGTGGGTGATTTTCACTCATTTGGAGTCCTTTTCTTATGATTTTGTGGCACTCAAGTAGAGAAAGAGGCTAATTTTCCTTTGAATATGGTTGTTTCAGGTACATGTTGGTTAAAAAGATTGATGGAAATAGGGGCAAAATGGAGCTGAAACACAGAGAAATTAGAGCTGGCAGTGCAGTACTCTCTGCGAACGCGGACACCTGGGCGCGAACGCGGAGTGCAATCAAGCTGAACACCGCGAACGCGGTTCTTTCTCCAGGAACGCTGAGTGCAATTACGCTGACCTCCGTAAACACGGAGAAGAAATGTGACTGGCGTTTGGGCAGATTTGGAATTTCACATTTTGACCCTAATTCACCATATACGCTGAAACACAGCCAATTGAGATCATATCACACCATACCAGATCAGAGAATAGAGAAATTATCCTAGAGAGAAGAACTTTGGGGATTGAGGCTTGGGCATAACTTTGAGAGCAAGATTCCTCAACAAACACCAATAGAGTGAAGATTGTGAGCTTGCGTTGTTACTATTTTTCATCTTTCTTCAACTCTTTGCTTTGTATTGTTGAATTTTAGGTGTTAATTGTTGATTAATGATTTGGATATTGAGTTAGACATAATCAATATTTGGGTTTTTGATTTATATCTTGTGCTTTTGCAATTAGTTGATTTCTTTCTCATATTTGAAATGGGTTTTTGATTATCCAATTGATTTCTTGCTTTAATTTCTTTCCATTGGAATTGATCACTCCTTAGACTTGCCCATTTACTTTGATTGAGCTTGTTAGAGTCAATTGAGGTTGGGAAGGGTTGATTGGTGCATAATTTGAGGTTGAGCAACTCATTTGTTGGATTTAGCTAGTAATAGTAAATGCTTGCATTGCCTTTAATCGGATTGCTTGTGCTGCCACTTGATTGGGTTCATGGAACTAGTTGAGAAATATTTGCCTATGTTTGACAGAATTAGGTAGATAATTTAGAATCCGAGGCATATATGATTTTACCAATGATTAATTGAGATTGTATGACGCTAGTTTGCAATGGATCGTATGGGTATTAATTGATTTCCCATTCCCAAATCCCTTTGGTAATCTTGTTCGGAAAGTCTTTGTCCCGTGTTCTCCTCTATCTCCTATCCTAATTCGTTACTTAAAATCTTCTCATTTTATAATTGTATCTTTCATTTCGGATTCAAACTAGTAGCTTGTAATTCTTTGTTTCTTCAATTGCCTTGCACATTGTTCCTTGTGGGATCGACCCCAACTCTTCGTTGGGTTTATACTTGTTAGCGACCGCCCACACTTCGAATCGTAAGTGGTGTGGTTGAGTGTTATCATGCTCTATACTCGGGCTTCAGTCTCTTCCAATTTGATTTTGTGAGTGCAAATACCAGGAGGTATACCAATAATATCAGCAATGGTCCAACCAATTGCCTTTTTGAATATTTTAAGTACGTTCACCAGTGCTTGTACTTGCTCAATATTCAGATCTGCTGCTACAATAACTGGTAAAGTGTTATCTTAACACAAAAAACACATACCTCAGATGGCCAGGCAGTTGCTTCAACTCAAGCACAGGTGGATCCTCAATGGATGGCTTTGCTGGAGGAGTCGGCCTATTTTTATGATCTAGGTCTAACTTCTTAGGAGAATATGAATGTGATCCCATGTCCTGCAACACATTTAAAGTCTCCACGTAATCTACTCTGAAAAACTCATTAAAGTTCATAATTGATAACACTCAATTATCCTCCTTAAAACTAGTAAAAAGGGACAGTGATCGTTGTCAATAAAAACCCAACAATAGGAAACAGTATATCATCAAGAATTCTTATCAAAATATTTGGATTGTAAAATTGTACATTTGTAATAGTAAGAACAAGTGGGTGGATGATTTCTCCAATTTCAATAAAAAGATTTGGTTATCAATTGTCATAATTAAGGTAAAATTTCAAAGAACTCAAGAATTAAAATGCAATCTAGGGTGCGGGGATTAAAAATCGATGTCACATAGGGTTAATTGTGGTGCTCTATGGTGATGAACATTCATGAATAGGCTAGGTCATCTTCAATGACGATAATCATCTTTCGATCTCAAAGAATCTATGCATAGACTCTCCTTTCGGTCTCATCTATATGTGAATCTAAACAACCCAATACCTTACTCTATTCTCTCTTTCAATACAGAAATAGGGCAAATAGATCTAACCCATAACCTCTATTTTCAAGCAAGATACAGACATCAAACCTAAATTTCTAGTATTAGACTAACTACCCACTCCAATCAATCACTTTTAAGCATCAACAGGAGATTGGAAGTAGGAATTAAGTTTAAAACTTTAACCCATAAGTTAACCCCATGCTAATTAGCCCAAATTCATGTATGAACAATACAAAAACAGAGCATAATACAATACCCACTACATTAAATCAACACCCAACCCCATAATTACACCCCTAAATCTTGGGGTGTTAGCCACCCAACACAAAAAGTAAATAAAATATACATTCCATGAAAGCAGCCATGGGTAACATGAGATTAAGTAATTACAAGTAAACCCACTTAGGATTCAACTTCAATATGTCAAATTCAAGAACAAAGTTGAGAAAATCCCAAAATCTAGAATGTGTCTTCACAAAGTAAAGTGTTTCTCTCTCTACCAAAATATTCAAACTCAAAGAGAAATGTTTAAACTCTGACCAAGTCTTCTTATTTCTCTCTCATTTGGGCTATTTATTGTTTCTCAAAATTTAGCCCAAAAACTCAATGTTCGTCTCCTTCGGCGACGTTAGTCGGGCTTACCGAGTTCGTTCAGTGAATCACCTCGGTTGCTTTAGCTCATCTTTTCATGCTCTAGGCTTCAGTTGTTTGAACCTTAGTTTATGAACTCATTTGAGTCTGCCTTTCACATTCGGTGAATCACCAAGTACCACCTTGATTTGTCTTTCAAGCATTCTTTTTTTCTCCTTGCACTGTCATTTTTGGCGATGATAGGCAAGGTCACCTTTCTTATTCGGTGAGTCACCTTTTCTGTTGGATTTCACCGACCTATATTGCTAGATTCAAGTGTGTGCACAATCCATTTAGGTGAGGTCATGCTCACTAGGTGATCCTTTCTTGTTTGGCGATCATCAATGTATAGTCTGCACTTCTTTTAGCATTTTTGTCCATTCTTTAAAACATTCATCCTTGCCTTGTCCATTAGCTTCCATAGCGACAAATCATCAAAATATCATCAGAATAGGACAAAATTAGGCATTGAGGACACTAATTATTGAGCTAAATACGCCTCAAATGAGTGCAATTCTACAACTCATGAATACCCCCAACTTAAACTTTTGCTTGTCCTCAAGTAAATCAAGAACACAATTAGCCCAATAAGGGTGTCTATAATAGTAGTCTATGAGAGATAACATGCAAGTGCCATTACAAGAATAATCTCAACAACATGCTACACTCAATCATGATAAAAAAAAACTTCAAATGATGACTAGCTGATTTCAATACAAGCTCAAGCTCACTTTAACTTCTTTTCTAATGCAAGACCATGTTTCAACAAATTCATTTAAGTGCCCTCACACCAAGAATGATTTCATGCTCTCAGATAAGGAATCGATGCTATTCTCACTCTCTCAAAAGGGAAATACATGCAAGCTTTGTCCTATAGGTTTGCCCATATTTTCCAATCATCACACAACCTAATTCATGCAAGATTTCAAGGGTCTTTTAGGCTTGTAATGGGGCTGAGGGTTAAGGTATGGTCAAGTTGTCTTGGTGACTTCACCCTTTCAAAAGCATTGTTGCAATCATTTTTACCTCTTCTCGAGTTCTTTTCATTCATTTTCATTTGAGAACTCAAACTTTGATCTATCAGTCAATTTATTTGGAATCCCCTTTATTTTACTACTTCACTTTTTTCATTTCCATTTTCATCATAACGACCCTTTTCCTCTTTTTTTTAAAGAGGGGTCCCTTCTTTTTGTAACAAACTTTAAAGTTGAGTCTCATTTCATCTTTCTTTACCCTTTACTTAGCTTTCATATCTCCTTCCTTTCCACACCCCCAACTTAGGCTTTTGGCCTAAGTTGGCTATTCAAGCATAACAATGCTTCAAAAAGGATTTTAGGTGAGAAGGTATGGACAAATTGGCTCAAGAGGTTTATTTTTTGGTTTGCCAACAAATGGGTTAGGTTCAAATGGTGCCAAAATGGATGCACACCCTCACAAGGTAGTCACAAAATACTATGGACAATTGGGTTCCCTCTTTGAATTATTGCCCAAGATCACGCCTCACATTCACCAAGATTTAAATAATTAGACTAACAAAGCAAATTCTAGGACTCCACACACATGCTTTCGAGTAGGATCTCACCACATATGGCACTTCAAAATACAGTCATTCAGCATAGCTCAAAAATATCAAAAGTGTACGTGCGATGTTCATTACAAGGCTCACATCAAAAATCAGCTAATCAACAAAAGATTCAAAAAGATCACTCATAAGCGCAACCGCATCGATTTCATTCTTGCAACACCAACACTATACACCAAGCTCATCATGAGTACTATTCAAGACATCGATATTGAACACAATCGATCCTTGAATCATTACCAATGAAAACTTCAAGCATTTCATGTTTTCAAAACTCATGGGGGGTTGCAAAATTGAGAGAAAATGAAAAAAGACAAAAGAGATACACTAAATCAAATGAAGCACTATAATATAACCAACTGTAAACTAATACAAATATCCAAAACTCAAAATAACAAAATACAAGCAAAAGGGGATTATTTGCTCAAAGGCCCTCACCCCACCAAAAATAACAACCAGTGTCATCAATGCGATGAAAAATAAAATTACGGGACGCTGAGATAGAAGGGTCCCCCTGACAGGCTATGCCTATGGAGCACTCTCATCTGGAGTCTTCAAAAGGGAAGCATTACCCTTGACACTAATGCCCAGCTATAGAATCACTAGAGGCTGCAAAGCAATATCAACTGGGGCATCCGTGCCGTCACCACCCTCGGAGGAATGATGGTATCTGAAGAGACTCCACTTGTACCAACCGCTGAAATCTCCCATTAGATCTCTCCGGGGTCACCTAAACCATCACCTCCTTTGTCTCATGCAGCTCCATGAGAGTCTGTGCAAGCTGTTTCTCATCCTTCTCACACCTCAGCTCCTCATCATCAGTCTCCTCTGCGAAATTGTCATTGGCCCCCTCAGCATCCACATCAGCAAGAGCAACACCCACAGCTATCTCAGGCTGCACACTAGAAGTTGGCTTACTGCTAGGCATCTCCGGTGGCTCAGAGACAGGTGCATCTAGTAGGAATACATTGCCCCAAAGCATTAGGATGTCGGTGGACTACAACTGAGTCACCTCCACTCTCAAAGAAGCAAGCTCACCCCTCATGCTGTCTAGTGCACTAGTACTATCCGTGGCCTTCTCCTGGGCCTCTAATCTAGTGGTGAGGTTGTCCAACCTCCCACCATGTCCCTCTATCAACCCTCACACCTAGCCACCCTGTCCCTCAAGGGGGCCAAGGCTTGCTCAATAGCCCTGTCAATAAGCCCAAGCATGTCCATCTCAACCCTGGCGGCTCTAACATTTGTTGAACATGCAAGGCTACCTATTTGGTATAGCATGGCCTGAGTCAAGGGGGGATGGGTAATAGGAGAGAGGGTGATCCTAACAGCAGCAGCAGAAGAAGATATACTAGCAGGAGCAGGAGTAGTAGAAATGGAAGGCACAATAAAAGATGAGGATATACATGCCTGCTCCATAGAAGGAGCAAGTGTGCTCACCTTAGATTCTAGAGTAGTGGGATCAACCACGGGCGTGGTATTTGGTGGTGGCGGCTTCCTTCGAGCAGTATCGTCTCATAAATACTCAGTCTCATTCCTTCGGATGTCGTTGAAGGAAACCAGTGTAACCTGTACATCAGATTCCCCCCCGAAAGGAAACTTTTGCTCTCTCGCATAGCCGTGTAATAAGCACTGGGAAAGGGAGGGAGGTCTGCTCTTTACTAGCTCTCATAAGAATTTCCTCAACAATGATCGACCCGACATTGAATTTAATATGGTCAATTATACACCCCACGAATAGTGCTTTGGGCAGCCTAAGAATGGACTCATTTTGAGTGGCATCAGATTGGTACTAATGAATCCAAACCAATAGCAGCCCTCTATATTCATATCTTTCTTTTCAATTTGCTTTCCTTCCGTCATCCATGAAGGAGAAGCATTTGCAATAAGAGGTGCATGCCATTCCTTGTGAGTATCCAATTTGAACTTCATGCGAAGTTGGAACGTGTTAGAAGAGTTATTTGCGGTCCCAAGAACTCCATTGATTGCACTATCATCACATGGAACTTTCTTACCACATATCTCTACTTCGTCACGGGGCTTCCAGATAGTACCCTTTTTCTTCTAGGGTAGGGCCTTAGCATAGGCATTGTAGAATTCCCTAACCCACTTCAGCACATAGGGTTGTTTGGCTTTTGTGAATTGATCAAACTTGCAAAATTTTATAGTTTCCCATATGGCCGGGTATGTTATCAACGTTCCTTAAATAGGCTCAAGGCAGAAGGAGAATGAACCATTCTTGAGGAACGTATGTTATCAACAAGGCCCCTTTGGAAATATTTCCAAAACTGAGAGGTGAATTGTGTACCACGATCGGATATAATGAATAGGGGCACTCCATGCAACCTAACCATTTCCTTTAGGTACAACTTAGCATAGTCTTCTGCCGTATAAGATACCTTGACGGGAATAAAATGAGCTGATTTCGTCATACGATCCACAATAACCCAAATCGAGTCATGTTGTCACCGGGTGAGTGGAAAACCAACAATAAAGTTCATATTCAAGTCTTCCCACTTCCAAGTAGGAATATTAATATCTTGGCACAAACATCCCGGCCTTTGGTGCTCAACTTTCACTTGTTGACAATTTGGATACTTTGCCACAAATTCCGCAATATCCTTCTTCATCTCATTCCACCAATAGACCTCCTGCAAAGCCCGATAAATCTTGGTGGCTCCCGGGTGAATGGAATATCGTGAACTATGGGCTTCCGATAAAATTTGCTCCCTCAAGTTATCAACATTCAGAACACACAAATGACCTTGATATCGGAGTACACCATCTCCCCCTTGGGAGAAAGCCTCAACGGACTTCTTAAGCACCGCTTCTCTTAATTCCATCAAAATTTGATATAGACCTTGCTTTGCCTTCACATCCGACACAAAGGATGATTCGACACCATTATGAACAACAATCCCACCTTCATTAGAATCAATCAACCGAACACCCAATCGGGCCAACCTACGAACATCTCGAGCCAATTCCTTCTTACAATCCTCAACATGAGTAACACTACCCATGGATAATCGACTAGGAGCATCCACCACCACATTCACTTTACCGGGGTGATAGAGGACATATCGTAGTCCTTTAGAAATTCAAGCCACCTCCTTTGGTGAAGATTTAGGTCCTTCTGCTTAAACACATATTGCAAACTCTTGTGGTTGGTAAAGACATCCACGTGAACACCATACAAGTAATGTCTCCATATCTTTAGAGCAAACACAACCACCGCCAGTTCTAAGTCATAGGTAGGATAGTTCTTTTAATGAATCTTAAGTTGCCTTGAAGCATAAGCAATGACTTTCCCATTTTGCATAAGGACAAATCCCAACCCAATTCTCGAGGCATCACAAAAAACCACAAACCCATCAGACCCTTCTGGTAGAGTTAACATCAGAGCGGCGATGAGTCTATCTTTCAACTCTTGAAAGCTCTTCTCACACGCCTTAGACCATACAAACCTAACTTTCTTTTGGGTTAATGTCGTCAATGGAAAGGCAATCGAAGATAACCCCTCAACAAACCTTCTATATTAACCAGCCAAACCCAAGAAACTTTGAATATCTGAAGGGGATAAAGGTCTATGCCAACTCTTAACCACTTCCGTCTTTTTAGGATCTACCTCGATACCCTTCCCAGAAATGATGTGACCAAGAAAAGCCACGGACCTTAACCAAAACTCGCATTTACTAAACTTCACAAAGAGTTGTTGGTCCTTGAGGACTTGCAACACAATCCTCAAATAATTGGTGTGCTCACCCTCACTCCTTGAGTAAATCAAAATGTCGTCGATGAATACAATCACAAACATATCTAGGTATTGTCTAAACACCCTATTCATTAAGTCCATAAATGCAGCCTGAGCATTAGTCAAACCAAACGACATCACCAAGAATTCATAATGGCCATATCTAGTCTGAAAAGTTGTCTTCGGAATGTCATCTTCCTTCACCCTTAATTGGTGATAGCTCGACCGAAGGTCAATCTTAGAGAAGTAACTCGCTCCCTGAAGTTGATCAAACAAATCATCTATCCTTTGAAGTGGATATTTATTCTTAATGGTAACCTTATTCAATTACTGATAATCAATGCACATGCGAAGCGTACCATCCTTCTTTCGAACAAACAACATTGGGGCACCCCATGGAGAGATACTCGGTCGGATGAAGCCCTTATCCAACAAATCTTTCAATTCCTTAAGTTCAGCCGGAGCCATTTGGTAAGGAGGAATAGAGATAGGTTGCGTATCTGGGAGAATTTCAATACAAAAGTCTATTTCCCTTTCGGGAGGAACACCAGGTAGATCATCGGGAAATACTTCCAGAAACTCATTAACAATGAGGACCGACTCAAAGATAGGGGTTTTGGAATTCACATCCCTGACCCGAACAAGATGGTATACGCAACTTTTAGAAATCATATTCCTAACTTTAAGACAAGAAACAAATCGACTCTTAAGCATAGAATTTCCCCCTTTCCACTCTAGGATAGGTTCATTTGGAAACTGAAACTTGACCACTCGGGTTCTACAATCGATAGAAGCATGGAATGAATGCAACCAATCCATCCCAAGAATAACATCAAAATCTAACATATCAAGATCTACAAGATCAACATGAGTGACACTAGGAGATAAGGAGACGGGACAATTTCTATAGACTCTCTTAGCCACAACAGATTCACCAATAGGAGTAGAAACAAAAAAAGGATCTAACAGCAAATCAGGAAGAATATCAAACCTCATAGCCATATATGGCGTCACAAAAGACAAGCTAGCACTGGGGTCAAGTAAAGCATACACATCAAGATGAAAGACTTTCAACATACCCATAACCACATCGGGAGAACCCTCTTGCTCATGACGAGTTTGGAGTGCATAGAACTGGTTTTTCTTGGGGACATTCGAACCCGAACCACTAGGCGGAGCTTGTCTACCTTCTCTTCCCTTAGCTGTAAGTGATGGACAATCCCTTATCTTATGACCACTCTTACCACAACCGAAGCAACCATCTGTGCTGGCTAAGCATCTACCCTCATGCTTCTTTCCACATTTAGCACAAGTAGTTGATAAAGATCCACTACTATTTCCTCCTTGAGGCTTAGGGTTAGACACCCCTATCTTTGTTGAATCTAGGAGGAGCATTGGAGGAACCTTGATCGAAAAACCTTTGTCGAAACTTAGGACGACCCTACCCATCGAGCCTTGAGTGCAAAAAGTCACCATCACCGGTCTTAGCCCTCTTTCTTTCCCTAAAATCTTCCTTGAGTTTCTCCTCTTCTATTTGTTGAGCATGAACCATTAGACGAGAAATGTACATATCATTGATAAGCATGGCGGTCTGACATTCCTTGACCACCATTTCGGACACTCCCAACATAAACTTACTCATCCTTGCCTTTGGATCGGCAACCATAGTAGGAGTATACCTAGACAATTGCGTGAACATCAAAGCATACTACCTCACACTCATGTTTCCTTAATGAAGGTTAATGAACCCAAGTACCATTGCCTCCCTCATCTCAAGGGGAAAGAACCTATCAAGGAAAGCAACCTTAAACTTCTCCCAATCAAGAGGACCTGCATCAACTGCCCTCTCACTCTTCCATTTCTCAAACCACACTTGAGCCACACCCTTAAGTTGATAAGCGGCTAATTCCATCTTTTCACCGGGGTTACACCCATGATCATCAACACCTTATACACCTCATCAATGGACCCTTGAGGATCTTCCTCGACCTTGGAACCATGAAACTCCTGAGGGTTAATCCTAGTGAAGTCCCTCACTCTAGATGCCACCATACCCATATTTGGGTTCATGGGGACTAGAGCTTCCCTATTGGCTTGAGCCGTCATGGCTTGGGATAACACTTGAAAAGCAGCCCTAAACTCCACATTAGTCACTTGCTCGGCCAAAGGATTGACCAAAGCTTGGGTAGCTTCTTGAGGAGCTTCTTGTTCCACATTCTCTCTCGCATTCCTCCTAGCATATGCCCTTCGAGTGGCCAAATCCTGAAAAGCATCAGATCGGGATGAGGAGAGAGACATATAGAGTTAAACTCTTTCTCATGACTTTAGAATGATGAAAGAAGTGGAGTTTCCTAAACATCTTATAGCCTCTCATTCATAAGTGTGGCGCGCTTCACACCCATGAACAAAACTCTACTCGACGTGGCTTATGAGACATCCTAGGACCTTTCCAAAACCTTGCGCACTGAATACCTAGTTTGTCACGACTTAAAGTACCCCCTAGACGTGACAAGGCGTACAAGACCCCGGAAGGCCCCATACAAGCCACTTGGCATACATCATACAAGATAATATAGATAAGAGTTCAAAAGACAATTGTTATATCAAAGTAGCGGAAGTCTAAACATAGTCTCAAAGCCATCTAATACATGAATAAAAGGAAAGTGGGACGTAACCCATACAAGTCCAAAGAAGGTAAATGACATGAAATATAAACGTGGTCTTGTCCTCAAAATGTGAGGACTCACCAAGTCTTGTAGGTCCTTCTACTACAAGCTCTAGCCACGAGTTTATAGAGATGAGTCGTCACGCCCTACATTAATGAATCAATATAGGTGATAATGCTCAACTACACCTATAACGATTCAAGGTGTAGGCGGTCGCTAGCAATTATAAACTCAGCAAGGAGTTGGGGTCGATCCCACAAGGAGTGATCTAGTAAAGATTTCGATTACGAAGTAAGTTAGTGTTCTAATCTTTTGTAGAGTTTAAGAAGTTGATACGAAACATGAATTAAATCGTATAATTTTGATTATCAAAAATGAGTAAAGATTTAGTAACTGAATGCAACAACACAATTAACAACAAATTTAATCAAGGGGAGAAAGGAACTTGGGGGTGTGTGAGAGTGTTCAACTACTAATTTCACTAGATGGGTAATTACGAATTGCTTAAATATGCTAAATCTCAATGGGTAGGCAAGAACATGAGTGCAATAGCTATTTTACACTCAGCTATCATGCATTCAATTGAGTTCTATCAAACCCCAACAGGCACTACACTAGCGAACAATCTTATACCTTGATTCAACCCACTTTAACAAGCTGGGTAGTAAAAGCAATAGCCCATACAATCATCTACTGTTAATTCCACTCAAAAGCACGTTTTACAAGCATACAAAGAGATATAGACTAGAACTGAATTTGCAACTTCAATTCATAAATGAAAACATGAATTAACAAATGAACTCATTTCAATTTAGCATTAAATTCAGTAATTCATAATACCCATAAGCTAATTAAGCAATTAAACACATAATCATACCCCTAAGGCATTGAAGTTTTAGCTAATCATAGCAAAAGTGAAGAATTTGTTACCAAAGATGTCAGCCATTGATTCACAAGGTCTTCAAAAAGCAAATGCTCCCAAGTAGAATGACACCCAAAATCTTAAATCCAAAAATCCACAAGAATAGTTCAAAAGCAATCAAAAAATATTCAAAGTGCAAGATTACTTCTTAGTCTCAGTTAACTGCTTCCCAACTGATACCTTCTCTCTTTTCAAAAACTTTATTTATATTCTCACAAAAATTTCCCACATTTTGAAATGCGAGACCACTCAGCGGCATAAGTCGGGCACGCCCATCCACTCAGTGATCTGCCGAGTTGCTCTTGTTCGCCTTTTGTTTCTTGGTTTCAACATGGATCTGTAGTGGAACTTTAGGCGATCAAAGTCGGGTTCACCGTTCTGATCGGTGAGTCGTTGATTAGCTCCCAGGCTCGACGAATTGACTTGATTCTTTTTCTCGACTACTGGAACTTTAGGCGAACTACAGATCCACTCGGCGAGTCGTCGAGTTGTCTTTTGCGAGCTCCAGCCTTCTTTGTCCTTAAATTCTTCAACTTTTTAGCTTCTTATCGCATTATCTTGCCCTTTCCTCGTGCTCAAGTCTCCTTGCTACATATAAATGGTTTAACATTAGTTATGAGCACAAAATAGGCATTAAGGACACCAATTTAGTACAAATGAAGCCCTAAATGAGTCAAAACTACCGACTCATCAACACCCCAACTTAAACTTTTGCTTGTTCTCACTTAAAACAAGAGATCAATCAGTTCAATAGGGATGTCTACAAATAGTGCTCCTTGAGAATCTACATGAGAATGCACACAAGGTTCAATTTAACCATGCAAGGATCAAATGCGCACTCAAAGTTTCAAACCCTGACTAGCCATCATCAGTTAGAGTTCATGCTCATAAATGCTCACTTTAAATTCAAATTCATGCCCAACAAAAGTATTTGAATGTCCTTACATCAAGAATGATTCCATGCTCTCACAGCAAAAATAATATCATTCTCTCACAAAGCTGATCAACAGATATGACTAAGGAATCTAAATCAACACTCACACTCTCAAATGAGAAAAACATGCATGACTCTACCCATAGTCTTGCCCGTATTTTCCAACCAACACATCACTAGGCTCATGTAGGATCAAAAAGGTCTTTCAAGGCTTGTACTGGGGCTGAGGGTAAAGGTATGATCATTTTTTGTTTAGTGACTCCACCTTCAGGAGCATTGCTTACTCTTCTCATCTTTCCCTTTTTCTTTTGTTCATCTCATTTTCACAACTCATCCTTGGTCTTTTCAAAGCTCACCACCAATTTGGGATACCCCTTTTTATTTTCACAAGAAAATACAATGATCAAACTTTATTCAACTCATTTCTTTTCTTTTCTCAACACCTGTTTTTCCCTTTTTTAGAGGGGTTCCATCTTTTTCACAATTTTCTTGCTTGGTTTATTTCCTCACTCTTACCATACCCCCAACTTAGACTTTTGGCCTGAGTTGGTAAGTCAAACACACTAATGCTCCATGAAGGTTAAATGTGGGAGAGAGTATGACAATTTCAATCAATCGGTTGTTTTCCTTTGCGTTTATTCAAAGAAAAGGGTAGGCTCAAATGGTGTCAAGCTGGGTTCAAACACTCACAAGGTGGTCACACGAAGGTATAGCAATTAGGTTCACTCTCAAAAATTTATGCCTAAGATCATTTCCTTCATTCGCCAAAGTTAGCTAGATAGACCAACAGGGCAAGTTCTAGATATCATCAAACATACTTTTCAGGTAAAGCTCACCACACATGGCATTCAAATACAATATTGTGGATCACAACTCTATGAATCAAGCTTGCGTGCAATGGTCATTGCAAGACTCACGATTGACAATCGACTAGTCACAATGAGATACTAAGAGTTCACACAAGACTATGCAACTCAAATTACCTCGTTGGACTTACACCAACATGTCGTTCATCAAGATCACTATTCAAGTCATCGATATTGATCACAACTGATACTCGAATGTACAAGAGAACTACAAATACTCAATCAACACACAATTGATAGAGAATAAGTAAGATATATCAAGAAGAACCGAAACCATTTATTTCAACTAAAATCCAAACAAAACAAAACAACCATCATAACAAAAACATATAAACAAATAGGGTTGGCAAAACCCTCCATCCCCACCAAAAAGAAAAAGCAGTGTCCTCAATGCGGAAATAAAATAAACGTAAGTGCGAAAATGAAACAAAGGGAATGCAAAGGAGAGTCCCCCTGTCAATCTACGGCCCAGGTGCATCATCTGAGGCATCAGTGCCCGGCCTATCAGTTTCTATGGCTCCACTCGAACCGATCATCGATGTATCACGCAAAGAAGCCACAGTGACTGCTCTCACCATGTCACCCTCCAAATCCTCAAGCTCGGCGTACACCTCATGATCTCTAGCCATCTCCTCTTCGTCGGTCTCCGGAGTGTCGTCCTCTATGTGATCCTCAATAGGTAGGACCTCCGGGAGTAGTGGGAGGAGGGATGTCAGACGACTGACCCTCGGGCACATCAATACTTCCCCACAACATAGAAATATCAGTGGACTTAAGCTCGTCCACATCCCTGCGTAGCCCAACAATCTCAGCCTTCACGGTTGTCAGCTCAGTAGAAGTGCCCTCGTCTGTTTCTCACTCCGCCACTCTCGAGGTGAGGGCATCCAAAGCCTACCCATGAGTTGTGATCACCCGACACTGATCCTCCAACTGTGCCCTAATGGGAGCAAGTGCCGCAGCAATGGCATACTCGATCATGGTCGGAACAGCTGCCTTGACTCGCGATGCCCGCACATCTATTGAATGGGCTAGTAGGCCCAAGTTGATAATCATCGCCTGCGTCAAAGGACGAGGGCCAGGAACTAAGGTAGGTGCAGCTGTAGAGGAAGCGGCAAGGGTGGGGGCAGAAGTGGCAGGAGCGTCGGTGACAGATATACCTGTCGGCTCAACTGCGGGAGTGGGAGACCCAGTCTCCATGGCCTCAACATCAACGGCCTGAGACATATCTACCGGAGGCCTCCTCCTCCTCTCTGCCTCATCCTTCAAATATTCAGCCTCAATCCTGCGGATGTCACAAGACGAGGTCGAAGTGACCTCAACATCCTTCTTGGCCTCGAAGGGAACGCCTGCACGCCGACACAACTATGTGATCATTATCGGGAATGGGAGCGACGTCTGATTCTGCTTTTCCCTCATCAAGATATCCTGCTCAATAATCATCCCCAAGTTGAGCATGGGACGGTCCATGATGCAACCCAGAAGAGCAGCCTTCGGGTGCCAGAGGATGGACTCGTTCTGCGATGGCATGTGGGTACTGCTTATGAACCCAAACCAATATCTTGCCGCTATGTTTAGGCCCTTCTTCTTAATTATCGCACCAGACTCTAGCCACTGGGGAGATGCATCACTAATCAAAAGGGCCAACCACCCCTTGAGGTCATCCAACGTCTTCAATTTAATCTTGTCGGCCAAAGAATGCCCAATCCCGGTAGTGCAATCGAGTGAAGCATTGATCTTCATTTGGCTGCACTTTACCTTCCTCCCCCGGACCATCACAAAATCCACCGGTTTCTTAGCCTGAGCCAGTTTCTTCACTTTAGGAATTAACTCTACATAGGCAGCGTAGAACTCCCGGACCCATGTAGTCACATAAGGCCTCCGTGGTTTAGTAAAAATTTGAAACTTGTGGTACCGAATGGTTTCCCAAACCTCTGGATACCTGTCCACAACCCCATCCATGGACAATCTCTTCTCCTCGAGGATTGGGCGCAAACCCTTGGCCTTTAGTCAATTCATTGACCTCGGACGATTAACCGGGGCCGGCACTGGAGCTGGAGTAGGAGAAGGGGCAACAGGTGGCTTAGGTCTACTACTAGGAGTAGGGGTCCTTGCCAATGGGTCATGAACTTCTTTGGACCGCAGTTTGGCGCGCCTCCATTTGATTAATTCTCCTATAGGAGTCCCGAACTCCTCAACCTCCTCACTTCCGGAATCTGTGGAAGTGAACTAAATAGATGCATCCTCGCTCTCTGAAGAAGAACTCTCTGTGACCTTCTTCTTTCTTTACCCTTGGGTTGGGGTGGTTTTGGTCGTTGTGGTCGGGGTTGATCAACCTCTGACGTGATTTCTATCCCTTTCATACGCTTCCTGGGTGGTGGTCCCCTGGCGGGAACTTTTGGTCAAGCCATATCTACAGAAACAAACAAACAAACAAAAGATTCGAACGAAATAAGTCAAAAAAAGATCAACATATCAAAATTGCAGAAAGGCTCACCGATCAGGTCGGCGAGTTGCCAAACCAATTAGGCGAGCAAGAGGGGCATCGCCGAAATCAACAGAATGAATTCAAGCAAAAATTCAGGTAAAAAGGGTGATGAAATTACCAATCGGCGCATCACCGAGGTCACTAGACGAGCTACAGGGGGATCACCGAATGTTCCAGAATGCATAGGAAAATAATGAAGACAAAAAGGCGGAGGGGAGTGCAATGGGCGACACGTCGAATCAGTTCGTCAAGCTCGACTTAGCTCACCGAATAGATCCAATGCATCACCCCCCCCAAAAATTTTTATGATTATCTACTATCAGCCCATCACACAACAATTAAAGATCAATTAACAATATCACGACAGGACCCACCCCTAATTTCTGCTCAGGGTACTCAGACTTCCCCCAAATTGATTCAAAAACAACAAAATGATGATTTTCTCTTAAGAAAGACGTCGCCCAATCCATCATTGGGAAAATTCAAGCCATTCAATTGAAATCAGAGTTACTCAGACTCCACCCAACACTCAAACAACAGGCACCAATCACAATACACAATTACCCTCTATGATTAAGGCAAAAATCACTAAAATTAGGCATGCGCAAGGTCAACAACCATCAAAGGAGTAAAAGGCAACAGATTTAGGCATAGAATCAAGCAAACAACCAATTACCCATATACAAACAAGTTGAAATAATGAATTCGGCATGAAAAATGCCGAAGAAAAAGAACACGAACCTCAACAGAAGGCATAACGAGCAAAAATGGCAAAACGGGATGGGGGATGATTCCAACGCAATCCAATTGCAACACGACGATACCAAAAGTGAAAGCAAAAAGCTAAAGTGTGTGGGTGTGCAAAGGGGAGTCGAAAATTTCGAATAAACTTAATATTTGAATTTGAAAAGCTTAAAAACCGTTCAGTTCACGCTCCCTTCGGTGATGGAAGTAACTTCGCCGAGTAGTTTGGCGACGTGCACAATGGGCAAAAAGCTCACCAAAATCAACAGGACCAGCTTCCAGGAAAGTCCAGAAAGCGAGCTCGATCGGGCTCGCCGAATCCACTCGGCGATGCGCCGAATGGAAATTTAGTTCGCCCAATCTTCCAGCATAGCCATCAATTGAAGCCTGCACTTGGCGATGCAATTAGGCAATCACATGGATCATTAGGCGATACGGCAAGTGGTCCAGCACCTCGCCTTTTGGCCTATGAAGAAAATTCAAACTTCAACTTACACAACCAACACACGTTATTCAAAACTACTAAAATAAAATTTGGGTTGCCTCCCAAGAAACGCCTTATTTAACGTCGTGGCACGATGTGGACATGCTTTCAAGCATCATCCAAGTACACCACATCTATCAATCTCACATTTGGAGTCTCTCCAAAGTAAAGTTTCAGCCTTTGTCCATTCACTTTGAAGAACGACCCACTTTTACCTTCAACTTCAATTGCTCCATTTTCAAACACACGATTCACCTTAAAAGGACTCGACCACTTAGACTTGAGCTTTCCCGGAAAGAGTCTCAAACAAGAGTTGTAGAGTAACACATGATCACCCACTCTAAACTCTCGATGAAGTATCTTGGCAACATGCCACTTTTTCATTTTCTCTTGGCCTCCGCCCATATGGAAAGTAGTCAACGGCCATCAAGATATATTTGTACCCGTAAGAACTCACGAAAGGGCCTATAAAATTGATTCCCCACACGTCAAACAACTCAACCTCAAGGATCGGAAGTAAGGGGAAGCTCATGTCTACGCGACACTCCTCCTTGCTTTTGACATTGAACACACTTTCTGATGAGGGAGTTTGCATCTTGATACAATGTTGTCCAATAATAACCACTTTGCAATACTTTGGCTGATGTACGCACCACATTATAGTGTCCACCAACCGGTGATGCATGGCATGCACTAAGAATGGCATCTACTTCAACCTCTGGTACACATCTTCTGATTATATGATAGCGTATTCCCGAAACAGATACGGTTCATCCCAAAAATATTTCTTCACATCAAAAAGGAATCTCTTACGTTGATAAAATTTCAGCCCATCGGGAATAATTCCACATACCACATAATTGGCAAAATCAGCATACCAAGGAGTGATACCCGTTGATACAACCATCACCGACTCATCGAGAAAAACTTTGTCAATATATTTTTCACTAGAAACAACCACACTTGTTTCAAGTCTCGATGAATGGTCAGCCACTTAATTCTCACATCTTTTTCGATCTTTGACCTCAAAGTTGAACTCTTGCAATAACAGCACCCATCGAATCAATCTCGGTTTTGCATCCTTTTTGACCATCAAGTAACGTATAGCAGCATGGTCAGTGTGCACCACTACTTTGGTTACCAACAAGTAGGCTCTAAACTTTTCAAAAGCGTACACCACAACCAATAAATCATGTTAAGTGATGGTGTAGTTCTTTTGAGCTACATTCAAGGTCTTGCTTGCATAGTAGATCGGATGAAATAACTTGCCTTTATGTTGGCCAAGTACAGCTCCCAAAGCCACACCACTAGCATCACACATTAGATCAAATGAGCTGTTCTAATCCGGAGCAACGATGATCGGAGCCGACACTAGCTTCTCCTTTAGACACTCAAAAGCATTCATACAAGCCTCATCAAACGCAAATACACTGTCTTTCTCAAGTAACTTGCAAAGAGGATGGGCTATCTTAGAGAAGTCTTTTTTAAACCTACGGTAGAAACCCGCATGACCCAAAAAACATTTGATTCCTTTTACCGAAATAGGAGGAGGCAACTTAGCGATAACTTCAACTTTGGCTTGATCCACTTGTATACCTCCCCCCGAATCTTTATGCCCCAAGACAATCCCTTCTTTCACCATGAAGTGGAACTTCTCCCAATTGAGTACAAGGTTTGTTTCAACACATCTATGTAGGACCCTTCCCAAGTGTTCAAGGCATTCTTCAAAAGTGTCTCCAACAACCAAAAAATTGTCCATAAAAACCTCAATTGAGTGAAGACCATGTCAGCAAAAATAAAAAGCATACACCTTTGGAACGTTGCCGGTGCATTACACAACCCAAAAGGCATTCGTTTAAATGCAAACGTTCCATAGGGGCAGGTGAAAGTAGTCTTGACTTGATCTTCCGGAGCTATGGATATTTGATTATAACCAGAGTAGCCGTCTAAGAAACAATACCATCCATGCCCTGCAAGTCGGTCTAGCATCTGATCCATGAAAGGCATAGGAAAATGGTCCTTTTCAGTTCTCGCATTTAGCTTTCTATAGACCATGCACACCCTCAAATCGGTAACCGGTCGCATGGGTACAAGGTCACCCTTTTCATTCGGAACTACCGTTATGCCTCCCTTCTTTAGAACACATTGTACCGGGCTTACCCACTTGCTATCAGTAATAGGATAAACCACACCCGCATCTACCCATTTGATGATTTCCTTCTTAACGACTTCTTGCATTGGAGGATTCAACCTCATTTGGTGCTCGACGCTTGGCTTACAATCTGTTTCCAATTGATCTTGTGAGTGCAAATACCGGGGGGAATCCACACAATATCAACAATTGTCCAACCAATAGCTTTGATGAACCTTTTTAGTACATTCACAAGTGGTTGGACTTTCCCTTCAATCAAGTCAGCAACAATAATAACCAGCAAAGTTTTATCAGCCCCAAGAATACATAACGAAGATGTGGAGGAAGTGCCTTTAATTCCAGCTTCGGTGGTAATGGCTTGCGGGAGGACTTTCCCTATTCTTCAAGTCAATATCAAGCTTCAAAGGTGTTTTCGAATAAAACCCTAAACCCGATAGAGCAGCCACCACCTCATCATAATCTTGGATCTCTTCTCCATCAGAATTCAAAAGCACGGCAGCCAAAGATTCACCAATACACGAAATTTCACCAATACTAGCAACCGCTTCATTATAACATCAATAACCGATACCACATGTAGGTCACTTGGTTGCTTCATAGACTTGCATACGTTGAAAGTAACTTCCTCCTCATTAACTCTAAATTTCAAATCACCACTTTCCACATCGACAAGAGCTCTCCCGGTGTCCAAGAATGGTCTACCAAGAATAATAGGTATCTCGGCATCCATTTCACAATCAAGAATCACAAAATCTGTCGGAAATATGAATTTGTCGACCTTTACCAAAATATCATAAAGAACAACGATAGGCCTCTTTATAGAACGATCAGCCATGAGAAGACGCATTGTCGTTGACTTAGGCTCACCTAGTCCCAGTTTTTTGAAGATAGCATAGGGCATCAAGTTTATACTAGCCCCCAAATCACACAACGCTTTGGCAAATTTGAACATCCCAATAGTGTAAGGAATAGTGAACGCTCCTGGGTCATCCTTTTTAACAACCATATTGGACATAATAGCGCTGCAGCTATGGGATACTTCAACCGTCTCAAAGTCCATGCTTCTCTTTTTCATGACCAATTCCTTCATAAATTTAGCATAACCCAGCATTTCTAGCAATGCATCCACCAATGGGAGATTGATAGAGAGACTTAAAAACAGAGAGAAAATTTTTGAACTTTGCATTGTCATCACTTTTCTTCGACCTTTGTGGGAATGGGGGGTTTACTTTGGGCAACGACTTTGGAGAAACCGATTTAGGAACACCCTCTGCCTTTGACTTAGTAACTCCACCGGGAAGCAATATCATTCGCTGCATCATCATCTTTGTTGGGAACGTCATTGTTCAAGTCATCATTAAGGCCATCACCTTCAATCACAATAGGTTGTTCTTTACCCGAATCAGCCCCATCAACCTCGATCACATCACTACCCACAATCTTGCCACTCCGGGTCACGATAGCCATACATTGAGCATTCTCGTTCTTTGAGTTTGCTAAAGTGTCGCTAGGAAGACCACCACTTGGTCTCTGGCTTAATTGAGCTGTAGATTGAACCATTTGTGATTCAAAATGTTTGATCAAAGCTAAGTGAGAGGTCACCGTTTGATTTAGACAAGAGAAATCAGCTTTCATCTCCTTGAGCACTTTATCCAAACCTTCCACCTTATTCAAAATATGATCAAGCATATCTTCAGTCCGAAAGCTCTCGGGATTGGCCTTAGGTTCTTTAACTTTGAAAAGATCATGCGGAGGCACATACCAATCTCTCTCACCATCTCTCCAATTGACACCTCTATCACGCCAATCGCGATCTCTCTCTCTCCAACCACCACCTTAATCTTTATTCTAACCTTGATTCCCGCCAGGCTTTTGATAGCTCGGATGAGAACCCCTCGTTTGATTCGACATGAATTAGACTTCTTCATTGTACATGGCTTCGAACTGAGTATCTTTCGGACTCATAGAAACTGCATTCACGGCTTTAGAACCAGCACCCATAACATGCTTTGTTAACAAGTCCATTTGGGTCTTCATCTTAGCCATATTCGTGTCACGCTCCAGGTCCTTCTCTATTTGCTCCTTCGTCATTCCAACATTAAGAGGTGAAACTTGGTCTTCTCTTGTGTGCCATGCCCGATTGATTTTAGTCATATCATCAAGCAAGGCTGATGCCACAGGAAATGGTTGTCTCATGATCCCACCTTGAATCAAACGATCAGCTATAGACTTGTTGACAAAGTCAAGGCTTCGGTAGAAGTATTGTAAAAGCACATTTTCAGGTAAACCATGAGTAGGGCATTGTAGAAGTAGCTTTTGAAACCTAAACCATATTTCATGAATTGGTTCACCCTCAATCCTCTTGAAGTTTTGGATGCCATCTCTCAACTTCACCATCTTCGAAGGGGGAAAGAAGCGTTCAAGAAATGCCTCTGTGAGCTCTGCCCAAAAAGTAATTGAGTCTCTTGGTAGTTCAGCCAACCACTTCGTTGCATCCCCTGTTAGAGAGAATGGAAACAAACGAAGTCGGATCGACTCTTGAGAGATGTTCTTAAATGAGAAAGGGCCACACACATCCAAAAAGTTCCGAATGTGGTCATGGGGATCCTCATGAGCGAGTCCTCCAAAGAACCCTTTAATCTGCAACAGCTAAAGCATGGTCCCGGTCACATGAAAGATAGCATTACCCACAGTAGGGGCAAGCGTATGACTCCGACACTTCCTACTTGATCGACATTGAAGTCATTCGAGTTACCAATGTCGTCATTCAAGTTACCAATGTCATCATTTTGCCCAATAACACTACCAGCTTCACTTCCATGGACACTCATGTCGTCACCTGTTGACAATAAACAACGAAAATACTAATAAGAAAATTTAACTAACACCAAATTAGTTCACTAAAATACTTCAATACAAAAACTCTAGACACCACTCCTCGGCAGTGGCGCCATTTTTGATAATGCTCAACTACACCTATAATGATTCAAAGTGTAGGTGGTCGCTAACAAGTATAAACCCAACAAGGAGTTGGGGTATCCCATGAGGAGTGATCGAGTAAAGAATTCGACTACGAAGTACTATAGTGATCAAATCTTTTGTAGGTAAAAATGATTAAAACGAGATAGAATGTAAATCATCGAATTTTGATTATCACTAATAAGGAGATTTAATAATCAACTATAACAAACACTATCAACAACGAACTTAAACAAGGGGAGAAAGGACCTTAGGGATGTGCGAGTGTTCAATTACTAATTTTACTAAATGGGTAATTACGAATTGCTTAAACATGTTGAATCTCAATAGGTAGGCAAGATCATGATTACAATAGCTATTTTACAATTAGCTATCATGCATTCAATTAGGTTCTATCAAACTCCAATAGGTACTACACTAGAAAACAATTTTGTACCTTGATTCAACCCACTTTAACAAGGTTGGTAGTAAAAGCAATAGCCCATACAATCATCAATTCCTAATTCCACTCAAATGCATCTTTTACAAGCATACAAAGAGATATAGACTAGAATTGAATTTGCAACTTTAATTCATAAAATAAAAACATGAATCAACAATTGAACCCATTCCAATTCAGTATTAAATTCAGTAATTCATAATACCCACAAGCTAATGAAGCAATTGAACACATAACCACACCCCTAAGGCATTAGGGTTTTATCCAATCATAGCAATAGTGAGGAAATTGTTACCAAAGATGTTAGCCATTGATTCACAAGGTCTTTAAAAAAGCAAATGATACCAATTAGAATTACACCCAATTTCTTGAATCCAAAACACCCACAAGAATTGTTCAAAGTAATCATAAAGATATTCAAAGTGCCAGTGTACTTTTTAGTCTAAGTTGCTGATTCTTAATTGCTCCCCAACTCTCTTTTCAAAAACACTATTTATACTCTCACAAAAACTTCCCACATTCAAAAACGCGAGACCACTCGGCAAAATTAGTTGGGCTCGCCGATCCACTTGGCGACTCGTCAAGTTGCTCTTCTTCGCCTTTTGTTTCTTGGTTTCAACATGGATTTATACTGGAACTTTAGGCGATTAAAGTCGGGCTCTCCGTTCTGATAGGTGAGTCGCCGATTGTTTCCCAGGCTCGCCAACTCGACTTGCTTCTTTAGCTCACCTGCTGGAACTTTAGGCGAATTGTAGACCCACTCGGTGAGTCGCCGAGTTGTCTTTTGCGAGCTTTAGCCTTCTTTTTCCTTCAATTCTTCAACATTTTAGCTTCTTTTTGCATTATCTTGCCCTTGCCTCGTTCTCAAATCTCCTTGCTGAATATAAACAATTTAACGTTAGTTATGGGCACAAAATAAGCATTAAGGACACTAATGAAGCCTTAAATGAGTCAAAACTACTGACTAATCAGTGGTGACTCTATAAATGGAGTGATCAATGAGTACCCGGCCATCTTGAACATGATAAAATTTCATGGATTCGAGAGGTCCACAAGACCTCGACCCCCCTATGTTCCAGCATGGGTACGGGAGTTTTATGCAGCCTACACAGAGACATTACTAAAGAAGAGGAGGGGCACGGTTTGGAAGCCCTTGGAAGAAGTCAAGGTTTGTGGCAAGATGGTGCAATGCCACGCTGGAAAAATTAATGATATTTTGGGTACAAAAGGCACTAGCAATGTGTATTTCAGACTCATAATTAACAAAGGTTTAGAGGCACTGAAGGGCTAGTTGGGCCCTATTATCTCTGATACCTCACCACCATGGATGGTTGAAGGAGCAAAGATTGAAAAGAAAGAAATGAACATTGCTTCTAGATACTGGTTCGGGTTTATTAGTGGCAACATTATGCCATCTCAGAATGAGTCCATTCTTCGGGCTCCGAAAGCCGTACTAGTTGGCAGCATCATGGACATGACTAAGATTAGTGTTGGTGGGTTGATTGTTGAAGAAATGTTAATGAGGGCTAGACAAGAGCAGACATCGCTCCCATTTCCGATTTTGATTACACAATTGTGTGAAGCAGCGGGAGTTCCCTTTCGACGGAAGACTAATGTACGAATCACCCCGGTTTCCTCCAATGACATAAGGAGGATTGAAGCTAACTATCTACGAGATGATGTGGCTCAAAGGAAGCTGCCACCACCAGACATTACGCCCATGGTTGATCCTGCCACACTTGCTACTAAGGCCACTCCATCTGCTCCTTCCGTGGAGCAATCCGGTATACCCCAACCTTCCTCAACACCTTCTGCTTCTACTGCTGCTGCTGCACCTGCACCTGATCCTATCTCATGTCTCCCCTTAACCCAGGCAATGATTTATCAAATTGGCAATCTTTCCCGATCTACGAATGTGAGGGCTGCGAGGGTGGATACAAACTTGCCCAAGACAATTGATAGGGCTATTGAGGTTTCTCTAGCTCTACTGAGGGTTAGGTTGACTCGGTGTGAGGGCTCGATTGACTCACATGGTGTGAGGTTGGATAACCTCTCCGCTAAGTTAGAGGGATTGCGAAAAGTCTGAGGGTAGTTTGACTGTACTATCTTCAATGAGAGGTGAGCTCGATACTCTTAGGGCTGATGTAAATCAGTTGAAATCTATGGATATATCAATGTTGTGGGGCGAGGTTCCCCTACCTAATGCACTTGAGTTTGTGCCCCCGGTCTTGCCTAGTGGTGAGCTTTCTCAGAGTGCGGCTGTGCAGCCAAGTGGGGGTGATGTGGAGATTGTTGATGCTACAATTGTTGATGCTGGTGATGACGAGAGGATGATAGGGCTGATGATGATTTGGCTGAAGAGACAAATGAGGAGGAGCTGAGGAGAGAGGAGGATGAGTAGAGGATAGCTGTGACACTGACTAAGCTGTAGGATCTAGAGGAGACGATGGTCCATGCTACAATAGAGAGGTCCCTTGAGGAGACCTCGTAGTTGGCACCAATGGAGTCTCTTCAAACTCCACCATTCCTCCTATTGATGTATCGGGCACTGATGCCTCGATTGATACACCTATCCTACCTCCTGTGATCACTTTGCCGGGCACTGATGCCCAGGATGATGCCACTCCTCCCAAGACTCTAGATGAGAGCACTTCACAAGCATAGCCTGTCAGGGGAACTTTTTACTCCTTCTCAAGTACTCTTTTACTTATTTGGCATTGAGGACACTACTTTTACTATTTTGGTGGGGTGATGGCACTTGTGCTAATATTTCCCTTTTTATTATTGTATTTTGTTACTTTTAGTTTTTGGATGATTGTAGTATTTTGTTTTGTTTCTATTATAGTGTTTTGATTGGTTTATCTCATTTTTGTCTCTTTCTCTCAAATCTTCTCTTGCCCTATGAGTTTGGGAATCGTGAAATGCTTGAGTTTTCATTGATAATAATTTGAGGATTGATTGCGTTTAATATCGATGTCTTGAATAATACTCATGATGAGAATGATGTCTAGTGTTTGTGTTGCAAAGATGAAATCGATGTGGTTGCACTTTTGAGCGATCTTTTTGAATCTTGTATTGACTAGCTGCTTTTTGATGTGAGCCTTGCAATGAACATCGCATGTAAGCTTTTGATCTTTTCAAGTTGTGTTAAATGATTGTGTTATAAGTGCCATGTGTGGTGAGGTTATACTTGGAAGCATGTTTGTGAAATCCTAGAATTTGCCTTGTTTGTCCAATTGTCTAGCTTTGGTAAGTGTAAGGCATTCTTGGGCAGAAATTTTGAGAGGGAACCCATTTTTCCATATCCTTTTGTGATAACGTTGTGAGGTTGTGCAACTATTTTGGCACCATTTGAGCCTAAACCATTTGTTGACAACCACATTGAAACCTCTTGAGCCAAATTTCCCCTAACTTCTCATACAAAATCCTTTTTGAAGTATTGATTTGTCTGAATAGCCAACTTAGGTTGGGGGTGGGGAAAGGAAGGAGGAAGGAAAGCAAAGTGAATGACAAAGAAAAATAAGATGAGACTCAACTTTGAAGTGTGTTACAAAAAGAAGGAGCCCCTCCTTATAAAAAAAAAAAGAGAGTGTGACGAACAACATTTGAAAAATTGCAATGGAAAAGAAAGTTTGGTGAAATAAAAAGGGATTTCCAATAAAATAATTGACAAGTCAAAGTTTGAGTTCTCAAATGAAAAGAACTTGAGAAGAGGCGAATATGATTGCAACAATGCTCTGAAAAGGTGAAGTAACTAAGCCAAATTGATCACACCTTAACCCTTAGCCCCATTACAAACCTAAAAGACTCTTGGGATTTTCCATGAACCAGGTTGTGTGATGATTGAAAAATATGGGCAAACCTATGGGATGAAGTTTGCATGTATTTCTCTTTTGGGAGAGTGAGAGTTGTGTTGATTCCTTTCTTCTTTATTGATTTGCTTTGTGAGAGTATGGAATCATTTTTGTTGATGTGAGGGCACTTAAATGCATTTGTTGAAACATGGTCTTGCATTAGAAAAGAAGCTATAGTTAGCTTGAGCTTGGATTGATACCGGCTAGTCATCATTTGAAGCTTTTTGATCATAATTGAGTGTAGCATGTTGTTGAGAGTAATCTTGTAATGACACTTGCATGCTAGCTCTCATTGAGTACTCTTGTAGACACTCTTGTTTTTTAATTGAAAGAAGTAGACACCCGTGTTGAACTAATTGTGTTTTTGATTTACTTGAGGACAAGCAAAAGCTTAAGTTGGGGGTGTTGATGAGTGGTAGATTTACACTCATTTGAGTCCTATTTAGTTTAACAATTAGTGTCCTCAATACCTAATTATGTCCTATTCTAATGATATTTTGATGATTTGCAGCTATGAAGGCTAAAGGACAAGGCAAGGATGAATGTTTGAAAGAATGGCCAAAAACATGAAAAGAAGTGTAAACTCCACATTGTTGATTGCCTAACAAGAAGGGAAGATCACCCAACTGGCACGACCTCGCCTAAATTGACAATGCTCAACACTTGAATTAATTAAGGCAGGTTGGCGAACTCAAAGAGGAACGGTGACACGCCAAATGCAAAGGGCGACTTGCTGACCATTGCCGAAGGCGACAGAGCTTGAAAAAAAAACTTAAGGCTTAAAATACGAATAAAGGTGGTTCGGTGATCCGCCAAATGTGAAAGGCAAACTCGAACGAGCTCGCTGACTGGGGTTCAAACACCTGAAGCCTGAAGCAAGAGAAAGGTGAGCTAAGGAGCAAACGACGATCTGCTAAATGTGCTCGGCGAGCCCAACTAATATTGCCGAAATGACCACACATTGAGTTTTGGGCCAAATTTTGGGAAACTATAAATAGCCCAAAAAAGAGAGAAAATACAAGTCCGAAAATTGTTAGAGAGTTCTGAATCTTTTCAATAGAGAAACATTTTACTTTGTGAAGAAAACTTTTAGTTTTTGGAATTTTCAACTTTGCTCTTGAAATTGATAAATTGAAGTTGAATTCAAAGTGGGTATTGCTTATAATTGCTTAATTTCATGTTTTCCATGGCTGCTTTCACGAAAGGTATAATTTCTTTACACTTTGTGATGGGTGGATAAAACCCCAAAGTCTAGGGGTGCAATTATGTAGTTGGGTATTGATTTTATTTAGTGGGCATTGTGTTATGTTCTGTTTTGCTGCTGCCCACACATGGATTTGGGCTAATTAGCATAGGATTAATTTATGAATTAAGGTTGTAAATGTAATTCCTACTTCCAATCTTCGATTGATGCTCGAAAGAGATTGATTGGAGTGGGTAATTAGTTCGATACTTGCAATTTAGGTTTGATGTCTGTAACTTGCTTGAAAATAGAGGTTATGGGTCAAATCTATTTGCCCTATTTCTGCATCGAACGAGAGAAATAGTGTACGGTATTGGGTTGTTTTGTTATGTACATAGATGAGACTGAAAGAAGATTCTATAGAGTAACACAATTACCACTGAAGATGACTCAGCCTATCCATGAGTGTTCATCACTATAGAGTAACACAATTACCCCCCCTATGTGACATCAATTTCTAATCTCCATACCCCTAGATTACTTATTACGTGATTACATTTTTGAAATCTTAGTTTAATTGTGACTTTTGAAAAAAAAATCCTTTTTATAAATTTTGTGGAATCATCCACCCATTGTTCTTAGTGCTATAAATGAATTGATTGTCAATCTAAATGCAATACCCCAAAGCTTTCCAAGAAATGAAAAAGGCAGTTTTCAAAACCTAGTGCCAGTGATTATGGAGGTCACCTACGGACCGTAGGTGGAATGACGGGCCGTAGGTGGGAACCGTTGTTGGTACTGAGAACTTTCAAAATTTCCAAGTTTCTGAACCTCAATCTACGGAGCAATAGGATGGGTCGTCGTCCAGTTGACGGTCCGTAGATGGGTTCCGTAGATCCATTCCAGACTTAGTCAAATTTTCATCCCCAAATGAAGTTTCTGAATCAACTGACGGAAGGACAGGACGGTCCGTCGTTTGACCTACGAACCGTAGGTCCTGACCGTAGACTGCCCCCGATAGTTATTAATTAAGGGCTTTTTGGACTTTTCCCTAAATATTTAACTATTAATCTAAGTCGGTTATACCCATAACCCAGACACTATATATTTTCTCAGCCTAATTTCACTCATTCTAACTCATTCCCAAATTTCTCCTCTCTCAAATATTTCTCTCTCTAAGAAAATTCTCTCAAGCTTCAAGGAAGGAGAAAGCTAGGATCCTCCATTGAAGACCATCAATTTCCATCAATTTCTTGTGGGCTTTGTTGAGGTATGATAGTGTTCACCATTTGGAGCCCTTTCCTCCAATGGGTCCTCAACTTTCTTCAAGGTTTTCAAGGTTCAATTTCCCCAATTGAATTAGGGTTTTGATCAATTCTTATGGGTTCTTCAATTATGATTTCAATTGTTGATTTTATGATTTCTAGTGCACGATCTAGCGTGATAAAGTAATTTAGTGCACGAATTAGCGTAAATTATATGATATGATGTAAAGATGGAATGAATCCCCATAAACCCATGCTATTTCTCCCCAATTTCCTAATCTATGCTTTGATTGGTGGGTTTAGCTATGAATTGAGTAATTTTATGAAATCTCTATGAAGCAATGCATGATTTATGAATAAATTGATGATGACTTTATGAAATTTAGTATATTCAAGTCAAAAACATGATTTTTCCTCTACTATGTGATTTCCTTCAAGTATGGGTAAATTGTCTTATTTATAACTTTCTAAGCATGAGTTTGCATTGAATTGCATGATTTAAGTTGAACTTTTATGAACCCATATGAACTCTATGATCCATGAATTATGAGCATGATGAACTAGGTAAAGATGAAGCTTATGAACTTATGCATGTCTGATATGAACTTAATGATGAATTAAGGGTACTTTGAGAGTGAAGTACCAAAGTTATGACATCATGATATTGTGTTGAGTTGTGAAAGGGTTCTCATGTAATGCTCACTCTATGAGTTAAATGAACAAAGAGGCAATTACCTATGTTCTTAAGGAGTTATTCTAATGACGTAAGCTTGGACTAGTCCATGGAAGATGAACGTCTATAAACATGATTTTAGCTTGGATTGGTAACCCTAGTTGTACCTTTCCATGGATAATGATATGAAAATGATAAATAACTATTACGTGGGAAATATGCTTAGCACCGAGAGGATATTAAGATAGAAGCTCCCCCGTAATAGAGGCCGGGTTTCTAGTAGCAATCTCCTTATCCCATACCTATGTGCCCCCATAGGATGTTGGTCTATGATAGACACTAGCTAGTGGATCCACGTAAGCTACAAGTTAAGTAAAGGGTCCTACCTTGGCAAGTAGAATGGCCCTCTTTCGGTGTAGGGTAGACACCGAATTCCATGGTTTTAGCTCACATGGTCTTATATGTCGGTTAAGGCTATTTCCCCATAACCAATGAACACAAGTGTTGTTATGATGATCTCAAGTAAATTAAAGTAAAGATGATTTAGCTTGCTTTGGCCATGGTTTATGCTCCATGCTTCTTATGTTTTATCATGTTTTAGCTTAGCCATTGCATGTCATGATTCTGTATCATTCTAGCATGTTTTATGTGTTTTATGTGCATTGCTATCATACTTGGTACTTGATTGTACTAACGTAAACTCTTGCCTACATTAACTTCTTTGATGTAGGACTTGGCGATTCACCGTCCACTCCTGGCTAGAGCTTAGTAGAAGATTGATAGAAGACTTGGTGAGATCTCATCCATCCGAGGACATAGCCTAGTTGTTCTTATTTTCATGTTATTTCATTTCGGATGTTGTATTGGGTTGCATCCCAAACTTTTTTTCCTATGTTAGATTGGCTTTGAGACATGAGATGTAGACTTCTGCTATTTCTTTTAAAAGCTTTGATATGAAAATCTCTTTCGAACTCTTAATCTTTATTATCTTGTAGGTATGCATCTAAGTGGCTTGTATAAGGCCTCTCGGGGACTTGTACTCCATGTCATGTCTAGTGGGTACCTTGGGTCGTGACAAACTTGGTATCAGAGCACAAGATTTTAGAAAGATCCTAGGATGTCTCATAAGCCGCGTAAAGTAGAGTCTTGTTCATGAGTGTGAACCGCGCCACATTTATGAATAAGAGGCTATAGGACGTTTAAGAAATTTCACTTCTTTCATTACTCCTAAGTTGTGCCATAGAGTTTAACTCTATATGTCTCTCTCCTAATCCCTATCCTACGCGTTTCAGGATATGGCGACTCGAAGAGCTTACGCTAGAAGGAATGCGGGAGAGAATGTGGAACAAGAAGCTCCTCCTCAAGCTCCTCAAGTTCCGGCAGACCCTTTGGCCGAACAAGTGACTAATGCGGAGTTTAGGGCTGCTTTTCAAGTATTGGCTCAAGCCGTGAAGGCTAAGGCAAATAGAGAGGTTGTGGCTCCCGTGAACCCAAATATGGGTACGGCGGCATCAAAAGTGAGGGACTTCACTAGAATGAACCCTCCGGAGTTTCATGGATCTAAAGTTGAGGAAGATCCTCAAGAATTCATTGATGAAGTGTACAAGGTGCTGATGATTATGGGTGTGACGCCGGAGGAAAAAGCGGAGTTGACCGCTTATCAACTCAAGGGTGTTGCTATATTTGGTTCAATCAATGGAAGAGTGAGAGGATTGTTAATGAGGGTCCTCTTGATTGGAAGAAATTCGAGGTTGCTTTCCTTGATAGGTTCTTTCCCCTTGAGATGAGAAAGGGAAGGGTGCTTGAGTTCATCAACCTTCGTCAAGGGAACATGAGTGTGAAAGAGTATGCTTTGAAGTTCACACAATTGTCTCAATATGCTCCTTCTATAGTTGTCGATCCTAGGGCAAGAATGAGTAAGTTTGTTTTAGGAGTGTTCAAAATGTTGGTTAAGACTGTCGCACCGCTATGCTTGTTAATGATATGGATATTTCTCTCCTTATAGTGTATGCTCAACAAATAGAGGAAGAAAATCTCAAGGAAAGGGTAGAGAGACTAAGAGGGATAGGATCGGTGATGGTAACTTTTCACATTCAAAATCTGATGGACATGGTCGTCCTAGATTTTGACAAAGGTTCTCTAGTCAAGGTCCTTCCAATGCTCCTCCTAATTTCAACAAAGATAGGGTGCCTAACCCTAAGCCTCAAGGAGGAAATGGTGGTGGTTCTTCATCGACTACTTGTACTAGGTGTGGGAGGAAGCATGAGGGCAAATGTTTAGCCGGTGCGGATGGCTGTTACGGTTGTGGAAAGAATGGTCACAAGATAAGGGATTGTCCATCTCTCACTGCTAAGGGAAGAGAGAGTAAGCAAACTCCACCTAGTGGTTCGAGTTTGAATGCTCCTAAGCAAAATTGATTCTATGCACTTCAAGCTCGCCATGAGCAAGAGAGCTCTCCCGATGTGGTTACCGGTATGTTGAAAGTTATTTGCTTTGATGTTTATGCCTTACATGATCCCGGTGCTACCCTGTCTTTTGTGATGTCATATGTGGCTATGAGGTTTGATGTTGTTCCGGATGAGTTGTTAGATCCTTTTCGTGTCTCTACTCCGATTGGAGAATCTATCTTGGCTAAGAGAGTCTATAGAAATTGCCCCGTCTCCTTGTCCCATAGAGTCACTCATGTTGATCTTATAGAGCTTGATATGTTAGATTTTGATGTTATTCTTGGGATGGATTGGTTGCATGCTTGTTAATTGATTGTAGGACCCGAATGGTCAAATTTCAATTCCCAAATGAGCCTATCCTAGAGTGGAAGGGGGGAAATTCTATGTTTAGAGGTCAATTTGTTTCTTACCTAAAAGCTAGAAAGATGATCTCTAAGGGTTGCCTATACCATCTTGTTAGGGTGAGGGATGTAGACTCTGAAACCCCTACTCTTGAGTCGGTTCCCATTGTTAATGAGTTCCCGGAAGTGTTTCCCAAGGATTTACCTGGTATTCCTCCCAAAAGGGAAATAGACTTCGGCATTGATCTTCTTCTGGATACGCAACCTATTTCTATTCCTCCATATAGAATGGCTCCGGCGGAACTTAAGGAACTAAAGGAGCAATTAAAATATTTGTTGGATAAGGGTTTCATCCGACCAAGTGTTTCTCGATGGGGTGCTCCGATCTTGTTGTGAGAAAGAAAGATGGTTCACTCCGTATGTGCATTGACTACCGCCAATTGAACAAGGTTACCATTAAGAATAAGTATCCTCTTCTAAGGATAGATGATAGTTTGATCAACTTCAAAGGGCTAGTTATTTTTCTAAGATCGACCTTCGTTCGGCCTATCACCAATTAAGGGAGAAAGAAGATGATATTCCAAAGATGGCTTTCTGGACTAGGTATGGTCACTACGAATTCTTGGTGATGTCGTTTGGATTGACAAATGCTTCGACCGAATTTATGGCCTTAATGAATAGGGTGTTTAAGCAATACCTTGACCTGTTCGTGATTGTGTTTATAGATGATACTTGATTTACTCAAGGAATGAGGATGAGCATGCCAATCATTTGAGGATTGTATTGCAAGTCCTCAAGGATCAACAACTCTTTGCGAAGTTTAGCAAATGTGAGTTTTGGCTAAGGTCTGTGGCTTTTCTTGGTCACATTGTTTCCGGTAAAGGTATTGAGGTAGATCCTAAGAAGACAGATGCGGTTAAGAATTGGCCTAGACCTCTATCACCTTCAGATTTCCGTAGTTTCTTAGGCTTAGCCGGTTATTATAGGAGGTTTGTTGAAGGGTTTTCTTCTATTGCTTCTCCATTGACGGCTTTGACTCAAAAGAAGGTTAAATTTATATGGACCGAGGCATGTGAGAAGAGTTTCCAAGAGTTGAAAGATAGACTTACTTCGGCTTCGATATTGACTCTACCGGAAGGATCCGATGGTTTTGTGGTTTATTGTGATGCCTCGAGAATTGGATTTGTTCTTATGCAAAATGGGAAAGTTATTGCTTATGCTTCGAGACAACTCAAGGTGCATGAAAAGAACTATCCTACTCATGACCTAGAATTAGCAGCGGTTGTGTTTGCTTTGAAAATATGGCGACATTATTTGTATGGGGTACATGTGGATATCTTTACCGACCATAAGAGTTTACAATATGTATTTAAATAGAAGGATCTGAATCTCCGCCAAAGAAGGTGGCTTGAGTTGTTAAAAGACTATGATATGTGTGTCCTTTATCACCCCGATAAGGCTAATGTGGTGGTAGATACACTTAGTCGACTATCTATGGGTAGTGTTGCTCATGTTGAGGAAGGTAAGAAAGAGTTGGTTCGCGATGTTCATAGATTGGCCCGATTGGGTGTTCGGTTGTTTGATTCTGCTAAAGGTGGTGTTACGGTTCACAATGGTTTCGAATCCTCTTTTGTGCATGATGTAAAGGCTAAACAAGATCTTGATCCTAATTTGGTGGAATTGAAGGAAGCCGTGCTCAAAAAGTCTGTAGAGGCTTTCTCCCAAGGGGGAGATGGTGTGCTTCACTATCAAGGTCATTTGTGTGTTCCCAATGTAGATGACTTAAGGACAAATTTTATCGGAAGCCCATATTTCTCGATATTCCATTCACCCAGGAGCTACCAAGATGTACCGTGATTTGCGGGAGATCTATTGGTGGAATGGAATAAAGAAGGACATTGCAGAATTTTTGGCTAAGTGTCCTAATTGTCAACAAGTGAAAGTAGAGCATCAAAAGCAGGGAGGTTTGACCCAAGATATTAGTATTCCTACTTGGAAGTGGGAAGATGTGAATATGGATCTTATTGTTGGTTTACCACGACGACAATATGATTCGATTTGGGTTATTGTAGATCGAATGACGAAGTCAGCCCATTTCATTCCCGTCAAAACTTCTTATTCGGCAGAGGATTATGCTAAGTTGTACTTGAGGGAAATGGTTAGGCTACATGGGGTGCCTTTATCCATTATCTCTGATCATGGTGCACAATTCACTTCTCAATTTTGGAAGTTATTCCAAAAAGGTCTTGGTACTCATGTTAAGCTTAGTACGGCCTTTCATCCCCAAACAGATGGGCAAGCGGAGCGTACTATCCAGACTTTGGAGGATATGTTGAGAGCTTGTGTAATTGATTTCAAGGGTACTTGGGATGATCATTTGCATTTGATTGAATTTGCTTATAATAATAGCTACCATTCTAGTATTGGTATAGCTCCATTTGAGGCTTTCTATTGTAGGAAGTGTAGATCTCCTATAGGTTGGTTTGAAGTTGGTGAATTTGCCTTGATAGGCCCCGAGTTGGTGCATGAGGCTATGGAGAAAGTTTGGCTTATTAGAGAAAGGTTGAAAACGGCCCAAAGTTGACATAAGTCCTACGCCGATGTTAGAAGGAGAGATTTGGAATTTGATGTTGATGATTGGGTTTACTTGAAAATTTCACCCATGAAGGGTGTAATGAGATTTGGGAAGAAAGGGAAGATTAGTCCCCGTTATGTAGGCCCATATCAGATTTTGAGATGTGTTGGCAAGGTTGCTTATGAACTTGACTTGCCTAATGATTTGGCATCGGTGCATCCGGTTTTCCATGTCTCATTATTGAAGAAATGTGTTGGTGATCCGAAATCTATAGTGCCATTAGAGAATCTTGGCATAAAGGATAGTCTTTCCTATGAAGAAGTTTCGGTTGAGATTTTAGATCGGCAAGTTCGTAAGTTAAGAAATAAAGAAGTTGCTTCCGTGAAGGTTCTTTGGAGGAATCAATTAGTTGAGGATGCTACTTGGGAGGCCGAGGCCGATATGATGTCCCGATATCCTCATCTCTGTCCTTCTAATTCTACTCTAGCTTGAGGTACCTAGTTCCTCATGGTTCATTCTTTTGGTCTCATGTGTCTTAGCTATTTCCATGATTCCTTGATTATGCATGTTCATGAAGAGTCTAATATGATTATGTGCATTGAGTATGAGTTGCATAAAGTCTTCATGAAATAATGTGTTGAATATGCTTTAGCTTGGAGTTGATGTTTCCTCCTCGGATATGTGCATTATGTGATTGCATTATAGGTTGGGTTGTTAGTCCGTGTCTTCTACCCTCCTTATGATGTCTTGATTCTCATTCGAGGACGAATGTTCCCAAGGGGGAGATATTGTAATCCCCCAAAGCTTTCCAAGAAAGGGAAAATGCAGTTTTCAAAACCTGGTGCCAGTGACTACGGAGGTCAACTACAGACCGTAGGTGGAATGACAGGCCATAGGTGGGAACAGTCGTTCGCACTGAGAACTTTCAGGATTTCCAGATTTCTGAACCTCGACCTACGGAGCAACAGGACGGGTCGTCATCCAGTTGACGGTCCGTAGATGGGTTCCGTAGATCCCTTCCAGACTTAGTCAAATTTTCATCCCAAATGAAGTTTCTGAATCAATTGACGGAAGGACAGGACGGTCCGTCGTTTGACCTACGGATCGTAGGTCCTGACCATAGACTGCCCCCGATAGTTATTAATTAAGGGCTTTTTGGTTTTTTTCCTAAATGTTTAACTATTAATTTAAGTCGGTTATACCCTTAACCCAGACCCTATATATTTTCTAAGCCTAATTTCACTCATTCTAACTCATTCCCAAATTTCTCCTCTCTCAAATATTTCTCTCTCTAAGAAAATTCTCTCAAGCTTCAAGGAAGAAGAAAGCTAGGATCCTCCATTGAAGACCATCAATTTCTTATGGGCTTTGTTGAGGTATGATAGTGTTCACCATTTGGAGCCCTTTCCTCCAATGGGTCCTCAACTTTCTTCAAGGTTTTCAAGGTTCAATTTCTCCAATTGAATTAGGGTTTTGATCAATTCTTATGGGTTCTTCAATTATGATTTCAATTGTTGATTTTATGATTTCTAGTGCACGATCTAGCGTGATAAAGTAATTTAGTGCACGAATTAGCGTAAATTATATGATATGATGTAAAGATGGAATGAATCCCCATAAACCCATGCTATTTCTCCCCAATTTCCTAATCTATGCTTTGATTGGTGGGTTTAGCTATGAATTGAGTAATTTTATGAAATCTCTATGAAGCAATGCATGATTTATGAATAAATTGATGATGACTTTATGAAATTTAGTATATTCAAGTCAAAAACATGATTTTTCCTCTACTATGTGATTTCCTTCAAGTATGGGTAAATTGTCTTATTTATAACTTTCTAAGCATGAGTTTGCATTGAATTGCATGATTTAAGTTGAACTTTTATGAACCCATATGAACTCTATGATCCATGAATTATGAGCATGATGAACTATGTAAAGATGAAGCTTATGAACTTATGCATGTCTCATATGAATTTAATGATTATTTCCCCACAACCAATGAACACAAGTGTTGTTATGATGATCTCAAGTAAAGTAAAGTAAAGTAAAGATGATTTAGCTTGCTTTGGCCATGGTTTATACTCCATGCTTCTTATGTTTTATCATGTTTTAGCTTGGCAATTGCATATCATTATTCTGTCTCATTCTAGCATGTTTATGTGTTTTATGTGCATTGCTATCATAATTGGTACTTGATTGTACTAACACAGTTGTTCTTATTTTCATGTTATTTCATTTCGGATGTTGTACTGGGTTACATCCCAAACTTTATTTTCTATGTTAGATTGGCTTTGAGACATGGGATGTAGACTTCTGCTATTTCTTTTAAAAGCTTTGATATGAAAATCTCTTTCGAACTCTTAATCTCTATTATCTTGTATGAATGTATGCTAAGTGGCTTGCATGATGCCTCTCGGGGTCTTGTACGCCATGTCACGTCTAGGACCCATCTTGGGTCGTGACACTAAATCTCTTGATAGAATTACTTGTCTTGTATCATTCTCTGTGAGATTCGACCCCGACTCTTCTTTGGGTATTTATATTGATGACGATCACTTACTCTTTGGATTTAGTTTAGAGATTACTTTGAGTGTTATCAAGGGCGAGCACTTGGCGTCCTGGACTTACCTGTTTCTTTGAGTATTTAGATAGCTAGTCTTTTGCATTTTTAGACAAGCTTTATATTTTAGGTTCACTTTTGGGACTTGTACTTTTTTGTTTAGACAGCTCTTTACTTGTGACTTTCAAAATCTTGGTGGGATCTATGTATTTATATTATTTTGGCTTGCTTTCGCTATTTCGTTATGTTTCTTTTAATTAATTTACTGCTTCTGTTTTGTTTCTACCCATATATCCATTATTTGTTGTTCTGGGTTACGGGTTGACTTACATGCTGGTAGGTTATAGTAGGTGTCATCATGACTCCAGTAATCGAGTTGTGACAACAATTGACTTAAATTATCTTTTGAATGAGGATCATACCAATGATAATTCATTATATATAATGTATTTTCTAGTTGCTTATCATTTCTCACCCTAATGTTAGAAAATCTAACATTAACCTCAATCTTATTTGGGGATCCATCTCTGTGCGTTGTGGTGGAGGGAACCTTGTTGACTAATACGTATAAGTGTTGCTATATTTTAAATAACACATCTCATATTAAATTTCTTTTGAGAATTTTGTCATCATAACTAATGGTTTAACTATAATTGGAGGCATATAATTTCTGCTTAAACCCACTTGAATATAAACCAACATCATCAACATCAAATTGTAAATAACCTTGTAAAAATCAAATTGCGAGTTTATATCAAAGGCACATGTGACTTCACCATAGATGCATCTATCAAATCATGATATAAGGGTAAACGGTCCACATGACAGGTGAACGTGCTCATATGTGACTTGGCAAATTCTTTTGAAAATTGCTTTTGATAAGCAATTTGTGTTTGGCTAATTTTCTTAAAAAGTGTTTTTTGAGAGTCAAATTACGAAAAAGGGCAAGTATTAATGTGCTTTAGCTATTATCTTTTGTATGTTACAATCCCCTCAAGTTAAAAAAATTCAAATCAGAAAAAATAATATGTAAACTATGAAAAGAAAAAAAAATTGTTATCTTTCTAGGGGAATTGAAATCTTTAATTATTATTTTTTACAATTTTACAAAAGTATTGTTGAAAAATATTGAGAAGAAGAATCTTTTTATTATTTGTTACCTTTTTTTGGATTCAATCTTTAGCTATTATCTTTTTTTTGGTCATAATCCTCTAAAGTTAAAAAAAATAAAATAATATAAATTAAGAAAAGAACATTTTTTTATTTGTTACTTTTTTGTGAAGGCTGAAATCTTTATTTGTTACTTTTTAAAAAAAATCCTGCAAAAATATTGTTGTTACCTATTTCTAATAATACGTAAAATAATATATAAAATATAAATAATAATATATAAACATAAAATAAAATAAAAATTTTATCATATAAAAATAAAAAATAAAATTCTTGAATGAAACTTAATCGAACTTATGAGATATGTTAATTAATTAATAAGAGAAATATTGGTAAATATGTATATATGTAAGAGATATTTTAGTCTTAAAAAAATAATTTTCTGCTTCTGCTTCTGCTTTTTCTAAGAAGCAGAAATTTTTTGATTTTTTCCAACAGCAGAAAAACTACTTCTGCTTCTGTTTAAAAGCACTTTTAAGAGTTTGCCAAACACCTGATTTTTCAAAAAAAGTGTTTTTCTAAATAGGCTCATAATCTCAATCTTAGCTAGTACAATAATAAATTTATCATCAAAATAAACAACACAAGAAAATTTTTGAATTCTCAATTGTTTTTTTGCATAATATTTGAATCGGAATGACCAACCGACCATGCCAAGTGATATTTCTTTTAGCAAACTTTTAGTTTACAGTCACATGTGATTTCATCACTATTCTCACATTTGTGAGCTACAAATAGAAAGAAAAAAAATGGTAATCTTTTGCATAAATATTTATATCCTACTTTGATTGTAATAATATGAAGATCAAAAAAATTTCATAACTTATAGCCTCAATATATTAATTTTTTTTTGTAATTTATTTGAAACTTGAAAATTTTCTATTGAGAGTTACTACAACCTTAATATTATGAGTAATTTTCATTTCTTCGGATAGTAACACTTAATCTCTTATAGAGATTTCAATTAATTTTGTGTACTACCACATATTTCACAACATTATTTGTATGGTGAACATCTTCTTCTAGGGAGAAAACTATTGTCATTTCTATCATGATCAAAAATCATTATAGGAAAGAACCGTTTCTTGCTTTAACCTTTTTCCATCGATAATCATTATCAATAAGATGATTTATGACCACTTGTACCATAATAACAATTTCACGCAAACCTCTCCTAGAGGTGAGTTATGGTATCATCATAATTATACATAAGCACATTTCTATCCAAATCTTTTATTATATCTTGCCACATTCATTTTTTTTAAAATGGAATAGTATTCATGATACTTATCACAATTCACATTCTCTTCAAGGAATGAACTATAATTATATATATGTGCTTTCTAAATTTTCATTAGAATCTAATTGTCATGTTTTGAAATTTATCATATTTATATGACACATCTCAACGTCACTTTGAAGGTCAAGTGTACCACCACTTTTATCTTCTTTTTTTTAATGTAGGATTACACTTATCAAATTATTAGGCCACACAAAAATCATGTGTCCAATGACCTTTCGTACTATTTTGATGAAAAAAATTATCTTTACATTCTGAAAAACTATTTGGAGAACTCATAGTGTTTTTTCTTTTATTATTACCACAATGGTGGCAAATGTTCTATCATTTGACACACCCACATTCATTTATAATCATAATAGTGATTTTACCATCTTTCACACTTATCATGTACTGCTACCACATTCATTTTAGGGAATAGAGCAAAATTATACATTTCATAATTATTCATCAAGAGCACATTAGTTTGCTCAATCACCATTATATCATTAATATATTGCATTGGAATTGAACCAAACACCTTTTCTATAAGATGTCTTTTTGACCATATTTAGTGGGACTTGAACCCAACATCTTATCATCATATTGCATTAGGACTCAAACCTTGTATCTTATCCTATTGTTGTGATGGTACTTGAATCCATCATCTTACCCTCAATCAATAGATCAAAGTACAATAGGACTCCCCCCCAAGTCTTTAAAAATTTTTATCACTTCATAAGTATACACAAAGGGAATTAAATCTCAACAACGCATATAAAGTGTAAAAAAAATCAGTAAAGGCTACATGCCATTGAAAGCAATTTTCTTTAATAAATAAAATTAAAAGGTACCTAAAATAGCCAAAACACCACTTCTGACACCAAGGAAGACAGAAATATAAAATTACCTTAGTCTTAAAACAAGTTAAAGAGGATAATCATAATACATAAAAATATAATTATATAAGTAACATGTATATATGGTGCATAACCCAATAACTAACCTCTTTTCTATAAGCAACTAACGACAATATTACTTAAATAGGTTATGAAATGTGTTGTTTATAATATAAATAAATACTACAATTACCAAGTTCTCCAAGAATCTTACTCCATCACCACAAGAACAAGAAACAACTCAACAACTTGATTAAATTCTTGAAACCCATAGTATATATTACTGATCCTTTTAACTTCAAGAATCATGTTTAAGAACTTACTGGTAATGGTTCAATTAGTTCAATAATTGCATCCCACCTCAAAAAAGAATAGTCAATTAAAAGTTACTATAGATTCATCAGGAAAAAATAAGCCAAGACCAAATGAATTTTTATGAAGAATATAAGAGAATGGAATCAATCAAGGAATTATATCAAACATTCTATTTTTAATCATCCAGGTCACTAAATTTATAAACTACAATATTGTAATTATAAATTTATAAACTACAAAGTCTACAATATTATAAGCATAAAACTTTACTGTTGCTGTCTTATTTTTTTTGGAGAAGAAATTAAATAGAATAAATTTTGGAGTAGGAGATCAAAATATGGTTAGAACATCGTGTTGATAACGTGTTATGAAATAAAGATAGAATACTAAAATTAAATAGAAAGAGCAAAGAAAGAAAAAATGAGAAAGTAGTGGCGGTTGTTTGGTAGGGTGTTTAAGAATAATTCTAAATAGTTGTCATGATAAAAAAATTGAGTCATGATGGCATCCACTACAATCCACCGAGTGGACAAGCCTAAGCCCAAAAGACAACTTGCGGAAGATAATAATTTAATAATAACAATAATAATAAGTGGAAAGAGAAATAGGATAAAGGAATGGACCATATCGTAAATCTGTAATGCGATATAAAATGTACAAAAGAGGCCCAAAAGAGACTGAGAAAATAAACTAACACAAGAACCAATCCCAGGACCTGGTGTCACCTTTATAGGAGCTACTAACTATAGAAAAGTTATAAATACAAAGGAACTGACTAATCCAAAAATATAAAATATGAGTCAGTGCAAAAGAGGGAAAGCAGAAAGTCTCTGAACGCTAGGATCTCACCATGATCCATGTCTGCGACGGCCGAGGAAGATCCAACGCTCACCGAGGGTGGCTCATACTGGGAGCTGCATCATAAAAAGATGCAGAAGTGCAGTATGAGTACCAAACACGGGATACTCAGTAGGCATCATAGGCCGATCGAGCTCAGAAAGATCAATTATATATAAATAGCACGATAAGACTAAACAGGAGATAGATAATGACTAAAAGTAACTAAACTACCAATAAAAGAGGCAACGACTAAGCAACTACACCAAATAGTCACACAGGCAGTCAACCAAAACATACAAGTGCAATGCATATTTGGCCAATGCAGGATGGATGCAAAAGGTTCTAGGGTGTCTCGCCGGCTGTCCCGTGGACCCCCGAGGTAAACTGTAGAACCTAGCTGAGCTCATCAATAATAAGTAAAACCTGAAATTCAATCTACAAGCTGCCGGAGCTTATCAATAATAAATAAAGTAAAATTTGAAGTGGAGTCTACGGGGCGCCAGAGCTTATCGAAATCTACCTTATAAAGCAAAAATGGAACATTTTCCCTCCAAAACCAATTTTCATCAGTAAAAATGTTTTAAACAAGTAATACCACTCCCAAGGAGCTAAACATCATCAGAAAAAGTAGTATACTCAAAATCATCTCCAAAATCTCTTTTATTTCAAAACCCCAATGTAAATATGAATGTATCATGAAAATGTCATGAATATGCTTACACGCCAAAACAATCTGATCATCACCACAAGTCAACTCAAACCAGACACAAAGCTGGGCAGAGAACCTGACACAACACCCAAAGATACTAACCTGGAATACCAGCTTTCAGCTCACGGCCTCGGGCCCAACAGTTCAATAATTAACTACAAGCATAACCCGAGAATTCACAAGTCACACAAACCAATCCAAAAATAGCCAAAACACACAATAGCCTAAGTTTTACGCCACCTATGAGCAATACTAAGGATACTAGGCAACAAGCATAAGGATAGACCTAAACTAAGGCTTTCTAGCTAAAACTACCTAAACAACTCAACAATGACCATAAATCGACTAGGGATCAAAGCCTAAGCTAATCCTAATATTTCAACCAAATCATACGATACTACTCAAAATACAATCAATCTAAATGAGTCAAGTCTAGGAAAAAGGAACCATATCCTACCTCAAGGCCGAAAACTAAACACAAATAATTACTCGGGTGCCTTGCCCTTTTGAAGAACCTTGGTGTGGTGTCAAGCTACCAACAACACCAAGGGAACACAATAATCAATAAAGGAAATAAAAAAGAACAAGAAAACCCCAAAAGAGCAAAAGTGAGACCCGCACACAGAGTCAAAAAATCGACACCATCATGAGGTCCAAAACTACTCAAGGAACTTGTACCTCAAAAATGGGCACAAATCGAGCTTTGATCAAGCCAAATCAGCCCCACCATATATTTAGCTCAAAGGATTTAAAATAGTGAATAAAAGAAAAATTCACAGAAATTACCAAGGAAAAAAAAAGATTCAACCAACTCGGAACGAGTCCACGAACTTTTCCAACGCGCTCCAACAAGAATCACTCAATTTCGACACTAGAAGCTCTCAAAATCCCCAAAAAAATCAAGTTGGAAATGGTAAAAAGTGACTGCCTTAAGACCACTGCCAGGCATTGAATTGCCCTTCACGAACGCAGAGGCCTCCCCGCGAATGCGGAGGTTAGCAAAGCTGACCCTTTGCGAACGTGACGCGAGACGCGTGAATGCGAGGGTCTGGGAATCCAATCCTTCGCGAACGCGGTCAGAGGCCCACGATCGCGAAGACAAAGGGAGGTGACCCACCGCGAATGCGGCACAAGCCTCGTGAACGCAGAGGTCAAGGAAAGCTGGTCTCCATAAGCGCAGCACATGATCATGAAGAAGGAGCCAATGCTGCCCCAACAGCACTGCATCAGCAATTCACCAAGACAACCAAAACCTCTGTTGGGGTCAAGAACTCATTCGGAACCCCATCAACGCAAACCAAATATGCTACTAGACTAGAAACGACATTCTAGACTCAACAAGATTGATGAAACAACCAACGAAGGTCATCTCATTAAAATGTTGACCAAAGCCAATACTTACAAATAAATACCAACAAAATGCTAAAAGTCACAAAATCATTTTGATAGCCTTAGGAACCGAACCAAATCGACGTTTCGGAGCTAACCGTGCTAATGAAATTTGATTCCGAGTGCATTTACCAAGAAAGTTGACCGAAGTCAAACTTTAAGGAAAACTTAAAGGCTAAAATGCCTAATCGCACCAACTCTAAACGAAGGTATCAAAACCCGAACAAAACATCACACTAGATTGAAATGACCCTTTCAGAGCAGATGGAACTGATGAAATTTCGATCTGACGTCAAAATCTCCGGATGTTGGCTAAAGTCAACTCTTCAAGCATCAGACCACCAAAATTGAAAAACTCACACTAAACTCAACTAATTACCTCAAAAAGTGCACCATTTATCCCAACACCACACAAAAGCTCTAAGAGAGTTACATGAAGGAGCAAAATAGTAGATGCACACAAAAATACAGAAATGACCTTGAGGATCATTACAATAGTGTGTATTAGTAATATTTGCATTAGTTATGTTTGCATTATTGCTTACGCATTATTTGATTTGGCGTATTAAAAATAGCATGAATTTCATGATTTTTTTTTAAAAAAATATTTATTTTACAAAGATACCATCCACAAATATGATAGAAAAGATGTAAAAAAAGATTTTGAGGGGTAGTTGGATCTTTAACCATGCCAATGTATGCGTTAAATCTCCTTATATTACTAATACCATGAATTTTTGTATATAAGTAATACACTCCTCAATACGCATTAAATTATATTAGTTATACATAGGCTAAAAAAGTGTACCAAACAAGGTACTATTAATACTCAACTAATCATGCATTATTTCTTCTAATACACTCTGCCAAACAATCCAAGAGTAGCAACTATTTTCTTTGAGTGTATTATATTGTTGTCTGGTATGCCCCTTTTATAGGCATAATGTAACACCCTAGATTTTTTATGAAGAAAAAGTTGCAGTGTCACGACCCAAGGTACCTCCTAGACGTGACATGGCGTACAAGACCCCGAAAGGCCTCATACAATCCACTTAGCATACATACATCCAAGATAATAGACATTAAGAGTTCAAAGAGTTTCTCATATCAAAGTTTAAAAAGGAAAATAGCGGAAGTCTGTAATCTCATGTCTCAAAGCCATTCTAACATAAAGAGATAAAGTTTGGGTCGTAACCCAATACAATTCGAAAAAAAGGGAAAATACATGAAAAATAAGAACAACTAGGCTATGTCCTCGGATGGATGAGGACTCACCAAGTCTTCTATCAATCTTCTACTAAAGCTCTAGCCACGAGTGGGAGGTGAATCGCCAAGTCCTACACCAAAGAAGTTAATTTAGGCAAGAGTATGCGTTAGCACAATTAAGTATTAAATATGATAGCAATGCACATAAACACATAAATCATGCTAGAGAGAGAGACATAATCATGACATGCAATGGCCAAGCTAAAAACATGATAAATATGAGAAACATGAAACATAAAGCATATTTCAAGGCCAAAGCAAGCTAAATCATCTTTCTTTACTTCATAATGAGAACACTTGTTCATTAACTTGTGGGGAAAAAGCCTTAACCGACATGTTAGACCATATGAGCTATCAACACGGAATCCGGTGTCTACCCCACACCGAAAAGAGGTGTCCTTACTTGCCAAGGTAAGAACCATAGCTTCTAGCTTAAGTGGATCCACTAGCTAATCAAAGGTCTATTCAAGATATCCTATGGGGGCACATAGGTATGGGACATGAGGGATCTCCTCTTGTCCTCTCGATGCTAAGCATAGTTCCCACGGATTAATCATAGTCATAATCTTTTCATATCATTAGGAATAATGGGGGATCTCCCCTACCTTACTACGAGTAGACACGAGGGATCTCCTCTTGTCCTTTCCATTAGAATAGCTCCATAGAAGACATGAGGGATCTCCTCTTGTATTGTCCTGGATAGGCATGAGGGATCTCCTCTTGACTATCGTAGGGAGGGGAAAACATGAGGGATCTCCTCTTGTTCCTTTCATTGAATATACTCCCTATTCTCCTTAGTTAAGAAAATCCTTTCATAATTCATCATCAATAACTACATGTCATAAACTTTGGCACTTCAATCTCAAAGCACCCTTAATTCATCATTTAGTTCATATTAAACATGCATAAGTTCATTAGCTTCTTCTTTACTTAGTTCATCATGCTCATAATTCATAAATCATGGGTTCATAAGACTTTATCTTAAGCCATGCAATTCAATGCAAGCTAACACTTAGAATGTCATAATCAAGGCAATTTAGTCATACTTGAAGGAACCCACCCACATAAAAGAGGAAAATCATGCTTTTGACTTGATCATGCTAATTTCATAAAAATTATCCTTAATTAATTCATACTTCATGCATAATCTCATAGAGAATTCATAAACTTCATCAATTCATATCTCAACCCAACAATCAAAGCATAGATTACCAAATTTGGGAGAATTAGCTTGGGATCACGGGGGTTCATGCAATCTTTACATCAAATCATGTAATTTACGCTAATTCATGCACTAAGTTACTTTATCACGCTAAATCGTGCACTAGGAAACATAAAATCAATAATTGGAATCACAATAGAAGAACCCACAATGATTGATCACAAACCCTAATTCAATTGGGTTAGAGTAAACCTTTGAAAATCATGAAGAAGAGGAAGGGCCCATTGGAGGAAGAGGCTCCAATGTAGAATACTATCATACCTCAAAGCAATCCACAAGAAATTGGAGAAGATTGAAGGTCTTCAATGGAGGATTCAAGCTCCTTCTTCTTCCTTGAGAGTTGAGAGAGTTTCTTTTTTTGAGAGAGAAATATTTGAGAGAGGAGAGTTTTGGAATGAATTAGAATGAAAGAAATTAGGCTTAGAAAGTATTTATAGGTCTAAAATTAAGGGTATAACCGACTTAGCTTAATAGGTAAACGATTAGGGAAAAGACCAAAAAGCCCATAATTAAAACTGTTGCGGCCAATCGACGGACAGGATCTACGGTCCGTACATCCTTTGACAGACCATCCCGTTGAACAGTCAAAAGATTCAGAGAGTTGGTATCTGGGGACCTGCAACGACGGTCTCGATTTACGGTTGGTAGGTCCATCTACGGACTGTACACCACAACCGTAGATCACAGCCTGAGTTTAAGGAGTTGGCTAAGTCTGGGGTAATCTACGGTTACGTTCTGCGGATCGTCGTTCGACTCACGAACCTTCCTGCTACCCGTAGGTCAAAGTTCAGAAACTTGGAAATCCTGAAATTTCACAGTGCCATTGACGGTCCCCACCTACGGCCCGTCAATCCATCTACGGCTTGTAAGTGGCCTCCGTAGGTCACTGTCTTCATGTGAGTTCTGCATTTTAAAATCCATTGAAGCTTGGGGTGTTACATGCAGGTTCTGGTGCCAGTGACGACGGAGGCCACCTACGAACCGTAGATGGACTAACGGACCGTAAGTGGGAACCGTAGTTGGGCTATTAAATTTCTTCAAAATGTCAAGCATCAGTATCTCTCTACGGCTCGCCAGAACGGTCAGTCATTCAATGTACGGACCGTAGGTAGGCCTCGTAGGTGAGACCCAGACTTAGTGAAATCTTCAGGGGCTAAGGTCAGACCTACGGTGGCCATGTACAGACCGTAAATTGAACCACGGACCGTACATGGTGACCCGTCATTGGGGGTTCATAGTTAAGATTCTCTAAACCTATCTACGGAGGAACAGGACGGTCCGTAGGTTGACTTACGGGTCGTAGGTCCAACCGTAGATAGGGTCCGATAGTTGTTTTTTTAAAGGCTTCATGGTCTTTTCCCTAAATGTTTAGTGCCTAATCTAAGTAGGTTTGGCCATTAACCTAGACCCTATATAAACCTTTTAAGCCTAATTCTACCCATTCTTAATCATCCCCAAAAGCTCTCCTCTCCCAAAATATTTCTCTCTCTAGAAGCTTGAAGAAGAAGAAGAAGAAGGACCTAGGGTTTCGAGATCAAGCCTCCTAATCCTCCATTGATTTCAATTTTTTTGCATTGAGGTATGATAGTCTTCATCCATGGAGCCCTTTCCTCCATGGAATCCCTAAAATCTCCAATTTTCAAGTTAGAAATTCCCAAGTGAAGGGTTTTCTTCCATGTCATGGTTTCTTTGCAAGGTTTCTTCAATTGATTGTTTTATGAACTTTGAAGTATAAATTGAGTTGAATTTAGATGAATCCCCATGAACCCATGCCTTCTTTCCCAATTTCGAAATTATGAATGTATTGATGGGTTGAATTGTGAAGACATGAATTTCATGAAGTCTATATGAACCTATGAATGAATTATGCTTTCTAACCTAAGACTTTTCATGATGAGATTATGAATGACCTAGGGATGGTGTTGTGAAAGTAAGCATGTTCAATAAAAAACTATGATTCTCCTCTATTATGTGAGTTCCTTCAATTATGATCAAATTGCCTTGTTTATGGTTTTCTAAGCATGAGTTTGCATTGAATTGCATGATTTAAGAGGAATTCTCATGAACCCACGTGAACTCTATGATTTGTAAGTTATGAGCATGATGAACTATGTAAAGATGAAGCTTATGAAATCATGCATGTCTCTTATGAAGCTAATGATGAATTAAAGGTGCTTTGAGATTGAAGCATCAAAGTTTATGATATGTTGATGTTGTTGTTGGGTTGTGAAAGGAATTCTCACATATTACTCAACCCATGAATGTGAAAGGTTTTCTCACATGTAATGATTCATAACTTGTTGAAAGGCTTGCTCAGCTAAACTTGAATCGATGATTAAGGAGCTATTCTAATGAAGGGACAAGAGGCGATCACCCATGTTCCCTAATGTAGATAAGAGGCGATTACCCATGTCTACTTATGAGAATTTAACTATGTCTAATCCGTGGGAATTATGCTTAGCACCGAGTGGACAAGTGACGATTACCCATGTCTCATAAACTATATGCCACCATAGGATGATTGTCTAGATAGACATTAGCTAGTGGATCCACATAAGCTAGAAGTTTATGGTCTTACCTTGGCAAGTAGGACACCTCTTTTTGGTGTGGGGTAGACATTGGATTCCATGTTGATAGCTCAAATGGTCTTACATGTCGCTTAAGGCTAACTTCCCATAATAATGAACTAAAGTACTTTTAAGGTATTTCTCAAGTAAAGTGAAGATGTTTAGCTTGCTTTGACCATGGTTGATGATTTATGTTTCTAACCTTTCTCATGTTTTAGCTTGGTCATTGCATGTAATGAAAATGTCCGCTTTTAGCTTGTTTATATGATCTCGTGCATTGCTATCATACTTGGTACATTTTTGTAATAACGCATACTCTTGCCTACATTTTCTTATAATTGTAGGGTCCGACACATCCCCATCTTCTCGTGGCTAAATCGTGAAAGTAGAGATCTTGAAGAATTTGGTGAGTCCTCATATATTTGAGGACGTAGCCACATTTACTTTTATGTCATTTACTTGCTTTTGAAGACTTTGTATGGGTTACATCCCAACGTTCTTTCATTCCTATGTTAGATGGATTTTGAGACTATATTAGACTTTCGCTATTGCTTAAACTCTTTTGATAATGAATTGTCATTTGAACTTTTAAATCTCTATTATCTTGTATGATGCATGCTAAGTGGCTTGTATGAGGCCTCTCGGGTTCTTGTACGCCATGTCACGTCTAGGGGGTACTTTGGGTCGTGACACATAATATGACTTGGAGAAGTTATACTGCTACGATAGCAATAATGGAGCCCATCACATGACATATTATTTACATATATGTAGTCCTAGACTTTGAATTATATAATAATGTAACACCTCAAAAATTTCTAAGCTAAGACCCAAACCATTCTTCATTTACATATAAGATCGTATCGGGTGATTCTTAAATTATTCATAGGTATTAAGGTCAATTCTTTAGTGTGGGAATGGTTTTGGATATGAATTAAGGCCACTAGAATCCCCTAGCACAAAGTTGATTTGAAAGTTTCCTTACCGATTAAGTTTTGATATAAGATTCTACTTAGATCAATATCAGATAATCATATCTCTCAGCACATAATGAATTAGGTGACTCATAACCTATCAAATTAAAGGTATATGAGTCCTTTTTCCAACACCAATAAATTTGCCTCATTTCGAGTTTGGAGTAAGAAGTTATGACCATTTTACCAGAGACTAACACAACAGAGTTTTCTGAGTCAGTAACCTACGAGTCACTTCTACGAGTCGTAAAAAGAGCTATGACCCATACTGTTGACTTGTGGAAAAAGTCCTGAAAGTCAAATTTTTGGGTCCAATTCCTATGGACCCATCTATGGATCATATTTTGGCCCGTAGAATGAACCTTTTAGCCCTAAAACTTCAATATGAATTCCACGGATGGGATCTACGGTTCGTAGATCAAACCACGAACCATAGATGACTCCGTGGAAGGTTTTCAACATCCTTTTAAGTGGGGTTTCTTTTGTCTTTTCCCACTTTTCCTAAGCCCAAGCCATGAGGTTTTAACTTCAATTAGGGGAATATATTCCACCAAGTACTCAATTTTCTTTTAATTCTACGCTCTCAACTTCCCAACTCAAAAGAAAACCGCACGGAAGACAAAAGGTAGGGTTTCAAGGCTTCCAATCAAGTTCTTCTTCAAACTTCTTTAAGAACTTTGTTCTTCCATGTATGTAAGGCTATTTATAGTGTTGGACTAAGTTCATACTCACGCCCTACATCTAAATTCAGTCGGTAAGAGTTAAATCTAGTTTTTACTCAAAGTTCTATGGTTTTTCTTGAATTCGAATTGTGTTCTTATTCTGAGTTTGATTTCCTAATTATGAGATTATGGTATTCTATTCATTGAGATCCTTGAATGTTCATGCTTATATTTTCACATGAACCCTAATTAGTGAGATTTTATTGAAAGCTTTTGTTCAATTATTTCCATGCATTGATTTTGGAATTTAAAGTGAGTCAAAGTATATTTTAAAAGTATTATTTTAGAAGAGTTTTAAGGGGAACGTTAACGACCCCAAATGTATTATTTTAACATTGAGAAGAAAATATTGTTTCAAGAAAAGTATAAAGAGTTTTTCAGAAGCATTTTAGTCAGGTAAAGAGAAGTTCTATTACTCTTAAAGAGGGTATTACTTTCACAGTGAAAAGAGAGAACTATTTTCAGAAAGGTATAAAGAGTTTTTCAGAAAGATTGAGTATAGAGCAGTTACCTCTTAAAGAAGCCCTTTTGAGAACTTATCTCAATTAGAGAGTACTTTTACTTGAGCATTGAGTTATACATATATTTTAGGAGTGGTATTAAGCACCGATATGGGGAAGAGTTCAAACAACTCTCATTTCCATAAACCACGTAGCCAGTGTGGGTTAGGATTGCACCAACTTTCAGGCGACTCCTCACTGCCTTTGAGCAGACCTTTTAGTGGATCCATGAGTTGAGTTTGTTCTATATCCCGACAAGGTATAGGAAAGTTCTGGCAGCATGGGCGAGACGATGTATCATCACGAGGCTCATAGTGATGGTTGTCAGTTAGAGAAACTCCCTAGTAAAGTAAAGTAAAGTAAAGTGAATGAGTTGTTAGTAGTAGCATTTTGGGGTGTCGTGAGTCTTGTCCCGACACTCATCTTTATATAGTAGAGGCTTCATAGATGACATTTTTGGAGAGTCTTTCAGTTTCAGATGTTTTATTTAAAATTTATGTTTCATACTCAGTATATTCAAAGAGTTTTGAGATTCAGTAAACTGTTGTTAAACGTTTCTTTCAGTTTGATGTTAGTGTATGCTTGAGTTAGTCTTCTGCTTGTAGTCAAGCAGTATGAGGATTTGCTTGGGGACCAATAATGGTTATCGAGTGTCGATCACATCTAGGGTGTAAGCTCGGATCGTGACAAATAAAATCCAACTTCTAAGTTAATAAACTTCTTATAATATAACTATGATAGATAAAAATCTTTCAAGTTATTAACAAGATTTGGGGCCTGGCTTGAAAGATTTTGATACTCATTTATTTTTGTTTTGAAAGTTTTTGATCTTGAATCCATTATAAATAGAGAAAATGATCTCATAACTAAGTAAGACTCTATATTATTAAATACATATATACTTTTTCTTATTTACCATTATAACAAGAGTTTACAATCTGTAACAAATTAGGGAAAAATGTGCACCTCCTTTCATTTGTCACTTTTGGTCTCCTAAATTTTGATATATATGGTCTGAGAGTCTCTGATTCGCTTGGTCTGATATGACATAAGAATAGTCTAATTAAGTGACCATATCTTGTTTTGCCATAAAATAGTGAAATTTGAAGAAAAAATATTTTTTGTTTCATAATGAAAAATGATATTTAGAAATTAGTTGTGTTTGTCCATAAATATAAATTGAAGTTGTTTTTCAATTTTTATGAATAATTTGAAGTGAAAGCAACTTTTTGGTATTTTCTAAATTCCAAAATTCAACTTCAAATTGAATTCGGGAGTTTTCTAAAATTTTATGGACAAACATCAACTCCATAAAAAATGTAAAAACACTCGTGCCAAATGACCACTAAATTGTGCACTTCCTCCAAGCAACCGAAATAGATGGTACAATTGTCCTTGTTTGATCAATTTGAGAAAGAGAAAAATATGTCTATGATGGTAAAAGTAGTCATGGGGAATCGAGACAATAGTTGTGCAATAAGTTATTATATTAAATTGTACATTACCATTGATAAATCAATAACGACACCCTAAATATCAAATCTCCATTGTCAACCATTAAAGGAACTCGAAACTCAAATTTTGAAAATTAATTTGCCGCAGAAGTACTTCATTTTGAGTGTTGATAACTCAAAAGAACTGTAATATCAAAGGGAGTTTGATTCTAAAATTAGGAGCAATTGGAAAGGATTTGAGTTAATTTTGGGCTGAATTCCAATCCTAGTTTGTTGGAGTTTGAACTTACAGTTGAATTATATCAAAAATGTATTAAAGTTATATGATAATTGTATGATGAGTTGCATGAAAATTATTTTTGAAATTTTTGTATGTATGTTATAGTTGTAGTAAATTTGAATTAATATTGTATGAAGTTTGTATACAATGTTATTGTAGTTGTATTAAATTTTCAGAAACAAATATGAATGTTATACAATATTTATATGGTTATATACATATTTACTATACAGTTTTTATACACAAAAATTATGAGCGAAATTTTAAGCATTGAGAGATATTTACACATGTCATACCGATTTTATATAATTTTCGTACTGCGAAAATGTGAGCGAAATTCTAAACTTTAAACGAGATATAAATATTTCATATTAATTTCATACAGTTTTCATACACGAAATTTTAAGCAATATTTTATGCTTTGAACAAAAATTTGTAAAAGAACCCATGTTATATTTGTGAACTGAAAATTCCTACTATATTACATAAATATGAGTTGAATTTCGTTTATATAAATGATTCTTTCTTTTAAATAACTCAAATCTAAAGAATAATATCACTTACTAATTTTTAAAATGCTTTTTGCACCTTAAGCCTAATTTTTGAAATTTTATCAAAAATAATAGCTCTAAATATATTTTTGGTGTCGTGTTTGGCACCAAAATTGTATTTGTCATCCATATCAATTATCTTATGTTCACTTTTGAAAATTCATAAGTAATTGTAAATAAAATGAATTTAGAGGAACTGAGATTTTAAAAAGGAGTATCCATTCATAAATCATTTTTATTGGAGATTATGTGTATAAGCTCTAAGACTTAAACTTTATACTAGCAACTATTAATGACTAAGTTATTTCTGATGGCTCGAGTCCACAACTATAACAGAGTTAGTAATTAAATTACAAATTTCAAAAATAAAACAAAAGGCAAAAATAAAATTAAGTGATTCGGGTTCATTGTTTCGAAGGGGTTAGTGCAATTTGTTTCGAAATTTCAAAGAGTCCACCGAGTAAACCCAAAATCCACCACACTTTTGTCCTTTCTTTCTTACAAACAATTACCATTACAATTATATATAACATAAAATAAAATAAAAGGCCGTCCCCTACCTGCCCATCTCACAAACCAATAAGATACTGCCACATAAAAGAGTCGGCAATTTCTGTGAGCTGATACGGTGACCCAGTGGTGAGTTGAGAAAACAGGGACAGATCTGGAAATAGTAGAAATATAAGGGGGTTTCATAGCAAATTGGTGGTGCTATTTGAATCACAGCAATTTATGGATCAAAACCCTCCCTTTTTATAGTTTCTCTCTCTCAAATCCGAAACCCTCTTTCTCTCTCTACATAGCCTCAACTTGGTGGCGGCTGACACACTCTCTCACACCTGTTGTCTCTAGGGTTTTACAAAGTCCTCCTTTTTTTGAAGATCTATCTTTGTTATGGCGACCGTTGCTCCTTCTGCTGATCGTATCCTGATCATATGGTTCTATGTTTTGATTTTTATATGATATAGCTATCTCTATGGTTCTATGTGGTAAATTTTTTATCTGTTGTGTAGATCTGAGCTTGTCATATAAGTTGCTTTTATCCGCGTTATTATGGATTGTTTTTGGTTTTGTTTGACGAGTGATTTATGTGTAATCTGTCTAGAAAGAAAAAATAAATCTATTTTCTCTATTGTTTTAGTGGTGTATAAGTGGGTTTATGGTGTAGGCTGCTTGAGTTTTTTTTTAATTAAAAATATAATTTTTGGAGCTGCTAATTGGTTTTGGTGTGGGTATATTCAGCTTATATGTGTGCTGCAAAATTGGATAGATGATTTGGTGATGTATAAATTGGTGTTTTCTGTTTAACAACAGTTGTTATTTAGTTTGTTTTTTGTTTTAAAAATATTTTGTACATTCTGTGCTTGATTGAAATTGAGGTTTTGAAGTGTTTCATAGGCTAATTCTAGTAAATTTATATAATTTGATAAGATGTGTTTTGCTTAGTAAAAACTAAATTGATATGTTGAAGCTTATTCTTGGCTTAGTTGTTAATGTTTTTTTGGCTAAGTGTGCGAACAAGTGTTGTTCCTTTACTTTACTGCTATAGAAACTGCAGATTTGCTGCAGAAGTTGTCATTAGATTCTCAGAAGAAGACGCTTGAAATTACAGAGCCAAAAAAGAAGGTACTCGATAAGTGTTCTGTAAACGCTTTGTATCTGTCAATTAGTTTACAGTTCCTAATTTGAATTTTTGATCCTTTTTCAGCCTTCTGTGGACTCGAAAGACGTTGGGAATGGTCAGATCCAGTCAATGGATCGGTCTGTGACCCCTCTGTTGCCGGATTTCATGGATCCAACCATCTGCTATGTTCCTAATGGTTATCCCTCTACAGCATACTATTATGGTATGTTAATCTCTGCAATAAATTTACTATAAGTACCTCTGCTAGGTTCTGTTAGGTTAATGATGTTTTGTTTGTTTACTTGTTAGCATATCACTTGGTTAATGCTGATGTTCTTTATTCTGTTATAGGATATGATGGTTCTGGTAATGAATGGGAGGACTATTCAAGATATGTGAATCCAGATGGAGTTGAGATGCCTGTAAGTTATTCTGTTTGAACGTGTTTTGATGTGGTAATCTATTTGCTTACTAGATTAGACTTTTGGTGTCACAGGATCTTTTATGCTGTCTGGACTTGCTTTATAGCTTGAATAAATAGTTAACTGAGTTTTGTTTATGTTTTTGTTTTCATATGTTCAAATTGCAGGGAGCTTATGGGGACAACGGTTCACTTATGTATCACCATGGCTATGGTTATGCTGCCTATAATCCATACTCGCCTGCTACGTCCCCTGTTCCGACAGTGGGGCATGATGGCCAGCTATATGGAGCACAACATTACCACTATCCATATTTCCAGCCCCTTCCTCCAACTAGTACTCCATATGCTACTTCGGTTGCTGCATCAAAAGGTGAGATCGCCACCTCTGCAGCTGCTGACCAAGCACCATTGTCTGTGGATTCTGCTAATGAAAATTCTAATGGTATTACAAATGGTGTAAAGGGAAATACTGGTCCTACGTCTGTGAGGCCTGCATTCCAGAACTCATCCTTAAATACTAATGGTTCTTTCGGTCGGGGTGCCTTTCCTGGAGGAGTTGCTTCTGGTTATCAGGATCCTAGATTTGGGTTTGATGGTGTACGTTCTCCCATTCCATGGCTAGATGGGTCAATGTTCACTGATGGGCAAGCTAGGCCAGTGGCGGTTAATTCTATTACACCATCATTTTCAAATGGCGGTGCTGTTCCATCATCAAAAAATCAGAATGTTCATCCGAATATAATGGTATGTTTTTCTAGAATATTGATATTGATCTTTCTTGCCTATTCAGAAATGAAAGGTCTCCTTAGAGAGACTCAGGATCCTTATTGGCCATAAAGATGGTTCACTTTTTTTCTTTATAATTTCAGTTTATTTGAAAATCAGAAGTTGGATTCTGAATTTGAAATAACAACTTATAACCTATTTTCCAACTCCTAAATTCCAAATAAAATAAAAAATATTTGGTTCCTATGGCCAAATGTCTACTTAGAATGTACTCCAGGAATTGGAGACAGCAGCTGCCTGAAATGGTTCTCTTCATATCTATTTGGACTCTCTGATGATACTGATTCTATTGTTTCATTGTCAGGGCTTGCACCATCCTAGGCCCTCGTCTGGCTTCAATACAACTAATGGATATATGAATAGATTGTATCCCAACAAATATTATGGTGGGCAGTATGGGAATACATTCAGTTCTGGTATGGGCTTTGGGTCTAACAGGTATGATTCTCGCAGTACGGGTCGTGGGTGGATGGCAGTTGATAACAGATTTAAACCAAGGGGTAGAGGCAATAGTTTCTATGGCTATGGAAATGAAAACATGGATGGGTTAAATGAGCTCAACAGGGGACCAAGAGGTAAAGGATCCAAGAATCAGAAGGGTTTTACACCAGTTGCTTTGGCAGTCAAGGGGCAGAATATCCCACTCACCGTAACCAATGATGCCGAGAAAGATAAACCAAGCTTGATATCAGACAGAGAGCAATACAACTGTCAAGATTTCCCAGTGACATATACTGATGCCAAGTTTTTTATCATCAAGTCTTACAGTGAAGATGATGTGCACAAAAGCATCAAATATAATGTTTGGGCCAGCACACCAAATGGCAATAAGAAGCTTGATGCTGCATACCAGGAGGCTCAACAGAAGTCTGGAGGCTGTCCTATCTTTCTTTTCTTCTCGGTGAGCTTTCATATCTAAACAGTTTCCCCAGGTCTTTTGTTTTTATCTGGTCATGCATGAATTTATGCGTAATTTCTATTTGTTTTAGGTTCACATAGTTTGTTTTGATTGCTTATATTTGCACAAATTATGCAGGTAAACACAAGTGGACAGTTTGTTGGTGTTGCAGAGATGGCAGGTTCAGTTGATTTCAACAAGAACGTGGAGTATTGGCAGCAAGACAAGTGGATTGGCTGTTTTCCTGTCAAATGGCACATTGTGAAGGATGTTCCAAACAGCCTTTTGAAACATATCACTCTGGAAAACAATGAGAACAAGCCTGTTACCAACAGCAGAGATACTCAGGAGGTATGCAGTGGATTTGAATATTGTGAATGAGATAGAATGGATAGTGGTTTCTGTGTGGGATCTAGTCTGTCCTGGTTCAGTTCATCTTTGACCTTTGGGGTATTATCAATCAAGCTTCTGCCAACTGTTCCACATATCTCAAAAGAAGGGTTTTTACCAATCAAGCTTCTGCCAACTGTTCCACATATCTCAAAAGTAGGGTTTTTACCAACTGTTTCTTTGTTGTGTACAGGTTAAAATTGATCAGGGCCAACAGCTGCTTAAGATATTTAAGGATCATGTTAGCAAGCAGTGCATCCTTGATGATTTTGAGTTCTATGAGGATCGTCAGAAGAGAATCCAGGAAAAGAAGGCTAAGCAGCAGCTAATCCAGAAGCAGGTAGCATATTTATGTCCTACACTTCTGGTTATTTATTATATAAATAAGAGAAGAACATGAATTGATTAGAGGGTGCTTTCACTTGTGCATTTAGCAGTAGTGCTTATTTTCGTATTTATTATCTTCCTCCAATGATGATTTTTTTCCTTTGGTTGTCTCAGTCGCAGGTGTGGGAAGGCAAAGTCTCTGAAGAGAAGAACAAAGAAAATTCCAACAGCGAACTGAAATCCCAGAAACCTTCAGAAGTTTCTGCTGTTTTGAACAAGGAAAGTTTACCTCCTCTTCATACTAATGGGCAGGTCAAGTTTACAGAAAATGTGTCTGTTACAAAATTAGTAGATGATGTGAAGGGTGCAAAACCAGTCATCTTTTCGGACAAGAAACCTGTTGTAGCTAATGGGATAGCAAATGGGGTTGCTAATGCATGCTAGCTTCCGCCTAAGGGTGGTCCGTGGTTAACAGGTCCTAAATTGGAGCTTTGACTACATGGGAACTTGGTTAGATCTCATAACCTTTGGGCTGCCCTTTTTGTCCTAGCTGCATTTGAAGACCATTCTTGCATAAAGAAAGAGATCTCCAGAGAGGAGTCTGTTGACAAGGCTATTTCATCTGCTTCTAGGACTTCAAAAAGTATGTTAATCTAGAACCATATTCCCTCATGGGCCGGTTTCTTTGCTTTGCTTTAGGTTTATTTACCTTTGCTTTTTGTTTCCTTTTGACTTTGGGGTTTTGGTCCATTTTTTCTATTTTTCTGTTTTCTCAGTTGGGGGGTTTTAGAGTTGGGGTTCATGTTATTATTAGTTTGGCTCCTAATCCTATCTTGTAAATCTAGATCAACCTGTTGCGGCAGGTCAGCAGTGCTTTTTTGTACTAGTCAAAAAGAGCTAGAAAAGCAAGGTGGGTATGCATTGCAATATAGTTGGTTCAAAAAGCTTTTGATAGTAATGTTTCAATTTTCTATTTTATTTTCACCCAGGGTGTTTTCATATTAATTTAGTTGCAGCATACCTAATCAGAAAAAAGAACTTGCATGCAGTATTGAACTTTTACCAACTCAAAAGTGGTCTGCTTGCGCTTTATATACATTTGTAGTAGAGTTGATTCAAGGAGCATTTGTTGTGGATCTTGCTCTTTTGTCTAACTTGCATTGCCTAATTATATGTTCGAGGACTATTTTGAAAGTTGTCTGCAAAAGTAAATAGAACTTATAACTGGACAAAATAACACTAGTAAATAGAGTTGTCAATATAAGTTGGTCTACTCCATCTGGGCTAGCTTACGATAGGTCAGAATAGGTTGACTTATTTTTATGTGGGCCAGAAAATAGCCAGTCTAGCCTATCAGTATGTGGGTTGTGCTGGGTCCGCACGCTTTTTTTCAAGAAAATATTTTATTTTAATTTAAAAATATTAACATAAATATGAACACGAAATCTTCATTTTCTTCTACAGTTTATATGCAATATCAATTTGTTAAACATTAAAAAATAACTAAATTTAAGAACTATACATAATATTTAAATGTACACAAAAAAATATTATCAGTTTGAGAAAAATCATGTAGTAAGTTTTTAGTAGCAACAAGTGTTTGAATATTTTCATGATGGATGCAACTTCTATATTTGGTGAGAACACGTCCACCAATGTTGAATGATGATTCTGATGATACATTAATATCAGGAATACCAAGTACGTCACGTTTGATTATTCTAAATTTTAATATTTAAAAGTTTAAATAGACTATGAGTTTGGACTTTAGTTATTTTTAATACTCTACATAATTTGGGTAAAAAACCTAAATATACCATTTAAGAACATAAATAACACCTATATAACAGTAGTTTGACTTTTCATAAATATAGCAATAGAATTTTTACAAAACACAAGAAAATCAAGAAAAAAAAAAGAAGAAAAAAAGGGAAAATCACAAACAATAAATTATACATAATTATACGGTACATATATTTTTTTTTACACAAATTTGATATATTAATATTAACATATTATGTAAGACTTAACACCAAAGTTGTACAGAAATCTATATAATATGTAAGTTTTTAATTACTTTATTAAACTTTCTAGATTCGAATGGTTATTTAAGCCATACCATAATAAATTAAAATATTTTGTCAAAAAAATAAAGTAGATAAATTTCAGAATTTCAGAAAAGAATATATTAAAATTTGGTCACAATAAAAGAAAAAGATATTTGTATGAAAACAATGTTAAAGAGGTGAGAGAAGGCTACAATTGATAATTTGATTTGATTGAATAAAAAATTAAGGGAGAGAAAATTAATATATCGGCAAAATAAATAAATAAAAGAGTATAATTATGGTTGAAAAACCAAAAAGTAAACAATAACTATCAATCTCATAAATTTACCACATATCCCCCTACCCCCCCCATAAATCGGATACTAAATATATATTTTTTTTTAAATTGAAAATTCAATATATGGGCAATTTTTTTTTATATAAAAGATTATAATTATGGTTGGAAAGCCAAAAAATAAGCAATAATCATCAATCCCATAAATTTAGCACATAACCCCCAAAAAAGGAAATAAATCGGATACTAAAATATATAAATCAAAAAATAAATATTCTGTCATGTTTGTAATTAAAAATCTAGTTTTGTAAATAAAAATGACTATATAAATAAATTGTTAATTAAGATCTTAAATAGTATATTCTTGTAATTTTTCCTATTATATTTTTATTTTTTTTATTTAGCCCACAGGCCGGTCCAATCCATATTGCTCAGGCCTTACAGACCACACAAACTTATCCGGGAGGGGCTAAAAAGTCCTTTTCTTAAATGAACTCCAAAAATCTTAGCCCAGCCCTGCTAAATCACGGATTAGACCAGGCCGTCCCAACAAGCCTAACCCATATTGACGACTCTACTAGTAAATCATTTGCTAGACACCCTTTGATTTTGAATAATAGTTATATTTCATAAGGTTATAGGGGTGTCAAAAGAATATAAAAAAATCGATCGAACTGACCGAACTTAATCATACCGAATCAATTTATATCATTTTTTAAAATAAAATGATGGACTTTTATTTAAGCGTATAACCATTTCGAACAATTGGGATGGTCTTTTTAATTCATAAAGAAATCAAAAAATTTCCAAACCAAATCGAATAACTTTATTCATATGCAAATATATTTTATATATTAACAATATATTAAATTTAATATAAATATATTTTTTAATATTTTTCAAATATAAATATAACCTAGGTCCTAGGTCTTTGGTGACTGGACGACTCTAGTCTTTGCCCTTTCATTAACTTTTAATTAATTAGAACTAAAACTAGAAGATACTATAATAGATACTGCATCAAACAATCCAATTGAAAGTTTTAGATCAAATTATACAGCAACAAGGTTTTACATTTTTGACTTCTTGGTGAAGAATTGAAGTGCTTAAACACATTTGTAAAAGAAATGTTTTAATAATGGTATATTTTGAGGTGATATTTTAAAAGTAAAAAAAATGAAAAATTAATCGAATCGTACCAATACCTAAGAGAAACTGATATGATTAGAACGGTTGTAGAAAATCTAGTTTTGATTATACATTATAAAATATCCAAAAAATTGAAATGGTTTAAATTTTTAAAAATAACCGACCGAACCGTCCCATTAACCCCTGATTTGGGGCATATTTATATGCCTAAAAGCCAAATTAAACCCATATGTGAGCTAAGTTTGAGAGCAAAATTTCACATCATTTATAGCTTTTGGAGTCATGTTTAGGCATCTCGAGTAACCCATGTGATTAGTAATTGCAGGTAAGAAATTACAAGAAAAAGGCACAAAAATGGCTACATTTGAAGGGGACATGAATCGGAGAACAAGAGACGAGTTGTAAGGAGTTCAAGGATGAGGTTCGAGGAAGCACCCAACTCCGTATCCTCTTATTACTCGACTCCTCAATGCTGTCGAGACAGAAGACTACGTATCCTCTCCGCGTCGTGGAGAGGAGTTTGTTAAGAAGATAGGCAGGTCCATATCGACTCCGTGTCGCGGACCTGCAAGCCAGTTTTTGGCCGATTTTTCTTAACTATAAATATATTCAAGTTTTATTATTTTGGTGATTTTTTTCCGATTTTTGGGAGAATGACGACTTTGACGAACATTGATTCGAATTTTAAGCTTCATTCCAACTCTTTTCATCTATTGATTTCTCGTATGATTATTGAACATTTAAAGATTGAGAATCAAGTTATAAGTAACTAATCTCCTTTATTCTAGGGCTGTGGCTACGAATGATTGTGTAATACTGAATTTATGGATGGAAGTTGGTTATCACTATAAATTGCTCTTTTATTTTTGAACTCTTTATGTTAATGTTTGATCACCATTAATATAAACTCATTGTCTAACTTAAACTTGGGAGAGGAATATGAGGATAGAACGTGGGACAAAAGGAACATGATCTTCTCTAGAAACTAGTGTTGATTTGTATCTAGGATAGGGATATACCTAGAGACCTTGCTTGGTTACGAAACAGGACAAAAACTTAGTGCTCCACAGTTGGTTCGGTCTATCCCCGCTCAACGATATAGTTAGACGGCCAACTGTGACAGACGATTAGAGGTCGGGAGACCATGATCATATATTCAACCTTGTAAATCAGTGATTTGATAACCAATTGAAGACCATAGAAGAAGATACTATGCATGAGTTCTAAGTAGGCTGCAACCTTGGAATAACCTAAGTCATTATTTAAACTCCGTTTGAGATTGAATCGTTGTTAGATAGTTTAGTTTGCTTTTGAAGAGTTGTTAATTTAGAAACAATCATCAAACTTTCTTGACACACTTGCTTTAAATTATAGTTATTAGCAAAATCGAATATTATCTGATCTTAAGTCTCTGTGGGTTCGACATTCGGCTCTTAAAAGAGCTATTTTATTACTTGCATGACCGCGTACACTTGCGTGTGCGTTTGGACACAACAAGTTTTTTGGCGCCACTGCCGGAGACTTAGAATTAGGAGATTTGATTTTTCTAGTCTATAAGTTTATTACTCAAGTGTTGACAACTTGATCTCTTGATTGCAGGTTATTTTTGGACATCAAGCTGGATAGTGACAAGGAGATTGTAGAATCACTAGCTGAACCAGAAGGGTTCTTTCACTAGCGAAGAAGGCAAGATTTTTTGACTTATTTGCTTCCTCTAGTCTAGGTTGAACCAGAAGCACCTGTAGAAATGACGGATATAACAGTTAGTGATGTGGAAATACCACACACAACTAATGTTACGTCTAGTATTCAGAAGCCACTAGCTGGTGGTAGATTTGAGTTGAAACAAAACATGGTGCAACTATTGCGCACTAATGGACAGTTCACTAGTCTACCTCATGAGGACCCGCAAGTGCACATTCAGAACTTTCTGGAAATCAGTGATACCTACACTCCAACTAGAGTGTACCCTGACTATGTGAAGATCACCTTGTTTCCCTTCTCTCTATTAGGTGAAGCAAAGAGGTGGTTGAAATTAGAGCCAGCGAACTCTATTACATCATGGGATGATCTCACTTGTAAGTTCTTAGTACGATTCTTTCCATCTGGGAAAATAACCAAACTAAGGAGTGAAATATTGAGCTTTAAACAAAAAGGAGGGGAGAATTTATACCAGGCTTGGGATAGATTCAAATCTTTAGTGATAAGTTGTCCTCATCATCATCAAGCGAATGAAGTATTGGTCCATACTTTCATTGAGGGTTTGTAACCAAATACAAAAATTTTGTTAGATTCAGCTGCAGAAGGACAAGATTTGGAGAAGACATATGCTGAACTATTTGCCTTGCTGAATCGAATTTCGTAAGAAAATCTTGAGTGGAATGGAGGAGGCGCCAGACCTGTGGTGCAAAATACTGCTGGGGTACTAGAGGTGGATGTAGTGACAGCTTTAACTGCACAAATTGCTGCAATGCAGAACATGATGAACACCCACGTAAGTAACATGTCATTGGGACAACAGTCAGCTCAGGTAAATGCAGTTCCACAACCTCAGGTATGGTTTGAGGTATGTGGAAGTAGTGAGCATAATACTGAACTTGGTGGAGCCAATCCCAACGTGGTGAACTTCGTGGGAAATGCTCAATGGAGTGGGGGTCACCAAAATTATGGAAATACTTACAATCCCAGTTGGCAGAATCACCTAAATTTTTCACGGGGAGGAAACCAGAATCAGGTGCAAGGGAAAAACCAATACAGACCGCAAGGTAATGTTCACAATTATCAACAACAAGGTCAGAGTAATTATCAAGGTGGCCAGCAAGGAAACATGAGCACTGAGGAGATGTTGAAGAAAATCATAGCAGAGCAGGCTAGAGATAGTGCGAATATGGATAAGATGGCCGCTGATTTAAGGAACAACCAATTAGCGACCCCAGCAGTTTGGGAAATTTGCTAGTGCCCAAAAATCACGCCCTCAAGGAGGTTTGCCGGGTAATACATATCCAAATCTAAGGCAGGCGAATGTTGTGGGTACTCGTAGTGGTTTGCATTTGGAAAAGTTAGCTCCAAAGAAGAGAAACACTGAAATTGTGAGCGGGGAAAAGAAGAATAGCGAGGTTGGACAAAGTTCACATGAATAAATGGTACCACCTAAAGTGAAACCACTTCCTCCCTTCCCTTAAAAATCCAAAAAGCAAAGCGAGGATGAATGCTTCGGTAAGTTCCCTCTCTCTACTTAAATAAGTTCACATTGATTTGCCTCTTGTTGATGTTTTGCAGGGAATACCAAGGTATGTGAAATATGTGAAAAAAATTATAGCAAACAAGAGGAGGCTAACAAAGTACGAAACAGTGTCACTTACTGAAGAGTGAAGTTCGAGGATTCAGAATAGGCTGCCTACTAAGTTGAAGGACCCAGAGAGTTTTACTGTCACTATAGGGCAGAGCATTCCTTTCCAAGGGTTGTGCAATCTTGGGGCTAGAATTAGTCTCATGCGAACATCTCTGTATAAGAAGTTGGGGTTGGGTAGAACTAAGCCCACCACCATTATCTTACAATTGGCAGATAGATCAGTGGCAAGACCGGAGGGAGCTGTGGAAGATGTGTTGGTCCAAGTAGGATCATTAATATTCCCGATTGATTTTGTTGTGCTAAACTTTGAGCCAAACCCTGAGGTACCATTCATCCTAGGGAGACCCTTTTTGGCCACGGGGCGTGCTATGATAACTGTAGCTGCAGGTCAATTAACAATGAGGGCTCATGATAAAGTTGAGGTATTTGAAGTCTACCGCGCACTTAAGTTGCCTGCTATATATGAAGAGTTGTCGGCTATTACGGTCATAGATCTTGCTGCAGAAGCTCATTACATCGCATCTAGAGATCCACTAGAGCGAGTGTTAGTGGGCCATGACATATATGGTAATGCTAAGGCACAAGAAATTGTACAGTTCTTAGATTTGTGTAGTGTGGGTATATCAAAAGACAGTTGGGAACCTTTGAATAGGGTGTTTGGGCCTCCACCAAAGCCGTCAATTGAAGAAGCGCCCAAGTTTGAGCTAAACACACTCCCATTTCATTTGAGGTATGCCTTTTTGGGAGATGATAAAACTTTACCAGTGATTCTTTCTGCAGATTTTTATAGAATTATAGGTTGAGGCGGCGTTAGCTATCCTGAAAAAGAGGAAGGGAGCCATTGGATGACAGATGTATGACATAAATGGGATCAACCTGGCACTATGCATGCACAAGATATATATGGAGGAAGGCCACAAGCCTAGTGAACAACACCAGCATCACCTAAACCTAGTCATGAAAGATGTAGTAAGAAAGGAGGTAATCAAGTGGTTGGATGCGGGGATAGTGTATCCAATATCAGATAGCAACTGGGTAAGTCCAGTACAATGTGTGCCTATAAAGGGAGGGGGGGCTTGACGGTGGTGAAAAATGACAAGAATGAACTGATCCCTACTAGGACAGTCACTGGATGGCAAATTTGCATGGATTACTATAAATGGAATGAAGCCGCTAGAAAGGATCACTACCCAGTCTCTTTCATTGATCAGATGTTGGACAGGTTATCAGGGTAGGAATATTATTGTTTCCTGGAAAGTTACTTACAACCAGATTGTGATCGCACCATATGACCTAGAGAAGACTACTTTTGCTTGTCCATATGGCATGTATGCTTTTAACCTTATGCCTTTTGGACTTTGCAATGCACTGCCACTTTCTAGAGATGCATGATGGCCATCTTTCACGATATGGTGGAGGATTTTGTGGAGGTATTCAGGGATGACTTTTCAGTGTTCGGTGAGTCTTTTGATATATGTTTGCACAATCTTTACAGCGTCCTTGCTCGATGTAAGGAGATAAATCTTGTGTTGAATTGGGAGAAATGCCATTTCCTAGTTCGAGAAGGCATAGTTCTGGGTCATAAAGTCTCAAAGAATGAGCTTGAGTTGATAGAACCAAGTAGAGGTCATAGAAAAGCTTCCACCTCCGATTTCTTTGAAAGGAGTCGGTAGTATTCTTGGGCATGCTGGTTTTTATATGAACTTCATCAATGATTTCTCCAAGACTGCTAGGCCTATGTGTAGTCTACTGGAGAAGGTGGTGAAGTTTGTATTTGATGAAAATTGTGTTAGAGCTTTTTAATTGTTGAAAAAGAATCTCATTGAAGCTCCTATCTTGATTGCTCCTACTTGGGAGTTATTGTTTGAACTCGTGTGTGATGCCAGTGATATAGCAGTGGGTGCAGTGCTGGGCCAAAGAAGAGAAAAGGTGTTTCACTCTATCTACTATGCGAGTAAGACCCTCGACTCTGCACATGCAAATTACATAGTGACTGAGAAGGAGATGCTTTCTCTAGTATTCGTCTTTGACAAGTTCAGATCATATTTGGTAGGTACTAAGGTTGTTATTTATACTGTCCATGCTGCAATTAGGTACCTATTCAACAAGAAGGACACTAAATCAAGGCTCATTAGGTGGATTATGTTGCTCTAAGAATTTGATATGGAAATCAAAGATAGAAAGGGCACTGAGCACCAAAGTGCCGATCACTTATCGCGATTGGAGGATTCATCACATATGCAAAACAAAGGGCAAATTTGTGAGGAATTTCAGATGAGCAATTGCTAGCCTTAGACATTTCTCAAATGCCGTGGTACGCTGATATTGTAAATATCATGGTAAGTGGATTATTTCCGCTTGGGGCATCTACTCACTAAAAGCAAAAGCTGAGACATGATGCGAGGTTCTACATATGGGATGAGCCATTCCTATTTAAGCAAGGTCTAGACCAAGTGGTGAGAAGATGTGTCGCTGAAAATGAAGGGAAGCAAGTATTGCTGAGTTGTCACTCGTCACTGTATGAAGGCCATCATGGAGGGGAGCATACAACCCACAAAGTATTGCAATCGAGTTTCTTCTGGCCGACATTGTTCAAACATGCTGCATGTTTTGTGAAAGAGTGTGACCAATGCCAACGGATGGGGACGATTTCGAGAAGACATGAGATGTCGTTGATCAATATTCTTGAGGTTGAGATATTTGACGTGTGGGGGATATATTTCATGGGTCCTTTTCCCCTTTCTAATGGGAATCAATATATTCTGGTAGCAGTGGATTATGTGTCAAAGTGGGTCGAGGATGTCGCTCTACCCCCTAATGATTCCTAGGTTGTGGTAAAGTTCATCAAGAAGCACATATTCACTAGGTTTGGAACTCCAAGAGCTATAATCAGTGATGGTGGTAAGCATTTCATAAATCATTTGGTGAGAAATCTATTGGAAAAGTAAGGAGTTCGGCATAAGGTGGCTACAACATAACACCCACAAACTAGCATCCAGGTAGAGGTTTCAAATCGAGAGGTAAAGCAAATCCTGCAAAAGACCATAAATGCGCAACAGAAAGATTGGGCTGGAAAGCTTGATGATGTACTCTAGGCGTACAGAACGGCTTATAAGACACCAATAGGGACTTCTCCCTATCGCATGGTGTTTGGTAAGGCATGCCATCTTCTGGCAGAATTGGAGCACCAAGCATATTGGGCAATCAAGAAGCTGAATCTCAACCCTGAATTGGTTAGGAAGAGGAGGATAAGATAGTTTCATGAGCTTGATGAGTTTAGGTTCCACGCATATGGAAATGCCAAGTTATATAAAGAGAAGACGAAGAAGTGGCATGACAAGCATATTGTTCCTTGCACCTTTGAGTCGGGCCAACTTGTCCTATTGTTCAATTCGTGACTAAAATTGTTCCTCGGAAAACTTTGGTCAAAGTGGAGTGGATCATTCGAAATGGTGCGGACGACGCCACATGGTGCTGTAGAGTTAAGGAATAAAGACAAGAACTCCACGTCCTTGGTGAATGGATAGCGTGTCAAACATTACTTTGGGAATGATGTGGATCGAGATCAAGAAACACTCGAGTTGAATGATGAGTAATCTATGAACTGGGTTGAGCCGCACATTAAATCAAGTGCTACATGGGAAGCAACCCGTGATCATAGGTATTCGATAGGTGTCGTGTTTTATTTTCTTAATTTCAGATTTTTAGGACTTAGTTGAATTTTCAATTGATTGTAATAGTTAGTTCTATACAATAAAATGGAAACAGGGGAGTCCATAATGAGATTGCATCGTAGAGTCGAGGAGAATTTCACTCCTCAAGGGGAATTAACTCCCTGGCCTTAACAAAAGAGTCTGTAATGCTTCTACGTTGTGGACTTGTGGCACAGTTTTGATTTCAACGGGAATTGGTTCCTTCGTAAAAAATAAAGGAGGCCGTATCCTTGGTGTGTCTTGGACATGAAATGGAAATTTTCCCTTCGCTAGGAATTAATTCTAGACCAAAATTGAAGAGTCCGTATCCTTTGCATGTCGCGAACCTGAGGTAAATTTTTCATTTTGCTAGGAATTGAATTCTGAGCAAGGACAAGGGATTAACGTAATGGGCGCACGTCGCGGATATCAGGTATTTGTTTTTTAAAATTTTCATTAGAAAAGATGGTTTTACCCGTATTTACCTCAAATAACCCTACCCAACCCCTTACTTAACTATAATACCTCGGATTCAAAAGGAAGGAATTTTTTGATTTTCAGGTCTGGTGCCAGTACCAATGGAAGACATCTACGGACCGTAGGTCGACTTACGGGCCGTAGGTGGGAACCGTAGGTGGCAAGGTGAACTTTTTGAAAATTTCAAGTTTCAGGATCCTTTCTACGACTCAGTAGGATGGCCCGTTATTGTTTCTACGGACCGTAGGTAGGTCTCGTAGGTCCCTCCAGACTTAGTGAAAATTTTGAGGGTTAAAGGTTGGACGTATGTACGGTTCGTCAATGGAACTACGGACCGTACATGGGTTCCCGTTGTTTGAAAGTCCAAATAAATAGTTTCTGAATCTTTCTACGATTGGACAGGACGGTCCGTAGTTGGACCTACAGGTGGGTCGCAACTGTAGGTTGAGATTCGACAGTTAATTTTAAGGGCTTTTTGATCTTTTCTCTAATTGACCTATTCCTAATCTAAGTCGGTTAAGCCCTAATCCTAGCCCCTATATAAGTCATCCAAATCTAATTTTACCCCTTTCTAATCACTTTTCAAAGTTCTCCAAATTTCTCCAAGTTTTCCCAAATATTTCTCTCTCTAGAAGAGTGAAGAAGAAGAAGAAGGTTCTAGGATTTCCATTCAAATCTCCTAAGTTCACCATTGATTTCAAGCTTTTGGCATCAAGGTATGATAAATTTCACCTATGGAGTCCTTTCCTCCATAGGGTTCCTAAATTCTCCAATTTTGTAAAGTTAGATTCTTCAATTGAAATTAGGATTTTTCTCCTATCTTATGGGTTCTTTCAAATTATGATCTAATGGATTGAATTGGACAAAACCTTGATTTAGAAGAAACAAAAAGAGTGTAGTGTGTTTTAATCCCTTGATGAAGACAAATTCAATTGTTTGTTCTCCATATTTCAATCTTGTATACTATTTCCTCAAGAATCAAAGTTGATAAGGATTTGATAAGAAAATCTGTTAGATTATCACCTGAATGAATTTGTTGTATATCTATATAACCATTCCTATAGAGATCATGTATGAAGAATAATTTTGGTGATTGCAAGCCTGAGGAAGCTACTACAAGGATTTTCAGCTTGTTTGAGCTATTTGAATCTCTCTACTTGAGATATTTGCAAGTTACCTTCTTGATTTCAAGCTTATCCAGAAAATTATATAATGGGCATCCATAATCGATGATTTTACTACTTAATGAAGTTCATTAATAGATAATGTACCGCATTAAAATTTTAGTAGGAAAAACTCCGTGGGAGAAAGTCTTGTTGAAGGAAAAAGAGTAAAAATATTTAATTAGTAATACGCATGGAAATTTGTCTCGTTAAAATCTTGCCAGGAAAGTCAGTGGGACAAAACCTTGATTAAAGATGCCTCCCAGTCTTATAATTATCTTTCCAAATATTGATATTGATTGTGTCTTTATGATCAAATCTTTCATGAAGATGTTGCATACTTGAGCTTATCCTGATCTATTATTTTCTTGTTCTCTTGTCTCTTGGATATGTTGAGTCTTTGAGCTTAGCTAAATATATTTTTGTTAATTACTCAGTTCATGACCTCATTAGCATAGAAAAATTTCTCATTCGATTTTTTTGTAGCAGTAATCAAGTGATAGACACTTTCATGATAATAAAAATAACTGTATTGTAGAATACATGAAAATAGATAACTTACTTGAGATAAAACTGATAACGCTCAAATATACGTTTTATAATTCAATGTATACACAGTCAAAGTAATAAATAACCCAACAAAGAGTTGGGGTCGAATCCTAAAAGGAATGATATTAAAGTTAGACTTCAATCACGAAGTACACCCATGTACTAATCTTTTGTGAATTGTTTAATTGACGTTAACATAAATCTAAATTCAAGAGATTTTAAATTATCAATAATGAGATTGATAAACGAATTGTTACAAGAGCAAAGGACAAATGAATTTAGCAAAGTAGAAGATAGGAGTGTGCGTAATTGAGTATCAACTTCAAATGTGGGTAATTATGTTGCTTAACATATTCGATTCTTAATAGGTAGGCTAGATCAACAAATAATATGATAAGCATTTATCAATTACAAATCATCTTTCATGAGAGTTTTGTCAAACCTCAACATGTGTATCAAACAAAGCCAATCTAATACCTTAATATAGCTTCCTCTTTCAAGCAAAGCTAAGAATTGAACTTAATCAACAATCTCAATTAATTCACCTACTCTAAGAACCTTTCACAAGAAAGCATGAAGATCTAAAACTAGAATTGAGTTTGAAACCTCAAATCATACATGAAAACATGATAATATAATTGAACCCATTGTAAATCAACCCACAAATAATTTAGTACGTAATTACATTCCACACCCCTAGAATCATGAGGCTTAGCTACTTATGTTGGAAATGAAAAGAATTATACCAACATAGTTGTTCTTCATTTAGTCTAGATGAGATTCAATCTTCAATTCCAAAGTACCCAATTCAAAAACCAAATAATCCCAAGTCTTACAAGCCAAAAACCACAAAATATTTAGAATGTTCTAAGTTCAGATGTTCAGAATAGTGATGAATGCATTTTCTCTCTTTTCAAAATCATTTATACCTTCCCAAAGTTTGACAAAAATTGTACTTCAGGGTCACTTCGACGACATTAGTTGGGCTCGCCGACTCCAAACAAAAGAAAGTAAAGACAACTATTCGCAATCTAGATAGAAACAAGTAAACTAGAAATCCTAAATCAATTCAATAGACCTAATTTTTCTCCACCAACGGTGCCTTTTTTTATAACGCTCAAACTACTCTCAAAACAAGTTCAAAGAGAAAGCGATCGTTGTCAATAAAAATATCCAACTAAGAGTCGGGGTCGAATCCCACAGAGAATAATTTATCGGGTGAAAGGATAAAGAATGAGTAGCTACAAGTTTGAACCTAGACTTAAGAATATACGATTATCAATATCAAGAGTGATTTTGGTAACCAAATGACGAATTTGGGCCAAGACAATATCAAGTAAGGGATGTATGAGAATTAGGAAATTCAAAATTTAATCAACACTCAATGATCCATTGTAATTTAATCCATGCTCACTCACTCATAGATGGATTAGATCATCATAAGTCAACCCTAATCTCCTTTTGGTCTCAAAGGGTTATATCACGATGTCTCCTTTCGGTGTCAATCGTGTCAACACAAAACAATCCAAGTCCTTAATCTAAACCTCTATTTTAGCAAGTTTATCATTCAACCAAGTAAACCTAACTTATCTCCTTCCGGTCTCAAATTTAGAAATCAAAGTCAAACATGATCATCAACCTTATTCTCCACTTCACGGATTCTTTTTCAAGAAACCCACGAAGATTGGAAGCTAGATTCAAGCGTGCACTCTCAAATCATAAATTCAAATATGAAAACTAGATTAAATCTATTTTATGAATTCAAACATGGAATCAAGAAATTACAAAAAGCAATAGAGTAATAAATCAAATACCCAAATAGCTTTGTCTATTTCTAGCACAAAAGCCCCAATTTTATACACACAATTACACTCACATTTCTAGCAATTCAGAACAAGAAAATGAAGAAGGGTAAAAGAAATTTACTAAGATAGAATAGAATCTCCAAATCCACAACTGAAATGTAAGGCAACTTGCCTTCAATATCTCAACTCAAAACTAAGATCTACAAATTAGAGTTCTTCCTCTTTCTAAGCTAAAAGATGAACTCTCTCTTTCTAAAATCTTATATGAAATGTTTCACAGATGAACAATGACTATTGATGAGTGTAAAAAGGGTTTTGGGGATCAATTTGGTGAAATTCCCAATCTGTCTAGGAGCCAGGCATTTTACCCTTCACGATCGCGACAACTAGCTCATGCGATCACGATGAGCAGTGTCGTTAGGTCACATGATCGCAACCTATGACCACACGACACTAGATCTGAATATATTATGCAACGTGATCGCGACTCTGCTTCACGCGGTTGTGATGAGTAAACTTCTGCCAATTCTACTTTCTTTGAATTTGTCCTCTTCTTGGTTCAATTCCACTTGATTTCTTCAAACATCTTCTAAATCAACTCTCCATTTCATTTTCGTGTAAATATAAAGAAAATCGCATTAAAAGCACCAATTCGAAACCAAAGCAAGCTAAAATAGCTAAGAAAAGAGCCTCAAATAAGTGTAAATCTACCACTCATCACACACCCCGAGCCTACACCCTGGACGTGGCCGGCACTCAAGAACCATTGTTGGTCCCCAATTGAACCCTTGGTCTGGCTGACTATGACACATATGACTCAATAGAATACACGAAAGCTTTAATAGATGAGCAATTAAAATATTTAAAGAACTTTGAAAATAATGTCTGAAAATACTTAATATAAATAGTAAGTGTTTAATAAAACATCTGAGAAAAATACTAGAAGCCGTCTAACTCAGCCTATCCATGAAGTCTCTACTATCTAAATATTGGTATCGGAACAAGACCTATGACACCTCAAAATCCTACTGCTATAGAGCAATAAAAATGGAGTCCTCCAAAGGCAAGGAGGTCTTACCAAAAGCTGATGAGTAAATGAAGTGATCTCAACGGAACGCCTACTGATGATTCTAAATAGCTGAATCTGCATCATAAAAAGATGCAGGTCGAATGACATCAGTACATTGAATATTCGAGTATGTAATATGGATGAATAAAACAATAGTTGAACTGATGATTGATAACATATCAAGTAAAACAATATATGAATATGTAGTGAAAACCATTTGTACTTTACAATAAGATATGCAATAAAAGCAATATGAGAATAGAAAACTGTACTCTGTGGGGAGTTTCTCTACCTGACAACCATCAGTATGAGCCTAGAGATGATACAACATTCCACCCATGTTGCAAGGGTCATCCTATACTTTTTTTGAGTTATAGGATGCTAACTATAACTATGGATCCATCCGATAAGCCTTCTTGAGGCTACATAGTTTTATAGGGCTTCGAGTTAAAAAAAAAGACTCTTACCCAATTCGGAGCTCGATACTACTCCCAAAATGATCAATATCAATATGCTCCATAGTCCTTCGATAGAACTTACTTCACATTACTTTCAGTTTTCTTTATTGAAGTACTATTTAGAAAATTAATTATATTCTTTCTCTTTCTGAACTGTCAAATAGTACATATAAAACCATTTGTATCCTTTCTTTAAAAACGCCTTTCAAAACATGCATTTAAAACGTACAATTCTAGACTAACCTTTTAAGTCCAAAATTGATGTATAAGAAATCTTATATAATAATCTTTATAAACATGAATTTTATAAATAAATAGGTTTCATGTGATAGAAGCATGAACAATAATTTAGAATTTAATATGCATAATTGAAATCAAAATCACAACGGTTAAGAAATTGGAACTTAGAATAAGAAACACAACTTAATTTGAATTTCAAAAAAACTGCGGATAAAACTCTAAACATAATATTTCACTGACTGAATTGAGATATAGGATGTGAGGAAGAACTAGTCCATCACTATGAGTAGCCTTACATACCTGGAAGAACAAGGTTCTTGAAGAAGCTGGAAGAAAAACTTGCTTGGAAGACTTGAAACCCTAGCTTTGGTGTTTCTTGAAGTTCTTGAGCGTAGAGTTTTTTGAGAATGAGAGGGTTGAAATAATGAAAACATATTGACTTTGGCTTTTGGGAGAAATTAATAGTCGTGGGTTGGGGTTTTGGGATTAGGAAAAGATATAAACACCCCTCCTAAAATGTGAAAAAAAATGTTGAGACCTAAAGTAAACCCTAGATGTGACATGGCGTATAAGACCCTGAGAGGCCCTACACAAGCCACTTAGCATACATTAAACAAGATAATAGAAGCAAAAGAGTTTAAAAGTAGCATTTCATATAAAAGAGTTTAACAAAAGCGAAAGTCTAAACATAGGTCTCCATAAGCCATCTACTACATCAATAGAAGGAATCTGGGACGTAACCCATACGAAGTCTTAAAATTGAAATGACATAAAGCTATAAAAGTTACATCGTTCTCGAAGTATGAGGACTCACCAACCCTTCAATTCTCTAATGCAATCACTAGCCATGAAAGGAGGGAGAAGAGTCATCAAGCCCTACATTAGTGAGACAATGTAGGCACAAGTATGTATTAGTAAATGGAATGTACCAAGTATGATAGCAATGCATAAGAGTTATGAAATCATACAAAAAGGGGTTTTTCATGACATGCAATGACCAAGTTAAATCATAAAATAACATGTTAGAAAACATAAGTCATAACCATGGTCAATGCAAGCTAGTCATCTTAAAACAAAACATATTTGAAATACTTTTAGAAAGTAACCTTAGTTCATTATTGTGGAAAGTTTAGCCTTAACCGACATTGACCATGTGAGCTATAACATGGAATCCGGTGTCTATCCCACACCGAAAAGAGATTGTCCTACTTGCCAAGGTAAGGACCATGAACTTGAGCTAAAGTGGATCCACTAGCTAATGTCTATCTAAGACAGTCATCCTATGGTGGCACATAGTTTATGAGACATGGGTAATCACCGCTAGTCCATTCGGTGCTAAGCATACATCCCATAGAATAGTCATTAATCGAATTTTTCTTATTATCCATGGAAAAGCACTATTTAGTAGCCCATCCAAACTACAGTTCATTAAGAAAGCTCCTTAGTCCTGATTCAACTTAGGTGAGAAATTCTTTCAACCTTATGAATCCTTTATGTGAGAAATACATCTCTCAACAACAACAACATTGATGTTTCACTCTCAGAGCAACCTTAGATCATTTATATCAATTCCATGAGGAAACATGCATATCTTCATAAATTCATCTTTCATAGTTCAAAAGCCTCATCATATTATCATAGTCTAGAAATCATGGATCATGCATGGATTCATGTGAATTCAACTTAAAAACATGCAATTACTCCAATTCATGCATAAAAAGACATAAACCAATCAATTGGATCATAATTGATAAGAACCCATGAGATTGAATAAAACCCTAATTTCAATTAGAGATACTAACTTGTAAAATTGGAGAATTTAGGAACCCTATGGAGGAAAGGACTCCATAGGTGAATACTATCATACCTTGATGTCAAAAGCCCACAATCAATGATGAATTTGGAGACTTGATCTTGAAACCCTAGACTTCTTCTTCAAGCTTTAGAGAGAGAAATTTTGTAAAAGGAACTTGGAGGGATTTTGGGGATTTTGAAGAATGATTTAGAATAGTTAGATTTTAGGCTTAAAAGGTTTATATAGGATCTAAGATTAGGATCAAAACAACCTAGTTTAGGCACTAATCAATTAGAAAAAGGACCAAAAAGCCGTTAAAATTAACTGTGTGTTGCTGAAGGATTGAAGTACACATGAATGATACCATGATAATACATAGATACATTGTGGTGGTATCATTACGGACAGAAGCAAATTCCAATGGTACCATGTTAGTATATAGATATACTGTGATGGTATTATGGAGGTCTCACTAAAGTATTGAAGCATATATCAATGATTCCATGAAAGTGTATAAATATACTATGGTAATATCATTACAAACTAAAGCAAATGAAAAAAAATTAGAAATAAAAATGAAAGAAAATTAACTGAAATAAAAAATAAAAAACAAAATATAGAATGAAAAAAAAAATGAAATTAAACTGTGGTGAAAAATAGAGAATATTATGATTTGAGAAAAAATGAATGAAAAAAGAAGAAAAATAATAAAGAATGGAGAAATAATAAGAGAAAATGAGAAAAGAAAAGGGAACAAACATAAAATAAAGAAATAAATTTTTTAAATAAGAATAGATAAATAAAAGGAAGCAATAAAGGAGAAAAAGGGGAAAAGGGAGAAAAATAAAAGCAGAAAAAAATAGAGAAAATAAATGAATAAAGAAATAAATGAGAAAAAAATAATATATAACACAAAAATAAAGAATGAATTAGATTATGGTGTTAAAAAAATAAAGAATAAAATAATTTTTAAAAAATGAATGAAAAAATGCATAAAAATAAAATAAGAAATAAGAAAATAAAAAATAGAGAAAAAATAAAGAATAAAGAAATAAATGAGAAAAAAGAAATAAAACAAAGGAAGTATAGAAAATAAATATTGAGTATAAATCAGATTATGGCGTAAAAAAATAAAGAATAAAAAAATTTTAAAAATTTTAAATGGACAAAGAAATATAAATGAAAAAAGAAGTAGCAAAATAAAAAAGCAAAAGAATTTTTTTAAAAAAAGAGCTAAATAACTAAAACTACAAGTAAAGGGGACATTTTATGTAATTAGTTAGGAGGCATAATTGTAAAGGGGTATATGTTGTAATTAGTTTATTTTTATGGACATTTACTTAGTTTCCCCTTTAATCTACCAGTTAGGCCCATCCCCTATATTCTCAAAGGAAAAGATGAACGAGAACAACATAAAATTATAGGATCAAACTCTTTTCCATTTTCTATAGATATTTAAAGAGGTCAATTCAACTATGAAGTGAAATATTAGAGAGGTGTTGCGTCCAAACGCACACACAACTGTACGCAGTCGTGCAAGTAATAAAATAGCTATTTTAAGAGCCGGATGTCGAACCCACAGAGACTTAAGATCAGATAATGACTTAGGTTATTCCAAGGTTGCAGCCTACTTAGAACTCATGCATATTATCTTCTTCTATGGACTTCAATTGGTTATTAAATCACTGATTTACAAGGTTGAATATATGATCATGGTCTCCCGACCTCTAATCTCCTACCATAGTTGGTAGTCTAACTATATCGTTGAGCGGAGATAGACTAAACCAATTCGGAGCACTAAGTTTTCTTCTTGTTTTGTAACCAAACAAGGTCTCTCAGTATATCCCTATCCTAGATACAAATCAACCCTAGTTTCTAGAGAAGATCATGCCCCTTTTGTCCCACGTTTTATCCTCATATTCCTCTCCCAAGTTCAAGTTAGAAAATGAATGTATATTAATGGTGATCACGCATTAACATATAGAACTCAAGAACAAAAGAGCAATTTACAGTGATAACCAACTTCCGTCCATAGATTCAATACTACACAATCATTCGTAGCCGCAAGCAACCTTAGAATAAGGGAGATTAGCTACTCATAATTTGATTCTCAATCTTTGAATGTTCAATAATCATATGAGAAATCAATAGATGAAAAGAGTAGGAATGAACCCTAAAATTTGAGTCTGTTCATCAAAGTCCTTGTTCTCCCAAAAAAACAAGAAAAAGAATCCCCAAAAAAATAAAACCCGAGAATATTTATAGTTGGAAAAATCGACCAAAAACTATCTTGCAGGTCTGCGACACGGAGTCGAACTGACCTACCTATCTTCTTACGAAATCTTCCACACAATGTGAAGAGGAAACAAAGTCTTTTGTCTCGGCAGCATTCAGGAGTCAACTAATAAATTCCCTTTCCACGACGCGGAGAGGATATGGAGTTGGGTGCTTCCTCGAACCTCATCCTTGAACTCATTGTGATACGTCTCTTGTTCTCTGATTCATGTCCCCTTCAAATTTAGCCACTTTTGTGCCTTTTTCTTGTACTTTCTTACTTGCAATCACTAATCACATGGGTTACTCGAGATGCCTAAACATGACTCCAAAAGCTATAAATGACGTGGAATTTTGCTCTCAAACTTAGCTCACGTATGGGTTTAATTTGACGTTTAAGCATATAAATATGCCCCAAATCACCACCCCACACTTAATGCTTTCTTTGTCCTCGAACAATTTTCACACTTACACCCTAGACCTAGCCTCAAAACAAATAGCATTTGTACTTTGGCTACAAACTCGCAGGGCCTTTTTCACTTCACAAGCAAGCATGTTAAGGTTCAAATTTAACCCACGTAAATACACTGACACCTCATGACCTCAAGCATGGACTCAACAACTTTTAGTAACTCAAACACGATGCTTCATGCAACATTATTTGATCATCCACATCCTTTATCAAACAAGTGCCCTCACAAGAAGAAATGGTCCACACCCTCAATTCAAAAGGTTGAATATAATTTAAGGACCTCATCCCAGAAACAACTCTCACACTCACAAGTAAAATTCACATGTATGCACAAAGAACCATAGGCTTGCCCATTATGTACATCTTCACTAATTAAGAATGCTCGAATAGAATCAAATAGGATTTTTGCGGGTTGTAATGCAGGCTAGGGGACGGGTAGGAATACTATTTAACAGTGACTTACACCTCCCTAAGCACTTCGCACTTGTATACTTCATCACCCATTATTTTCATTTATTTATTTCCAGCCCTCTCTTCGGCAATTATTTCACAAGTAATTTTCATCATTTCAAGAATATTTCACTCATGCATCATTCATTTTTATTTTTGTATTTTTTTTAAACGTCACATTCTTTTAACGAGGGTTTTTTCATCACCTTGTAGCTATTTCTAATTTATATTCCATTCTCAACCAATCTGATTTTTAACTTATACCCTTTCTCAATTTATGCTACAATGCTTACAAAAGTAGGGTGCAAGAACTATGGATTCAACAACGAGGTTAAGGTTGAAATGTGGCTACCAAAACAGGCTATAGGCTCAAAAGGGTTGACTAGTAATATAATATCTGAAAAGGCTAAAATTTACAAGACAAAACAAAGAAAGCCTATTATCATCTTCTAAATAGAGCAACGCTTTTATTTCACTTCAACAACACACAGAGCAAGTTCGAGACTAGGATATAAAACATGGAATAGAAAAATCCTCACAGCACATGGCACATGCTTAACTCAGGTAGAACTTCCAGCAACACAAAACATTCGGCTCATGCAAGAGTTCAATTTAATCTTAAGTTGCATTAAGAGTCACATACAAGAGTCCAGGGGTTTCCACATATATTACCTGTCATGCTTTCATTCATGAGAGTGACTCAATCCTACTAAGAAAATCTTTTTGTGTTTTTGTACGGTTCAAAGAGACTATCCTTGGTCAAAGAACTGAAAACAAACACCAAGGAACCCAAAAGAAAAGAAATAAAACAAAGCAAGTACCAATATCAACCAAACTACTATTTACATATGATAAAAACTTACACCCCACCCAACACTTAAAAAGCATAGCACTGTCCCAAGTGTTTCAAAAACACTATAAGTATCAATACAAAGGTAAGGTGAGGAACTTCCTTGATCAATCCTCCATGGCATCATCACCTCCGGCATCCTCAATGGCCTAAAGTGGGTCCACATCCTCCTCATAAGAGTTAGAGTCCATGTCGGAGCCAGTGCGGAGCCTATCCTCATCGGTGGGCACATCATCATCCACGGGCTCAAAGAATTCAGGCCCTAGGCCGAGTACTACCTTGGCATAATCGTTGAGTGGATATTTGTCTTCCACCTGAAGGAGCTGCTCATGTGTAGATGCCCGGCATCCATTCCTATGATGTAGAATCTCTAGCCCGTACATGTGGGCCATAATCATCTCATCCCGCCTATGTCTCTCCACGGTTGTGAGGGTAGGACCATAGGTAGTGTCAGACCCCTTTATCTTTGTAACATCCACGGGCACCTCAAAGAGTGGGGCCATGTAATCTAGATTCTCCTCAGGCACCCCTGCAGCTCTTCACAAGCGGGTTATTAAACCCCCAAAAGCATATTGTCTCCCTCTATGTACACGTGCCTTCCTCATGGCAAATTTAAGCACCGCTCTAATATTTAATTTGGTACTAATCATTAGGGCATAGACTAGGCACACTCTTTCATGAGTGATGTCAGTGTAATGCAGCCATGGATAAGATAGTTCATCACAATTTTCAACCAAACATGGGCTTCCCGAGTCAGCTAAGCATACGGAAGGGATTGGTGGAACTGCTTGGTGCTATGCTTCATCCATCGAGCCATCGATTAAGGACCATAGAGAGTATGACGGATGTCACAGTATGGTACACAAATATTCAAGCCCATCAGCACAAGTGGCTCAGTATCAGTCGTGCCCAATATAGTATTCAAAACCAAAAGCATGAGAGTGACATCGATGCCCCACACTTGACAAAGTACGATCTTAACTCAGTTGCCCAATTGGGGTAGAATTTCCAAACTATGTGCAAGTTGCACTCGATCGACTCGCCAAAGATGAACTCCATGTGGAGCTCGCGAATCTGCCGCATTATCTGGAGAAAGCCTCTAGCCAAGCCATCACGCTCAATGCACACATCCAAGAAGTATTTGCCCTCAGTGTGCTTCTTCCACCAAGTTTTTCCTTCTTTGACAACCGCTTTCAGACCGAAGCGATGAGTCTGTCCACGGGGGACTGCAGGTGTGGGAGGGATATTTTCACCACTTCTAATCTCTTCCGGTGGCTTGAAGACATCACCTCCTTTCGTGGTAATTGAGTTTCGTACATCGTTACTTGCCATGAATACACACTATATCAGCCCATACTTAAACTCGCAATAATTATGAAGCATGGTTGATAAAAGGACCACCCCACACTTACCCTCGTGCATGGAATACATTAAATAATAAGGTACTCAGACTTCCCTTTGTCGTGTTGATGCTAGGTCGATATAGCCCATAACGACAAATTTCACAACAATAATGCCCAACTCAGTGAATCTACGCAAGATTATGATACAACAAGAATTTTAATGCCTAATCCCTAGGAAAATAGTCATAACACGTTCCCTCAAAGGTATCACAACCTAATACACTCTTGCACAAGCACAAAACTCACAATGACACAATGCACCCACGAACAAAAAAACCACTCCAAGAACAAAGATGTACCACCCACAAATAATATCAAGCATCAATTCAAGATTTCTCATACCCACTATTCGTTTACCCTGCAACCCATGCCAAAATAAAAAAGAACAAAGTAGAAAACATACCTTAGTCTCAGGAGAAGAGAGAAATTATGAGAAGTAAGGGTGGAATCGACTCCGTATTACGGATTGAAGCAAGAAATTTGTTAGATTTGAGAGAGGGGGATGAAAAACGGGTGAATGTGCGAAGGGAATGAGGGAATTCGGTGTGAATTTTAGGTTAATGTCACGACCTAAAGCACTCCTTAGACGTGACATGGCGTACAAGACCCCGAAAGGCCCCATACAAGCCACTTAGCATGCATCATACAAGATAATAGTAAGCAAAAAGTTCAAAGACAATTTATATCAAAGTAGCGGAAGTCTAAACATAGTCTCAAAGCCATCTAATACATCTTTGAAATGAAAGTGGGACATAACCTATACAAGTCTTAAAAGAAAATGACATGAAAAGTAAATGTTGCTATGTCCTCGAACATATGAGGACTCACCAAGTCTTCAAAGTCTCTATCACAGCGAACTAGCCACGGGAGGATGAAGATAAGCCAGATCCTACACTTATAATAAAATGTAGGCAAGAGTATGCTTTAGTACAAGAATGTACCAAGTATGATAACTATGCATAACGTTACAAAATCATGCTAAAAAGGGCTATACATAAGATACAATGACCAAGTTTAAATCGTAGGATGACATGATAGAAAACATGAAGTAAAGAGCCATAGTCAATGCAAGGAAATCATCTTAAAACAACATATGCTTAATAAGCCTTTAGAAAGTAACATTAGTTCATTATGTGGGAAATTATCCTTAACCGACATAGACCATGTGAGCTATAACATGGAATTCGGTGTCTACCCCACACAAAAAAGAGGTGTCCTTACTTGCCAAGGTAAGAACCATAGTTTCTAGCTTAAGTGGATCCACTAGTTAATGTCTATCAAGACAACCTATGGTGTCACATAGTTTATGGGACAAGGGTAATCGCCACTTGTCCACTCAGTGCTATGCATAAATTCCACAGAATAGTCATAATTCATAGCTTATCTTATCATTAATAGACATGGGTAATCGCCTCTTTTCTCATCATTAGGGAACATGGGTAATCGCCTCTTTCCCCTTATTATGGAAGGCACATCAAATAGCCATTCCAAATTAGATTCATTAGAATAGCTCCTTAATCTTTGATTCAAGTTTAGTTGAGAAAACCTTTCAATCCTTATAAATCCTTTGTGTGAGAAACTCCTTTCACAAGTCAACATCATCAACATTTATGCTTCACTCTCAAAGAAAATCTTAAATCATCATAATTTCATAGTTCGAACATGCATAACTTCATAAAATTCATCTTTTGATCATTCATAAACTTCATCATAGACGCATAGCTTAAAAATCATAGATCATGCATGGGCTCATATAATTTCACCTTAAAATCATTCAATTAATTCAATTCATGCATAAAAAGACTCAACTAGATTTCATTATAAGATTTTTTTAATGAGGCATCAAATAATGTGTATTACGAATAACTATGTACATTTTTTCTTTTGCTAAAATTTCTTTGTACATAGACATCTAAGGGTGAGTGTTGTAAATAATGTATTTTGTGGATGCCATGTGATGGGCCTCAATATTTCTACTATATCAGTATGACTGTAACGACCCTCCCGATCATTATGGGTAAATCTTTAGTGAAAGAAAATGAGGGAGAAAACTTTTGATTTGAAGAGTTAAATAAATTTGGCTAGGCTAGGCTTGGATAAAATCTGACTGAGATGAGGGATGGGGTAATTCGGGGAAGGATTGGGTGAAATGTCTAAGTGGAGTTTGTTTTTCTTGTTGCTAAGACATTGGGGAGTCCATAGGGCTTTGAGGAAGTGAATTCAGGTAAGTAGAACTCCTGATATCGAACTTGGCGTGAAGGGGTTAGTTTAGAACATTCAGGTTCAAATGTGTATTGCGAAATGAGCTCTTTTTTAGAAAATTTTGAGTTTTTGTCCCATGCAAGCCGGTATAGCAGGATGGGGCCGCTATAGTGGGGTTAGTCGCATTTAACGCAAAAAATTCTCAAAATTGCCCATTGTTTGGCAATTTCATTTTTGAGAAGAGCAAGGGTGACCTAAGGTAAATTTTCTCTATTTTCATTATTATCATCGGTGAAGGCAAGTCAATTACTCCCTTAGCTTGGTAATTCAATTCTTGGGCCTTACAATCTATGGTGGTTAACTTATGGGAGTGTTTAGGTTGGTATATCGATGGAAAAACCCTGATCTAGGTATAATTGTCATGGAATTGGCTTGGGGTTGGGATTTGGGTACAATTCGGGTGATTTTAGGCCATTTGGGCCTGATTGTGTGTATATTTACTATTTGTAGACCAAGAACAAACTAGGTATCATAACAAGAGAAAAGCTCAAGTTCTTTAGAGCATTACGGGTTCGATTCGAGGTAGGTGTTGATTGTTTGTTTCTCATTTATGTTATATGTGTTTGTTAACTGCTTTGTTAGTATTGCATGCATATTGTATGGTTAGTAAAATGGAAGGAGTATGAATTGAAATGCTAATTGTTATCAATCACATGCAATGAAATATGTTTACTTAGGTGTACAAGCCGAGAGGCCTCATACAAGCCCTTAGCATACATAACATACAAGATAATAATAGAGAAATAAGAGTTCAAAAGAGCATTTTATATCAAAGCTTTACTCAAAACAGCGAAAATCTACAGCTCATGTTTCTAAGCCTTCTAATATCATAAAATATGAATAAAAGTGATAGGGACGCAGCCCAATACAATATCAAGCATAAGGAAAGACATCAAAGTAAAATCCAACAAGGCTATGTCCTCGGATAGATGAGGACTCACCAAGTCTTCTTCTCAACACTAAGTCTATGCTCTAGCCACGGGTAAGAGAACTGCCACGTCCTACACCAATGAAGTTGATGCAGGCAAGAGTATGCGTTAGTATAATAAAGTACTAAGTATGATAGCAATGCATATAAACTCATAAAACATACTAGAGACTGAGATATAAACATGACATGCAATTGGCCAAGCTAAACAGGATAAGGCATTTAAGCAAATAGCATAAAGCATAAACCATGGCCAAAGCAAGCTAAATCATCTTTCTATTACTCTTCTTTTCTTTTCTTTACTTTTAGTAACCCATGCACCATTGTGCAAGCTGAAGTATGGGAAAAGCCTTAAACCTATCTGTAGACCAAGGAATAATTCAACATGGAATCTAGTGTCTGCCCTACACCGAAAAAGGGCCATTCTACTTGCCAAGGTAGAATCCTGAACCATAGCCCACGTGGATCCACTAGCTAAGCTGATATAATATGGGCCTATTAAAGACCACCTATGGGGGCACATAGGCATAGGACATATGGGGACTTGTCACCCGTCCACTCGGTTCTATGCATGATTCCCACTATACAATCATAAATATTCATATCCATGGAAAGGCACAACTGGGGTTGCCAATCCAAGCTAAACATCACTTCACATACCATGGACTAGTCCAAGCTTACTTCATTGAGTGTTTCTTCTTTCATGGACTTGTCCAAGCTTACACCCCTAGAATAGCTTCTTTAAGCTCTTGATTCAATTTTAGTTAAGCAAACCTTTTAACAAGTTATGAATCCCTTACATGTGAGAAAACCTTTCACAAGCTTAGGTTGAGCATTATATGAGAAAACCCTTTCAAAACTCAACATCAACATATCAAAGCATAGATTATCAAATTGGGGAGAATTCACTTGGGATCATGGGGGTTCATGCAATATTCACAATTAGACATGTAATTCACGCTAGATCGTGCACTAAATTACTTTACCCACTCTAGATTGTGCACTACAAAGCATTAAATCAGTAATTGAACTCATACTAGAAGAACCCATAACAGTTGATCAAACCCTAGCTTACTTGAAGGGAATTGAACCTTGAAATTCATGAAGAAAAGGGAGGGACCAATGGAGGAAACAACTCCATTGGTCAATACCATCATACCTTAGCAAAGCCCATTAGAAATTGGAAGAAATTGGGTGATCTTCAATGGAGGACTTAGCTTCTTCTTCTTCTTTGAGCTAGAGAGGATTTCTTTTAGAGAGAGAAATATTTGAGAGGTGAATTTAGGGAATGAGTTAGAATGAAGTGATTTAGGTATAGAAAACTATATATAGGACCTTCATTAAGGGTAAAACCGACTTAGTTAATTAGGGAATTAACTAGGGAAAAGACCAAAATGCCCTTAATTAAAAACTATCGAGGCCCATCTACGGTCAGGACCTACGATCCGTACATCCTTTGACTGACCGTCCTGATGAACCCTCAAAAGATTCAGAGAGTTGGTATCTGGGGACCCTGCAACGACGGCTTCAATCTACGGTTGGTAGGTCCATCTACGGACCGTACACCTCAACCGTGGATCACAGCCTGAGGTTCAAGAATTTAACCAAGTCTGGGGGGCATCTACGGTTTCTTTCTACGGACAGTCAACCTGACTACGGCCCGTAAGTGGCTTCCGTAGGTCACGGCCTACAGGTAAATTTTGCATTTTCAATCCTTGGATAGCTGGGGTATTACAATATCTCCCCCTTGGGGACATTCGTCCTCGAATGAGAACCTGAACATCATGAAAAGGGTGATAGACTCGGACTAACAACCCAACCTAACATGCAAGCATATAAATGCACATATTCGAGGAGGATACATCAACTCCAAGCTAAAGCATGCTCAACACTACATTCATGAAGTCTTTATGCAACTCATACTCAATGCACATATACCATATTAGACTCTTCATGAACATGCATAAAATCAAGGAATCATGGAAATCGACTATGACACATGAGACCAAAAGAATGAACCATGAGGAACTAGTTACCTCAAGCTAGAGGAGGATCGGAAGGAAAGAGATAAGGATAGCGGGACATCATATCGGCCTTGGCCTCCCAAGTAGCACCCTCAACTAATTGATTCCTCCATAGAACTTTCACGGAAGCAACTTCTTTATTTCTCAACTTTCGGACTTGTCGGTCTAAAATATCAACCGAAACCTCTTCATAGGAAAGACTATCCTTTATGCCAAGAGTCTCTATTGGCACTGTAGAGATAGGATCACCAACACACTTTTTCAACAATGACACATGAAAAACCGGATGCACCGATGCCAACTCATTAGGCAAATCAAGCTCATAGGCAACCTTACCAACACGTCTCAAAATCTGATATGGGCCTAGAAAGCGGGGACTAAGCTTCCCTTTTTTCCCAAATCTCATTACACCCTTCATAGGTGAAATTTTCAAGAAAACCCAATCATCAACATCAAATTCTAATTCTCTTCTTCTAACATCGGCAAAAGACTTTTGTCGACTTTGAGCCATTTTCAGCCTCTCTCTAATAAGCCAAACTTTCTCCATAGCCTCATGTACTAACTCAGGGCCTGTCAAAGCAACTTCCCCAATTTCAAACCAACCTATGGGAGATCTACACCTCCTACCATAGAGAGCCTCAAATGGAGCCATACCAATACTAGAATGGTAGCTATTATTATAAGCAAACTCGATCAAAGGCAAATGGTCATCCCAAGTACCCTTGAACTCAATAACACAAGCTCTCAACATATCTTCTAAAGTTTGAATAGTACCCTCCACTTGCCCATCGGTTTGGGGATGAAAGGTCGTGCTAAGCTTAACACGAATACCAAGACCTTTTTGGAATGACTTCAAAATTGAGAAGTAAATTGGGCACCTCGATCGGAGATAATGGATAAAGGCACTCCGTGCAGCCTAACCATCTCCCTAAAGTACAACTTAGCATAATCCTCCGCCGAATAAAAAGTTGTGACAGGAATGAAATAGGCTGACTTGGTCATTCTATCAACCACAACCCAAATCGAATCATAATGTCACCTTGTGCGAGGCAACCCTACTATGAAATCCATATTCACATCTTCCCACTTCCAAGTAGGAATCTCTATGTCATGGGTCAAACCTCCTGATCTCTGATGCTTAACCTTCACATGTTGGCAATTAGGACAGTTAGCCACAAATTCTGCAATGTCTTTCTTCATGCCATTCCACCAATATATTTCTCGTAAATCACGATACATCCTGGTAGCTCCCGGGTGGATAGAATATCTAGATCTATGAGCTTCCGACAAAATTTTCCCTCTCAAATCATCAACGTCGGGAACACATAAGCGCCCTTGGTAACGAAGTACACCATCTCCCCCTTGGGAGAAAACCTCTATGGACTTCTTGAGAACCGCTTCTTTCAATTCCACCAAATTAGGATCAAGGTCTTGCTTAGCTTTTACATCATGCACAAAGGAGGATTCTGAACCATTGTGAATGGTAACTCCACCCTTAGCAGAATCAATCAACCGAACACTCAATTGGGCTAAACTATGAACATCACGAACCAACTCTTTCTTACCATCCTCAATATGTGCAACACTGCCCATAGACAATCTATTAAGAGCATCCGCCACCACATTAGCCTTGCCGGGGTGATAGAGAACACTCATATCATAATCTTTTAGCTATTAAAGCCGTCTTCTTTGGCGGAGATTCAAATCTTTGTACTTAAACACATACTGGAGACTCTTATGATCGGTAAAGACATCTACATGTACTCCATACAAGTAATGTCACCATATTTTCAAAGCAAACACCATCGCTGCCAACTCTAAGTCATGAGTGGGATAGTTCTTCTCATGCACCTTTAGTTGCCTCAAAGAATAGGCAATCACCTTTCCGCTTTGCATAAGAACACACCCTAGCCCAATCCTTGAGGCATCATAATACATTACAAAACCATTGGTTCCTTCCGATACAGTCAATATCGGGGCCGAAGTAAGTCTGTCTTTCAATTCTTGAAAACTCCTTTCACAAGCCTCCGACCACATAAACTTAGCTTTCTTTTGAGTCAAAGCAGTCAACGGAGAAGCAATTGAAGAAAACCCCTCAACAAACCTCTTATAATAACCGGCTAAACCCAAGAAACTACGAATGACCGAAGGTGATAAAGGTCCAGGACAATTCTTGACCGCTTCGGTCTTCTTAGGATCTACCTCACTACCTTCACCGGAAACAATGTGACCAAGAAAAGCCACGGATCTCAACCAAAATTCACACTTGCTAAACTTGGCAAAGAGTCGTTGATCCTTGAGGACTTGCAACACAACCCTCAAATGACTAGCATGCTCATCCTCATTCCTTGAGTAGATCAAGATATCATCAACAAACACAATCACGAACGTGTCAAGGTATTGCTTAAACACCCTATTAATCAAGTCCATGAATGCGGCCAGAGCATTTGTCAACCCAAACGACATAACCAAGAACTCATAGTGACCATACCTTGTTCGGAAAGCCGTTTTCTGAATATCATCTTCTTTCACCCTCAATTGGTGATAACCCGAACGAAAGTCGATCTAAGAAACCAAAAGTGGACCACAGAAACCACTGTCTCGAAAACAAAAGACAAGCCAAAATATATATACAGAAGGAGACAGGTAATCCCAGAATGCCATGTGCTCACCCTAGTCTCCTGAAAAGATAGCTCCAGGCCCGACCTCAACGCTAATAACTGGTGCTCGGACCTGCATCATGAAAACAGATTCAGAGTGTAGCATGAGTACCAAAGCAATAGGTACCCAGTAGGCATCATAGGCCGACTTAGCAAGAAAAGTAAAAACAGGCAGACAAGATAAAATCAACAACAACAGAGGTCAACAGAACAGAAATAGAAAAGCGAAAAGTAAACTGAGTACAACTAAGCTAAACCCAGCTGGCCCCCCATAAGACGCGCTGGCCACACTCATGCACAAGTTGAAATAAAACCTGAACGGACCCCCATAAGCCCGACCGGTACACAGAGCTATACTACAGAATGAAAGGAGATCCATAACCAGAAGCTGTAACACCTATGGGTCCCGAACCCAACAATATAATACATGGACCCCGCCCAATCATCAGTCACGAATTGAAAATACCGGACTCTAACCAGGTAACGTCAGTCTCGAGCTGGAATAATATCTAGGCCCCGCCCAATCATAAGTCACGAGCTGGAAATACCAGACTCTAATCAAAAACGTCAGTCTCGGATCGGAAATAATATCTCTCGCTCTACGGTCTCGAGCTGGAAATAACAGACTCTAACTGTGTAGCATCAGTCTCGGACGGGAGCTAATCAGTCTATGCTCAATAGTCTGGCACTGGAAATATCGGTCCCACCTAGGTAACGTCAACTACGGGCTGGGACTAGTTGCCTACGCTCCACGGACTCGCACTGGAAATAACGAGCTACAATTGTATAAAGTCAGCTACGGACCGGAGCTAGTAGCCTACCCCCGATAGCTTAACGTTAGGAATACCGGATGCTAACCGCGTAACCTCAGTCTCATGCTAGAGCTAACAACCTCAAACCAGATAGAGCCACTACGAACAACACAACGCAAGGCTAAACACCACGAGTCGCCGCCCCACAAGGATATCAACGAAGGCTCCCAGCCTAACACAATCTGACCGTCAATCAGCTCAATGCAATATCTTCCAGCAGCATCCCACGCTCTCAAAAATAGAGGGGAAAGAATTGGAAGATTCGAAGGCCACGAGAACGCCTAATTTAAGGCTCACACTATCAGACTCAAGTCTGCTATATCAGTCTACAAGGATCTAGTCCATCCGAGTGGCTGTCGGATACATACTCAAGTCAACATGTGCATAGGACTAAGGCAATACTACCTTAACCTATTCTAAGTCTGAAATCACAGTAATTAGCCCAGCAAAGAATCCAAAGACCCGAACCCACTGATGCATCATAGATAACCACACAACAGATAGTCCCTAACACAAATACCAACAATCCAAGTCAACAACCCAATCTACAGCATGATACTAGCCCATAACAACCCAACAATCAGCTATAAAAATAGGAAATTGGGTAAGCAGGGAAACAATACTAGCAAACCACCCCAGATTCACAAATATCAACTCGTATTTACACAATCAAGCTCAATCTAGAAGGAAGGGAAGCCGTAACCTACTAAAAAGTCTATCACAAGGGCTTCAAGTCACTCAGCCGAATATTTTCCCTTTCGAACGGCCTCAGACTGTGCCACGCTATCAAAAATAGAATCACAGCGTCAATACAGTCGTTTAGACACTAAAATCATCAAATTCGAAGACAGATCAATTTTGGAGTCGAATCGGGCAACGTGGGACCCGCTCTGGATTTTCTGGAATTGACACTGTGAAAAGGTCCCAAATCCTTCCCCAAACACGAATCCCAAAATGGATCACCAATTAGGGGTCGGATCCGCTCCTAACAGCCCACAACAACAAATCACAAAACTTAACAAAATAGGCCAATAAGGAACTTACCCTCGATTTCACGGAAAATGAGGAACACCCAATGAACCCCAACCTAAAACCCACGAAACCAACAAGAATTCGAGTGCCTGGGACATCGAATCACTGAAAATCGACCACCGAGAAGATTTTTATGAAGGTTTGAAGCTCTCCAAAATGGGAGATTCGACCTCATTAAATAGACACTGCCAGACCCCTCTTCTCCGCGAACGCCAACAAGAATCCGAGCGCCTGGGACATCGAATCATCGAAAACCGACCACCGAGAAGATTTTTATGAAGGTTTGAAGCTCTCAAAATGGGAGATTCGACCTCATTAAATAGACACTGCCAGGCCCTTCTTCTCCGCGAACTCGGTCAACGCTTCGCGAACGTAGAGGTGAGCCGGCCAGTGCTCCGCAAACGAAGCCCCTGGTCCGCGAACGCGGAGAACAACTTCTCCCCTCACCCAACAAACCTCCGCGAACGCGGAGCACAAGAAACCTATCACCAAACAGGCTTCCGCGAACGCGGAGCTCAGGGACCCAGACCTCCGCAAACGCAGAGAACAGGTATACACCCAGACTCACAGACCTCCGCGAACGCGGAGTAGACTCTCCCACACCTCCGCGAACGCGGAGAGTAAATGAGTCTGCAATAAAAGTTGCTGCATGAGCTAAGTTTTGGATAATTCAAAAACTCCGACGGGGTGCTCAGGATTTGTTCGGAACCCCGAGCACGCAAACAAAATATGCTACCCCCTCAAATTCAACATTCCGAACTAATGGCGCAGTCAAAATTTAAATACGAGGTCGTTTCGATAAATAGTGGGTGCCACACCCATTTAGTCAATTTCTACCGAAGGCCTTAAAATCATATCGGAAGCTCTCGTAATTCTTGAAAGGTCGATCTAGACCAAACTCGGCATTTCGAAACTAACCGCGCTGTTGAAATTTTCATCCGAGTGCATTTTCCAAGAATGTTGATCGAAGTCAACCTTAAACCAAATTTCAAAGACTAAAGAGCTAACTGGCCCCAAAATTACATCGGAAATCTCGGGATTCGAGCAAACCATGCTCCTAGCCTAATTTGGCAGCTCCGGAGCTGATGGAACCGTCCAAATTCCCATCTAAGGTCGTTTACCATAAGTTATGACCGAAATCTACTCTTCAAGGTTCAAAAACTCCAAAATAGAAAAACAGGCATAAAACCCAAACGAACGACCAAGCGACCGAACAGTCAGTGTCAGCATGTCATAAATGAGTTGGGGTCACTACAGGAATGCTCTAAAAAACAGAAAGAAGGCATTAACACAGAAATCACCTCGAGGGTCATTATACTACGGAACTCTTCCCTGTCTTTCAGCTTGTCCTCCTCGACCTGCTGCACATGGATCATGAGCCTGTCTATGTCATGTCTCCTATCAACATAGCTGCCTTACCTTCCTTACTTGATAAGAAGGATAGTCTAGACATAAACAAACTCATCATTCTCTTCAATCAGCCACCATCTCTAGAGCATAGCGAGATAGTTGGGTGAACTTGAGACTATACTCTTGTACACCCATAGATTTCTGCTTCATATGGAGGAACTCTCTCACCTTTTATAACACCCCAGTTTTTGAAAAGAAAGAAAATGCAGTCTTAAAATTTTTCTGATGACGGAGGCCATCTACGGACCGTAGGTGGAGTGACGGGCCGTAGATGGTAACCATCAGTGGCCCTACCAGCTTTATGATTTTTGAGTTTCTGAACCTTGACTTACGGAATAGCAGGACGGTTCGTATTTCAGTTGACGGGCCGTAGATGGGTTCCGTAGATGCCTTTAAGACTTAGCCCAATTTTCAGTCCAAAACGAACTTTCTAAATCGATTGACGGAAGAGCAGGACGGTCCGTCAGTGGATGTACGACCGTAGGTCCTGTCCGTCGATTGGCCCCGACAGTTTATTTAAGGGCTTTTTGGACTTTTTCCCTAAATGTTTATTCCTTATACTAGACGATTTTGCCCCTTAACCTTGGCCCTATTTATATTTTTCTAAGCCCTAACCCCTACATTTTCCAACTCTCATCTTCCAAATATTCCTCTCTCTAGAAGAACAAGAAGGAGAAGAAGAGAGCTAGGGTTCTCATCAAGGTCATCAATCCCCTTTTATTTCAAGGCATTGGCATTGATGTATGATAGTATTTACCATTTGGAGTCTTTCCTCCAATGGGTCCTCTTTTCCTTAAGGTTTTCAAGATATAGTCTTGCCCAAAAGAGTTAGGGTTTGACAAATTCTTATGGGTTCTTCATTATGCTTTTCATTGTTGATGTTATGGTTAATAGTGCACGATCTAGCGTGGTAAAGTAAGCTAGTGCACGATTTAGCGTGGTTTACATGCAACTTGAATCCATGATTTATGAACTATTCTATGAAGGGACAAGCGGCGATTACCCATGTTCCCTAATGCAGACAAGAGGCGATTACCCATGTCTACTAAAAAATGAAATCATGAATAATAAAAGAACAAGTGGTGATTACCCATGTTCTTAAGGAGCTATTCTATGAAGGGACAAGAGGCGATTACCCATGTTCCCTAATGTAGACAAGAGGCGATTACCCATGTCTACCTAAGATAAAATGAACTATGACGATTCCGTGGGAAATATGCTTAGTACCGAGTGGACAAGTGGCGATTACCCATGTCCCATAACCTATGTGCCACCATAGGGTGATGGTCTATGATAGACACGATCTGAGCAGTTCATGGTCTTACCTTGGCAAGTAGGACACCCTTTTTTCGGCGTAGGGCAGACACCGGATTCCATGTTGATAGCTCACATGGTCTTATATGTCGGTTAAGGCTATTTCCCCACAAGTTAATGAACAAGTGTTCTCATGATGATGGTTTAAAGTAAAGTAAAGGAAAGATGAATAGCTTGTCTTGGCCATGTTTTATGCTTCATGTTTCTTATGTTCTATCATGTTTTAGCTTGGCCATTACATGTCATGATTATATGGCATTCTAGCATGGTTTATATGCCCTTTTATGCATTGCTATCACACTTGGTACTTGATTGTACTAACGCATACTTGTGCCTACATTGATTCTATTGATGTAGGACTTGGCGGTTCTTCTCATTCCACTCGTGGCTAGTCAGTTCCAGTGATAGTGAAGACTTGGTGAGGCCTCCTATGTCCGAGGACCTAACCTCGTTACTTTTTCATACTTTCCATTATGCTTTTGGATATTGTACTGGGCTGCATCCCAAACCTTCATTTATATTCTCTTATGTTAGATGGCTTGAGACATAAGTTGTAGATTTCTGTTGTTTTGCTATATAATGCTCTTTTTTTTATTCTTTTCTCTATTATATTGTATGTTGTGTATGCTAAGGGCTTGTGTGAGGCCTCTCGGGGTCTTGTACGCCATGTTACATCTAGGAGCTACCCTGGGTCGTGACACATTTGCTTCCCTTAGCTCTCGGGGAAAGAAGTGCCCCAAGAAAGCATCCTCAAACATAGTCCAACTCAACGGTGGTGCCCCTTCTGCCTTACTCTTTTTCCTCTGATCATACCATATCCTAGCAATACCTTTGAGCTGGTATGTAGCCAACTCCACACGCCCAGTATCAGCAACATGCATGACCTCAAACACCTTCTGAAGTTCATCCACAAAGTTTTTTGGATCCTCATTGAGCTTTGACCCAGTGAATTCTGGGGGACTCATTGTCAGAAATTCTCGAATTCTGGATGCATCATTCCCATCCTGATGTCCGGCTCCTTGGCGACCAACCTGTGTTGTCACCGCATGAGTCAACATCTGAATTGCATTCCTAAACTCAGCATTGGTGACCTCTTCCTGAGGGGGTTGCACTTCTGGTGCATTGGAACCTCTTGATCTTGAGGATTAACATTCCTCCTAGTAGGACGTCCTCGAATAGCTCTTCGTGGAGGCATGATCTGAAAAGACACGCGTAAGCACGAGTTAGAGGAAGCTTTCATAGAGTTGAACTCTATCGCACGAAAAGGAGTAAGAAGAAAGTGAAAGTTTTCCTAAATGTCGCAGCCTCCTAATTATAGATGCGGCGAGCTTCACACCGATAACGAGGACTCTATAGACACAGCTTCATAGACACCCTAGGACTCTTGAACTCTATGCTCTGATACCAAGTTTGTCACGCCCCGAGTCTACACCCTGGACATAGCTGGCACCCTAGAACCATTTTTGATCCCCAAGCGAAACCTTGGCCTGGCTACATGACTTACATGATTCTAAACAATATGCGAAAGCTTAAAATAGATGAACATTTAGACATTCAAGAAAGTCTTAAAATTCTATCTTGCAAATACTTAACATAAGTCATAAATTAAATACCTATCCTGAGAAACACATGGGAAACATCTAAATCTGTCTGTCTAATGAAGCCTCTAACAATGTAAGATAGATGTCGGGTCAAGACCCACGACACCCCCAATACTACTAAGCTGAATGAAAATGGAGTCTCCCAGGAGCAAGGGGACCTCACCAAATACTGTCTACGAGTGAATAATGATCTCAACAAAACATATGTTGATGATCCTGAGCACCTGTATATTCATCATAATAAGATGCAGGTTGAATGACGTCAGTACATTGAATGTACTGGTAAGTGATAGGGCTAGAGTAAGTAATTAACTGACTAGGATGACTGAAACCAACATAATTGGATCAATACATGAGTATGAAGTGAAAACCATTTAAGCTTGACAATAAGGTATGCAACGGAAGCAACATGAAAATAACATACTTTACTTCGTGGGGTGTTTCTCTAACCGACAACCATTACCATGAGCCTAGCAATGATACAATGTTTCGCCCATGTTGCAATGGTCATCTTATACCTTGCCGGGGGCATAGGATGATATTGTGACTATGGATCCAGCTAATAGGCCTTCTCAGAGGCAGTGATGAGTCGTATGAAGAATCAATGCTATCCTATCCTACGCTGGCTACATAGTTTTATGGGACTTCCGAGTCATAAAAAACTCTAACCCAATTTGGTGCTTGATACTACTCCCAAAATAATATAACTTTATGCCCAATACACCCCTTACAAGGAAGGGACTTTTTACTTAACTGGAGTACTTTTCAAAACTTTAGACATACTTGCATCCTTGAAACATGAACTTATGAACTTATCTTTCAAAACCAATAATCAACATAGGAACATATATATGTATATATAAATAACATTTGAAGCTCTTAAGTTTTTATGAAATAGAACCTTTAAACTTTCCTCTTTTCTTACATTAATTGGAATGTAAATGAAGACATGTGAGTGGGACATGTAGACTCTCTCAAGGATTAATGGAGCCTTTAGGAGCTAATACAAAGAAGAGAACGTAACCACGATTCAAAGAAATACGTTCGGAATGAAACACGGAAAGAAAAAGGCCAAATGACCCCTGCCATACTGCTGGTGTGGGGCGCCAGTCCCCAAACTACTGACCAGAGTTTAGGGCGTACTGTTGGCGTGTCACGCCAGGCCCCAAAGTACTGAGCAGTAGTTCTGGCGCTATGGTGGTGTGCCACGCCAGCCCCCTACCCAGAAATTCAGTGAATTTTCTTGCTCAATTTCGGGTCCTAACTCATCTAGAATAGATTGGTTTCTTCCAAACTCTCTTTGATTCACAAACCCAATATGAAATTATCAAAATCCCACTAAAGTTCTATCAAGAAACACCACTCATTCTCAAAACCTTCACCTCAAGAACTCAAAACCTCCATTGATAAAGAATGAAGCTTAAAACTCAAGAACTCTTCAAGAATGTTTACATAAACGATTATATGGGCGAATTAACGAAAGAATTACACGTTTGGCGTGAGGATGAACAAGTCCATCACTATGGGAAGCCTCACATACCTGGAAAGAATGATTTTTCTTGGTAAAATTCCTCAACCCTTGAATGAACGCTTGAAAACCCTCTTTTCCTCTTCTTGAAACTTCGCCCTAAAATTCTAAGTGTTCAGGAGTATGAAAAAAAATAACTTCGCGTCTGATTAGACCCCTAAATTGGGTGGATAAAAATGTGGGTAGTCTTATTGGGGTAAGGAAAAGACAAAAACACCCTTTCCTTAAATGGATGAAAAGCCTTAACTAGAGAGGTTTTATTTAAATGGCCATAACTTCTCAATCCGAGCTCGAAATTTAGCAAACTTGGGGCGTTGGAAAGAGGACTCAAAGACCTTCAATTTGATACCTCATGGGCCACCTAAATCTTTATTTGCAAGAAGATATGGTCATTTGAAGTTGACCCCAAAACTGAAAACTGATCGAAGTCTGAGGTGTTACACATCTACCTATTTTGCTAGAAATACTCCTCCACTCACCTTTTTTCCTACATATACCCTTGAAACTAACAACTTCATCTTTATTTTATTTTTAAAATATTACTTATTACTAGTCATTTTCTTATTGGATGGAATAAAAACTCCACCCCATCAGATTTTTTTCCTATAATTTTTCACCCGAAATAATATACATGCACTATGACCCAATTTTTTTCAAAAAAATAATTACAAAATCATAGTTCTTATAATAAATATTTGTAATAATTAATAGAAATAGTTGGAGCATGTTTAAGAAAGAATTTTGTAGTAAATTAAAGAATTTAACTTTTTTTCTAATTGAACTAATTCTTGGCCCATTGAGACTGAAGACTGTGATTGAACCAATCACTGGTCTTTGAGTGTTTACACTAAAGTAACAATTTAACAATAACTTATATTCATTAAACAAGTCTTTGGTGCCTTTTGATTTTTTAATTTGTCAATTTTTTTTTGAAAAAAAAAAAGAGTCGTGGGGTTGGTATATTATTTTGGATTGCATGAATTATAAGAAAAAAATCTAAATGAGATGGGGTTCTTATTTCACCCAATAAGAAAATGATAAGTAATATATAATATTTTAAAAATAAAACAAAGACGAGGTTGTTAGTTTTGTCCCTGAACTTGACGAAAATTATTAGTTTCGTCCCCGAACTATTGACAGCCTTAAAAACACCCTCTACTTGACTAATTGAATTTTAAAACATCCCTCTCATGTCATACAATATAGAGAGAAGTATTAAAAACTCCCTTAAACTTGACACGAATTATTAGTTTCATTTCCAAACTATTGATAGCCTTTAAAACACCCCTTTAATTACTTGACTAACTGAACTTAAATTCACTTCCGATCTTGCTACATGAGTGAAATACACCCCTGAATTCTCACAAAATATAGGAGTGTTTTCAAAACTTCTCTTTGCTTTTTATTAAGAGCGTTGTGCTCCTACAAGAGTTTAAGACCACTTGTTATGTCATGAGGGAGGGGTGTTTTTAAGGCTGTCAATAGTGTCACGACCCAAGGTACCCCCTAGATGTGACATGGCGTACAAGACCCTGAGAGGCCTCATAGAAGCCACTTAGAATACATTACATACAAGATAATAGAGAATAAAAGTTCAAAAGAGATTTCATAGCAAAACTTTCAAAGAAACAGCGAAAGTCTACATCTCGATGTCACAAAGCCAATCTAATATAAAGAACAAGGTTTGGGATTTAACCCAATACAATCCAAACACTGAAAAAGAAATAAGAGCTAGGCTATGTCCTCGGATGGATGAGGACTCATCAAGTCTTCTAACAACTCTCTAATCAAACTCTAGCCACAAGTGGAAGGTGAATCGCCACGTCCTACACCAAAGAAGTTAATGCAGGCAAAAGTATGTGTTAGCTCAATTAAGTACTAAGTATGATAGCAATGCACATAACCACATAAATCATGCTAGAGTGAAATATAATCATGACATGCAATGGCCAAACTTAAAACATGATAAACATGAGAAACATGAAACATAAAGTATATATCAAGACCAAAACAAGCTAAATCATCTTTCTTTCTATTCTTTACTTCATCATGAGAACACTTGTTCATTAACTTGTGGGGAATAGCCTTAATCGACATGTAAGACCATGTGAGCTATCAACATGGAATCCGGTGTCTACCCCACACCAAAAAGAGGTGTCCTACTTACCAAGGTAATACCATGAACTTCTTAGCTTATGTGGATCCACTAGCTAATGTCTACTTAAAGACAACATCCTATGGTGGCAACATAGTTTATGGGATAGAGATTGCTTTAGAAGACTCGGCCTCAACTAATGGGAGAGCTCCATCTAGAAAACTCGGCCTCTACTAACGGGAGGGCTTCCATCTCAATATCCACTCGGTGCTAAGCATAATTCTCACGGATTAGTCATTAACATATTCGTATCATTATACATGGAGAGGTACAACTAGGGTTACCAATCCAAGTTAAATTCATGTTTATAGACGTTTCATCTTCCATGGACCTTGTCCAAGCTTACGTCATTAGAATAGCTCCTTAAGAACATGGGTAGTCGCCTCTTGTTCTTTCAAGTCATATTGGGAGTATTATGTGAGAAAACCTTTCACAACTCAACCATAGCATCATCATATCATAACTTTGGTACTTCACTCTCAAAGCACCCTTAATTCATCATTAACTTCATATGAGACATGCATAAGTTCATTAGCTTCTTCTTTACTTAGCTTATCATGCTCATAATTCATAGTTCATAGAGTTCATATGGGTTCATGCAAGTTCAACTCGTATCATGCAATTCAATGCAAGCTCATACTTAGAAAGCCATAATTAAGACAATTTACCCATATTGAAGGAACTCACTTAATAGAGGAAAAATCATGCTTTCGACTTGAACATGCTAAATTCATAAGATTATCCTCAATTCGTTCATGCTTCATGCATAATTTCATAGAGAATTCATAAACTTCATCAATTCATGGCTCAACCCAACAATCAAAGCATAGATTATCAATTTAGGGAGAATTAGCTTAGGATCATAGGGGTTCATACAATCTTTACATCAAATCATGTAATTCACGCTAATTCGTGCACTAAGTTACTTTATCACGCTAGATCGTGCACTACAAATCATAAAATCGATAATTGAAATCATAATTGAAGAACCCACAATGATTGATCAAAACCCTAATTCAATTGGGTTAGAGTAAACCTTTGAAAATCATGAAGAAGAGGGAGGACCCATTGGAGGAAAGGACTCCTAATGGCGAACACTATCACACCTCAACAAAGTCCTTAAGAATTGAAGAAAATTGATGGTCTTCAATGGAGGATCCTAGCTTTCTTCTTCCTTGAAGCTTGAGAGAATTTTGTTTAGAGAGAGAAATATTTGAGAGATGAGAGTTTAGGAATGAATTAGAATGAGAGGAATTAGGCTTGGAAAGTATTTATAGGTCTTAGATTAAGGGTATAACCGACTTAGCTTAATAGGTAATCAATTAAGAAAAAGATCAAAAATCCCTTAATTAATAACTGTCGGGGCCAATCGACGGAGGGGACCTACGGTCCGTAGGTCAGACGATGGACCGTACTGTCCTTCCGTCAAAAGGTTCAGAAACTAAAATTTAGGGGACCTGCAACGACGACATCAATGTACGGCTCGTAGGTCCATTGACGGACCATACATTGAAGTCGTAGGTTAGACTTCTGAGTCAAAAATTAAAACTAAGTCTGGGGGACACCTACGAGTCTTAGCTATGGACCGTCAATCGATCTACGACCCGTCCTGCTACTCCGTAGGTCAAAGTTCAGAAACTTGGAAATCCTGAAGGCTTACAGTCCCATCGACGGTCCCCACCTACGGCCCATCATTCCATCTACGGCCCGTAGGTGGCCTCCGTAGGTCACTTACTTTAGTTAAATTCTGCAATTAAAATTCTTTGGAAGCTTGGGATATTACAATATCTCCCCCTTTGGAACATTCGTCCTCTAATGAGAATCAAGACATCAAGAGAAGGGTAGTAGACACGAACTAACAACCCAACCTAGCATATAACCACATAAATGCACATATCCGAGGAGGAAACATCAACTCCAAGCTAAAGCATATTCAACACATAATTTCATAAAGACTTTATGCAACTCATACTCAATGCACTTAATCATACTAGACTCTTCATGAACATGCATAATCAAGGAATCATGGAAATCAACTATGACACATGAGACCAAATAATGAACCATGAGGAACTAGGTCCCTCAAGCTAGAGTAGGATCGGAAGGAAAGAGATGAGGATATCGGGACATCATATCGGCCTCGGCCTCCCAAGTAGCACCATCAACTAATTGATTCCTCCAAAGAAACTTCACGGAAGCAACTTCTTTGTTCCTTAACTTTCGAACTTGCCGATCTAAAATCTCGTCCGGAACCTCTTCATAGGAAAGACTATCCTTTATGCCAAGATTCTCTAATGGCACTATGGATGTCGGATCACCAACACACTTTTTCAACAATGAGACATGGAAAACCGGATGCACCGATGCCAAATCGCTAGGCAAATCAAGCTCATAAGCAACCTTACCAACACGTCTCAAAATCTGATATGGGCCTACATAACGGGGACTAAGCTTCCCTTTCTTCCCAAATCTCATTTCACCCTTCATGGGTGAAATTTTCAAGTAAACCCAATCATCAACATCAAATTCTAAATCTCTCCTTCTAACATCAGCATAGGACTTTTGTCGACTTTGGGCCGTTCTCAACCTTTCTCTAATAAGCCGAACTTTCTCCATAGTCTCATGCACCAACTCGGGGCCAATCAAAGCAACTTCACCAACTTCAAACCAACCTATAGAGGATCTACACCTCCTACCATAGAGAGCCTCAAATGGAGCCATACCAATGCTAGAAGGGTAGCAATTATTATAAGCAAACTCAATCAAAGGCAAGTGACCATCCCAAGTACCCTTGAAATCAATTACACAAGCTCTCAACATATCTTCCAAAGTTTGAATAGTATGTTCCGCTTGCCCATCGGTTTGGGGATGAAAGGCCATACTAAGCTTAACACGAGTACCAAGACCTTTTTGGAACGACTTCCAAAATTGAGAAGTGAATTGTGCCCCACGATCGGAGATAATGGATAAAGGCACTCCATGTAGCCTAACCATTTCCCTCAAGTACAACTTAGCATAATCCTCCACCGAATAAGAAGTCTTGACGGGTATGAAATGGGCTGACTTCGTCATTCTATCAACAACAACCCAAATCGAATCATAGTGTCGCCTTGTGTGAGGCAAACCAACAATAAAATCCATATTCACATCTTCCCACTTCCAAGTAGGAATACTAATATCTTGGGTCTAGGGGTGTATATCGGTCGGTTCAGTTCGATTTTAAGTATTATCGGTTTTCAATTTTTAAATATGTTAAACCGATAACCAAACCAATAAGATATTTGTTATCGGTTTTCAATTTATCAGTTTTTGGTCTTTAACGGTTCGGTTTCGGTTTAACCAATAAGAAAATCTTTCAAAACAAATATATGACTTCTCCAACAATTTTACGCGATACATGCATACATCGAAACAAGCAAATTAAACTGTAAATTGCAACAATAAATGCCAAAACACATATGAATTCTTGATGTTAATCAAATTGCAGACATTTACAATCATGCAAAAGCTACTATTAGTCAATGATAAACTAAAACTAATTAAAACCAAAAAGTCCAGTTGTGACCCAACTTTGATCTGGATGTCGCCGTTCTTAGTTCTTTAGGTTTTAACATTGTGAAGCTAAAGACTAAAGTAATACTAAAATCTAAAAGGTAAATGCAGAGAGCAGAGTTAAGTAGTGCTAATTCTGTAGGGTCCTTATAGTTATAGTAATATTGTGATTATATTAATATTTTTTGTTTGATATTTATGTATGACTAAAACTTAAATAGTAAATTATTTTATTATATTCTTAATGGGTTATCAGTTAACCCAATAACCCAATATTAAAAAACCAATATTGAATCGATAACCCAATAATTTTTTTATAAAACCATTAAATAACCGTTAACCCAACAACCCAATAACAATAAACCCATAACATTTTTTTTGGTTCGGTTTATCGGTCGGTTCGATTCTTGCACACCTCTACTTGGGTCAAACCTCCCGGCTTTTGATGCTCAACTTTCACTTGTTGGCAATTAGGACACTTAGCCACAAATTCCGCAATGTCTTTCTTCATTCCTTTCCACCAATAAATCTCCCACAGATCACGATACATTTTGGTAGCTCCGGGGTGAATGGAATATCGAGAACTATGGGCTTCCGATAAAATTTGTCCTCTTAAGTTATCTACATCGGGAACACACAAACGACCTTGATAACGAAGCACACCATCTCCCCCTTGGGAGAAAACCTCTATGGACTTTTTGAGAATCGCTTCTTTCAATTCAACCAAGTTAGGATCAAGATCTTGTTTAACCTTTACCTCATGCACAAAAGAGGATTCAGAACCATTGTGAACCGTAACACCACCTTTAGTGGAATCAATCAACCGAACACCCAATCGGGCCAAACTATGAACATCACGAACCAAAACTTTCTTACCATCCTCAACATGAGCAAAACTACACATAGATAATCGACTAAGAGCATCCACCACCACGTTAGTCTTACCGGGGTGATAGAGAACACTCATATCATAGTCTTTTAACAACTCAAGCCACCTTCTGTGGCGGAGATTCAAATCTTTCTGTTTAAACACATATTGCAAACTCTTATGGTCGGTGAAGACATCTACATGTACCCCATACAAATAATGTCGTCATATTTTCAAAGCAAACACAACCGCCGCTAATTCCAAGTCATGAGTAGGATAGTTCTTTTCGTGCACTTTGAGTTGTCTTGAAGCGTAGGCAATAACTTTCCCATTTTGCATAAGAACACATCCTAACCCAATTCTCGAGGCATCACAATAAACCACATACCCATCGGATCCTTCCGGTAGAGTCAATATCGAAGCCGAAGTAAGTCTATCTTTCAACTCTTGAAAACTCTTCTCACATGCCTCGGACCACACGAATTTAACCTTCTTTTGAGTCAAAGCCGTCAATGAAGAAGCAATCGAGGAAAACCCTTCAACAAACCTCCTATAATAACCGGCTAAACCCAAGAAACTACGAATATCCGAAGGTGATAGAGGTCTAGGCCAATTCTTAATCGTATTCGTCTTCTTAGGATCTACCTTAATACCTTTACCGGAGACAATGTGACCAAGAAAAGCCACGTATCGTAACCAAAACTCACATTTACTAAACTTTGCAAAGAGTTGTTGGTCCATGAGGACTTGCAATACAATCCTCAAATGATTGGCGTGCTCATCCTCATTCCTTGAGTAGATCAAGATATCATCTATAAACACAATTACAAACATGTCGAGGTATTGCTTAAACACCCTGTTCATCAAGTCTATAAATGCAGCCGGAGCATTTGTTAACCCAAACGACATAACCAAGAACTCGTAGTGACCATACCTAGTCTGGAAGGCCATTTTTGGAATATCATCTTCCTTCACCCTCAATTGGTGATAGATAGCCCGAATGAAGGTCAATATTAAAGAAATAACTAGCCCCTTGCAGTTGATCAAACAAGTCATCTATCCTTGGTAGAGGATACTTATTCTTAATGGTAACCTTGTTCAATTGGTGATAATCAATGCACATACGGAGTGAACCATCCTTCTTCCTTACAAACAAGACTGGAGCACCCCATGGAGAAATACTTGGCCGGATGAAACCCTTATCCAACAAGTATTTTAATTGCTCCTTTAGTTCCTTAAGTTTCGCCAGGGCCATTCTATAAGGAGGAATAGAAATAGGTTGCGTATCCGGGAGAAGGTCAATACCGAAGCCTATTTCCCTTTTGGGAGGAATACCAGGTAAATCATCGGGAAACACTTCTAGAAACTCATTAACCACGGGGACCGACTCAAGAGTAGGGGTTTCGAAATCCATATCTCTCACCCTAACCAGATGGTAAATGCAACAGCTTTTAGATAGGAAACAAATTGACCTCTAAACATAGAATTTCCCCCCTTCCACTCTAGTATAGGCTCATTCAGGAATTGAAACTTGACCATTCGGGTCCTATAATCAATAGAGGCATAGCAAGTGTGCAACCAATCCATCCCAAGAATAACATCAAAATCTAGCATATCAAGCTCTACAAGATCAACATGAGTGACTTTATGGGATAAGAAGACGGGACAACTTCTATAGACTCTCTTAGCCAATATAGATTCTCCGATCAGAGTAGAAACACGAAAAGGATCTAGCAATATATCCGGAACAACATCAAACCGCATGGACACATAGGGCGTCACAAAAGATAAGGTAGCACCGGGATCAAGCAAGGCATACACATCAAAATGAAAAACTCTTAACATACCGGTGACCACATCGGGAGAGCTCTCTTGCTCATGACGAGCCTGAAGTGCATAAAATCGGCTTTGCTTCTGAGTAGGGGTGGCAAAATGGGTAATTTATATGGGTGTCCACTCATAATTACCCATTTTAAATGGGTTGGGTACCCAACTCATTTTAAAATGGGTAAAAACGAATAATACTCATATTACCCATTTAAAAGTGGGTAGTTAAATGGATAAAATGGGTAAAAGATATCCATTCATAAAAGAAAGAAAAATGGTAAGGGTGAGTTGGTAAAAAAAGCTTTTTAAATTTTTTTTTCTATAAAAAAAAATTTCAATTTTTTTTACATTTTTTTTTTGGGATAGGGGGTGGGGGGCTGGTAGGGGTGGTGGTAAATGTTTTTTAAAATATTTTTTTATAAAAAAAATTAAAAAAGTTTTACATTTTTTTGTGGGATGGGGGTGGGGGGCTGGTAGGGGGGGTTGGGTGGGGTTGTAAAAAAGACTTTTTTAATTTTTTTAAATAAAAAAGTTAATTTTTTTAAATAAAAAAGTTATTTTTTTTTACATTTTTTTGGGGATTTGGAGGGGTGTGGGGGTTCGGGGGGGCTGGTAGGGGGTGGGGTGTTTAAAAAAGTTTTTTGAAAAAAAAATTATAAACAAAAATTAAAATATTTTTACATTTTTTTTTGGGATAGGGGTGTTGGGGGGGCTGGTAGGGGGGGTTGTGGTGGGTGCTAAAAAAGACTTTTTAAATTTTTTTAATAAGAAAATTTAATTTTTTTTACATTTTTTTGGGATTGGGGGGGGAGGGGTGGTGTGGGGGGGCTGGTAGGGAGTGGCGCGGTAAAACAAAATTAAAAATCTTACATGTTTTTTTGGGATGGGGGTGTGGGCGGGCTGGTAGGGGGGTGGGGTAGTAAAAAAAACTTTTTTAATTTTTTTTTATTAAAATAACAAACTAATTATTTTTTACAATTTTTTGGGATAGAGGGTAGGGGGTTGGTACGGGGTGGAGTGATAAAAAAAACTTTTTAAAAATTTTGTTTTTAAAGCTTTTAACAAGATCTCTACTCTAATATGGGTACCTATATTTACCCATATTATCCATTGGGTAACTCATTTTTACCCATTTAAAATGTGAGTCGAGTCGAGTACTTTATCCATTTTTATTTAACTCATTTTCGATTGACTCGACTCGCTCGTTTGCCACTCCTACTTCTGAGCAGTCTAACCCGATCCTCTAGGTGGAGCTTGCTTATTCTCCCTTCCCTTGGCCGTGAGAGATGGACAATCCCTCATCTTGTGACCACTCTTTCCACAACTATAACAACCATCCGTACCGGCTAGACATCTACCCTCATGCTTTTTCCCACACTTGGCACAAGGAGCCAATAAAGAACCACCATTATTCCCTCCTTGAGACTTGGGGTTAGACACCCTATCATTGTTGAACTTCGGAGGAGCATTGGATGAGCCTTGGCCGGAGAACTTTTGCCGAAATCTAGGACGACCATGTCGACCTTGCATGCGAAAAGTTACCATCTCTGGTCCTAGCCCTCTTGGTCTCTCTAGACATGTCCTTAAGCTTTTCTTCCTCTATTTGTTGGGCATACACCATGAGACGAGAAATGTCCATATCATTAACAAGCATAGCGGTGCGGCATTCTTTAACCAACATTTCGGACACTCCCGAAACAAACTTGCTCATTCTTGCCCTAGGATCGGCAGCTATGAAAGGAGCATATCGAGACCATTATGTGAACTTCAAAGCATACTCTTTCACACTCATATTCCCTTGACGAAGATTAATGAACTCAAGCACCCTTGCCTCCCTCATCTCAAGGGGAAAGAACCTATCAAGGAAAGCAACCTTGAATTTCTCCCAATCAAGAGGACCCTCATTAACCGCCCTCTCACTCTTCCATTGATTGAACCAAATTTGGGCAACACCCTTGAGTTGATAAGCAGCCAACTCCGCTTTCTCTTCCGGCGTCACACCCATAATCATCAACACCTTGTATACTTCATCAATGAATTCTTGAGGATCTTCCTCAACCTTAGAGCCATGGAATTTCAGAGGGTTCATTCTAGTAAAGTCTCTCACTCTTGATGCCGACGTACCCACATTTGGGTTCACGGGAGCCACCACCTCTCTATTGGCTTGAGCCGTCACGGCTTGAGCCAACACTTGGAAAGCAGCCCTAAACTCTGCATTAGTAACTTGTTCGGCCAAAGGGTCGGCCGGAACTTGAGGAGCTTGAGAAGGAGCTTCTTGTTCCACATTCTCTCCCATGTTTCTTCTAGCATAAGCTCTTCGGGTCGCCATATCCTGAAACGTGTAGGATAGGGATTAGGAGAGAGATATATAGAGTTAAACTCTATGGCATGACTTAAGAGTAATGAAAGAAGTGGAGTTTCTTAAACGTCTTATAGCCTCTCATTCATAAATGTGGCGTGCTTCACACTAATGAACAAGACTCTACTTGACGCGGCTTATGAGACATCCCAGGATCTTTCTAAAACATTGTGCTCTGAATACCAAGTTTGTCACAACCCAAGGTACCCCCTAGATGTGACATGGTGTACAAGACCCCGAGAGGCCTCATAAAAGCCACTTAGCATATATTACATACAAGATAATAGAGAATAAAAGTTCAAAAGAGATTTCATAGCAAAACTTTCAAAGAAACAGCGGAAGTCTACATCTCGATGTCTCAAAGCCAATCTAATATAAAGAACAAGGTTTGGGACGTAACCCAATACAATCAAAAAACTGAAAAGAAATACATGAAAAAGAAATAAGAGCTAGGCTATGTCCTCGGATGGATGAGGACTCACCAAGTCTTCTATCAACTCTCTAATCAAACTCTAGCCACGAGTGGAAGGTGAATCGCCACGTCCTACACAAAAGAAGTTAATGTAGGCAAAAGTATGCGTTAGCACAATTAAGTACTAAGTATGATAGCAATGCACATAACCACGTAAATCATGCTAGAGTGAAATATAATCATGATATGCAATGGCCAAACTTAAAACATGATAAACATGAGAAACATGAAACATAAAGCATATATCAAGGCCAAAGCAAGCTAAATCATCTTTCTTTCTTTTCTTTACTTCATCATGAGAACACTTGTTCATTAACTTGTGGGGAATAGCCCTAACCGACATGTAAGACCATGTGAGCTATAAACATGGAATTCGGTGTCTACCACACACCGAAAAGAGGTGTCCTACTTGCCAAGGTAAGACCATGAACTTCTTAGCTTATGTGGATCCACTAGCTAATGTCTACTTAAAGACAACATCCTATGGTGGCAACATAGTTTATGGGATAGAGATTTCTTTAGAAGACTCGGCATCAACTAACGGGAGAGCTCCATCTAGAAAACTCGGTCTTTACTAACGGGAAAGCTTTCACTAGAAGACACGGCCTCTACTAACGGGAGGGCTTCCATCTCAATATTCACTCGGTGCTAAGCATAATTCCCATGGATTAGTCATTAACATATTCATATCATTATACATGGAGAGGTACAACTAGGGTTACCAATCCAAGCTAAAATCATGTTTATAGACGTTTCATCTTCTATGGACCTTGTCCAAGCTTACGTCATTAGAATAGCTCCTTAAGAACATGGGTAGTCGCCTCTTGTTCTTTCAAGTCATATTGGGAGTATTATGTGAGAAAACCTTTCACAACTCAACCATAGCATCATCATATCATAACTTTGGTACTTCACTCTCAAAGCACCCTTAAGTCATCATTAACTTCATATGAGACATGCATAAGTTCATTAGCTTCTTCTTTACTTAGCTTATCATGCTCAGAATTCATAGTTCATAGAGTTCATATGGGTTCATGCAAGTTCAACTGATATCATGCAATTCAATGCAAGCTCATACTTAGAAAGTCATAATTAAGACAATTTACCCATATTGAAGGAACTCACTTGATAGAGGAAAAATCATGCTTTTGACTTGAACATGCTAAATTCATAAGATTATCCTCAATTCGTTCATACTTTATGCATAATTTCATAGAGAATTCATAAACTTCATCAATTCATGGCTCAACCCAACAATCAAAGCATAGATTATCAATTTGGGGAGAATTAGCTAGGGATCATAGGGGTTCATACAATTTTTACATCAAATCATGTAATTCACGCTAATTCATGCACTAAGTTACTTTATCACGCTAGATCGTGCACTACAAATCATAAAATCGATAATTGAAATCATAATTGAAGAGCCCACAATGATTGATCAAAACCCTAATTCAATTGGGTTAGAGTAAACCTTTGAAAATCATGAAGAAGAGGGAGGACCCATTGGAGGAAAGGACTCCTAATGGTGAACACTATCATACCTCAACAAAGCCCTTAAGAATTGAAGAAAATTGATGGTCTTCAATGGAGGATCCTAGCTTTCTTCTTCCTTGAAGCTTGAGAGAATTTTGTTTATAGAGAGAAATATTTGAGAGAGGAGAGTTTAGGAATGAATTAGAATGAGAGGAATTAGGCTTGGAAAGTATTTGTAGGTCTTACATTAAGGGTATAGCCGACGTAGCTTAATAGGTAATTAATTAGGAAAAAGACCAAAAAGCCCTTAATTAATAACTATCGGGGCCAATCGACGGAGGGGACCTACGGTCTGTAGATCAGACGACAGACCGTACTGTCCCTCCGTCAAAAGATTCAGAAACTAAAATTTAGGGGACCTGCAACGACGACATCAATGTACGGCTCGTAGGTCCATTGACGGATCGTACATTGAAGTCGTAGGTCAAACTTCTGAGTCAAAAATTAAAACTAAGTCTGGGGGACACCTACGAGTCTTACCTAAGGACCGTCAATCGATCTACGACCCGTCCTGCTACTCCGTAGGTCAAAGTTCAGAAACTTTGAAATCCTGAAGGTTTACGGTCCCATCGACGGTCCCCTCCTACGCCCCGTCATTCCATTTACAGCCCGTAGGTGGCCTCCGTAGGTCACTTACTTCAGTTAAATTCTGCAATTAAAATTCTTTGGAAGCTTGGGGTATTACAAGTAGTTCGAGGATGAAACTAATAATTTGCGACAAGTTCAGGAGTGTTTTCAATACTTATCTCTATAGTTTATTTATGTATATGCCACATCAACAGAAAAATTTATGTGTACACGCGTGAATAACACGTTTATATGTATGGTATGAGAAGGGTGTATTTTAAGTTCAATTTTTCAATTAGAGGCGTATTTTTAAGGTTGTTAATAGTTCATAGACGGAACTAATAATTCACACCAAGTTCAAAGATATTTTCAGTATTTCTCTCTAATATAAATACATTGCATATACATATGACCATTTAACTGGGTTTTTTTTATTCTGCAGTACATTTGTGTAAGATACCTTTGCTTAAAACATACTTGAAACATAACATAATGTGTTATCAAATATTTTCATGGTATAAATGCGTATACTAATTCATATGGAATTTTTAAAAAATATAAAAATCAATACAATGTATTGCACCCCTGCAATCATATTTTTCAATTTACATTTTTACAACTACTTATACGTCATTATATAACATTATATGCTTCGTTTGTTAGTTGATTAGACTTATGCATGTATTAGTAATACATGTATTAGTTATTTAGGGGTCGTTTGGTACAAAGATGCATAATGCAAGGATTAGTAACGCATGGATTAGTAATGCAAGGATTAATTTTGATCAAGTATTTGGTTCATTACTTCCCACCCAATCTTGTGTTTGGTTTAAAACTCTACAAAAAGCTTCATTCCTATTATACCCTTGAGTTATTATGTGATTTTCTATTTCATTTAACTAGTCAAGTTAAATACTAAAATATAAAAAATATTGTTATTAATTTTGAAGCGTGATATGCCACTCGGAGATCCTTTGATAGCACGATATATTTCTATTTTTTGTTGGTCAAATATACCTTAAGCTTAACATAGATTTAAGGCTACTTAAATTGTTCAAATTCACGAAGCTTATTAAAAAAAATAATTAATTCATGTGGTTAATGGACGAACTATGTTTTTTCTTAAAACCCCGGAAAAAAAAATCAACCCAATATAACAAATCAAACATGGAAAAAAAATATTATTTTGTAAAATCATCAAATTACATTGAACGGATTTGGAGAATTAAAAAGAACATTTATAACTATTCCAATATAAATAAAAAAGGACATTAAATTACAAAAGAAATTTAGGAAAAAAGATTGGGGGATAATTTAGTCATTTAGGGGTCTTATCTAAGGATTGTTATACCTTGGATTAGTTATCCCTCCCTTTTCTAGGGATAAAATAAGACATTGTATGAGGTATAACTAATCCATGGATTAAGTTAAATAAAGTAACCAAACAATGTTTTTGTTGGACTAAATTTTAATCCAAGGACTATTTTGATTAATACGTCCTACCAAACGGGTCCTTAATCCTCTATACCACACAAGACAATACACAATTTAAATGTGTATTAGTTACACGGATTTCTAAATTGCAAATCAAATGTACATGAATAACTTAATTTCTAACTAACTACCAAATGTTATATAACTAATACAAAAATTAATATATAAATAAGTTGCCTCTTTATTAGCTACCAAACGACCCTTATATTATTGTAAATAATGTATCACTTTATATAAACGTTTATAATATTGTATAAAAGATATCTAAAAATACATCTTTTACATCATTATACAAAATCATATAATATATACAAAACTGAATTTCATCTCCTACGAACTTCAACCCATAAAACTTCATGTGAAATTGGTCAAAAAATTATCAAATATAGCTCAAATCTTCATAGAATAATGTTAACAACTTCAAAATGATATCCTTAACGAATTATTAATTTGTTAAAAATTTCAACAAATCACAAAGCTTACTGTATATACAAAAACTAAGGGCCCATTTGACCATGTGATATGAAATCATGAGATGAAGTTGAAGTTTTGTTTGAACATGCAGTTTAGACTTTTTATATTGTATATTTTTTCATAATCATAAAAATCCCATAAGTTGCAAAAACTATTAAAATTGTCCTATTTCTTTAACAATCTTATCAAATAAGCAAAAAATTATAAAATCTCATAGTACACTATCACAAAGTTATTCTAAAAAATACTACATTTATTGATCAAGCCTTAATTCAATAAAAAAAATTGAACATAGGTTGTAGTGTTCAAGTTATTAGTAGCTAAGAAAATTATTTTTTCAATCAATGTCATAGTGGGTTAGTCTTGTCCACTCAATATAATAATGAATTTTTTTAATTAAACATTGATTTGAATGAAGTAGTAATAAATTTGATCAAAAATAATGAATTTGGTGGATATAAATGGTAAATTAAGAATTGATTTGAAGTAAAAATAATTTTATATTGGCGAGAATAATAATTATATATATGAGACATAAACTAATAAATTTGATCAAAAATAATGAATTTGGTGGATATAAATGGTAAATTAAGAATTGATTTGAAGTAAAAATAATTTTATATTGGCGAGAATAATAATTATATATATGAGACATAAACGGTTTAAAAAGTAATGATATGAATTATAAATTTTATTTACATATGAAACAAATGGCTCGTAGATATATATAAATTAAATATGGCTTTTTTTTTACAAAATATAAACTTGTGGGTCAATTTTTGTATTTGAAAAATCTCAAATCATGATTTAAAATTTCCAAATCATGATTTTTGGAGAATTTGAGATTTCATCTCATGCGTAAAATCGCATTTCCAAACGCTGATTTCATATCATGATATGAAATCGCATGTCCAAACGCCTACTGAATTTCATCTCATACGAACTTCAACCCACAAAACTTCATGTGAAATTGGTCAAAAAAATTATAAAATAGCTCAAATGTTCATTGAATAATCTTAAATTTTAACCACAACTTCAAAATGATATCCCCAACAAATTATTAATTTGTTAAAAATTTCAACAAATGACAAAACTTATTGATGAGCTATCAAGCTTTTAAGAATCCTAATAATAATGTTTTAAAATTTTAACTTTAATTCACCTGATAATTTTTAAATCCAAGACAAATATTTTAACCACAACTTCAAAATGATATACTCAACAAATTCTTAATTTATCAAAAATTTCAACAAATTACAAAACCTATTGATGAGCTTTCAAACTTTTAAAAATCCTAAAAGAAAATGGTCTAAAACCCCCCTAATCTATTACCCAATTCTCAACTACACACTTATTCTTTACGGGAGTCCTATTACCCCCTGAACATTTTAAAAGTATAATATATACCCCCTTAAAAACGCACACCCAGATTTATATAAAAAAGTGAATTGCACGCGCCCTGCCACGTAATATTAACTTTTTTTTTAAAAAAAAAATTCTTTATTCTGCAATTATTTTATATAAAAATATTATTATTCCTTTTCTTTATTTTATTTCCCTTTTATATTTTTTTCTATTCTTTTTCAGCCCATTTCTTCTTCTTTTTTTTTCCTTTTCTTTGGCTAAAATTTTTCTGCCATTGAAATGGAAATTTCAAGTTCCATTTGTAATCAAAAATTTTACTTTCCTAATCTTTGTTTGAATTATTTCCAGAGAAGTTCCCAATTTTCTTATAGAACTATTTCAATATGCAATATTTGGACCTTTTTCTGAATTAATTTGTGGGTCTTTTGGGTATTGAATATAGGATCAAGAATTTTCCTTGTATTGAAAGTTTATTGAAGAAAATTAGTTGAGTGTCACTGTATTGAGCTTAAATTTGTTTGGATTTGAAAGATTTTGGGTCCAAATTTTGGTGGCTTCCATTGATGCTCTACTAAGTTGCTTTGGAGAAGAAAGCAAATTAGAAGTAGAAATAAATAAGAAAAAAATACATTAAAATGCATGTATTTACGAAAAAATATTAAAAGTAAATTTTTAATTTTTATTCATTGAACTTTTGAGGATATTTTCATGTCTGTCAAAATTTCTTTCATTTTGGTTAATTCCTTTTTGTCTACAACAGCTTCTGATATCGCATAATTCAAATGTGCTCTTCTCCGGCGATTCCCAATTGTTTGGTCGTTCTGGTAAAGCTTCACTTAACTTGTGTTTCCTCGTGCATTTGTGTATACAAGTTGGTTTACTATTGAGTTTCCTTGTGATTTATTTCTAATTTCATGATTTTGATTTCGTCATAACATTTGAGTATGCGATTTTTTCCTTCATTCATAATGACTTAGGGTGTGTTTGGTAGGAAGGAAAATGTTTTCCTCGAAAACAAGTGGATTTTGACTTATTTTCTCATGTTTGGTTGGTGAGTAGAAATATTTTTCGAAAAATATTTTTTAGTGTTTGATTTATTAATGAAAAACATTTTAAAGAAAATATCTTTTATTTTTATACTAGAGAGTAGAAAATAAAATTTTGAAATTGAAAATATTTTTTAAAAACAAACTTTAAATTTTTGTTTTTTTTGGGGGTGGGGGTGGGTGGGGATGGGGGTGGAGGGGTGGGTCAGGGGTAGGGGTAGAGATGATGAATGGTGGAGGAATTTGGTCTTTGTTGCTATGGAGAAGAAAGACAATAAATAAGAAAAAAATAAAAATACATATATTTATAAAAGAGATTAAAAATAAAGTTCTAATATTTATTTTTTCTGCTCACTCTCTCAAAGAGAGTGAAATGCACTCTCTTTGCCAGCTAAGCATTCAGGGAGGTAATAATTTCAGTTTTAAACACTTCAGGGGGGTAATGGGACTCTCGTGAAGTTAAAGTGTGTAGTTGGAAATCCGAATATAGATTGGAGGGGCTTTTGGCCATTTTCTCAAAATCCTAATAATGAAGTTTTGAAATTTTCACTTTAATTCAACTTACAATATTTAAAACTAGATGATAAACATAAATGCTTTTTCTTTTTATTTTTTAATTTTATGACTGTGGTGTTTGGGCCAATTTTCGTACACCTTGATTAATTTCACGAAATACCTATCACTTCCCATTAACAACATATACTAGATAACTCTGTCCATCAAAACTAGAACAGATGGAAAGAATCACCTCGTGTTTTTATCTCCGCTGAAATTTGGACCAGAGATCTCATGACTCTCAACCACTCCATTAAACATTAGGCCACACCATTTAGTGCGATAAACATAAATGTCTTAATTCAAGTAATACAAAGACTCATACCAAAAAAATAAATGAGAAAATATAAAGACTAAGATAAGAATAAGAATAAAACTATATTCAGGTTGGGACCAAAAAAAAGAAAAGAAAAGAAAAGAGAAGACCATTCAGAATCAACATTAAAGGTGGACATGGTATGGTAGAGATTGTATCATATCGAAATTGAAATTTTTAATACTATGATTTCGACATTGATTAGTATACAGTTCAATTTTTTATTTATTTTTGATACGGTATTTGATATTTATATATTTTTAAAAATTGAAATATCGAATATCATATCGAAGTATTACATAAACAATTCATATTTTATTATTATAATATTAGCAAATACAAAATTAATTGTTTAGACATTGAAACTTAAATTACTCTATTTTGATTGAAATGTCGTTATTTTTTGTAATTAATTAACAAAGAGAAGTGATTGTACTTTTTTTTGTTGAATATTTCTGCATGTGTAAGGTGTCAAAATGATATAATTGAGATGTTCTTTCAAATTTTGAAGTCATAATTCTGTATTATGTTATTATAATAAGTCGAAGTCGAACAAACTAGGAGTGTGCATCGATCAGTTTGATTTTATGCATTATTAGTTCGATTTATCTGTTTTCAGTATTAAAATACGCTAAACTAATAACCAAACCAATAGCATATTTTTTATCGATATTTGGTTTATCGACTATTGATCCTTGACGGTTCGATTTTCGATTAACCAATAAAAAAAAACTCATAAAACAAATATATGACTTCTACAACAATTTGACGCGATAGAACAATAATGTAACTCTACATAATGCTCGTAAAATAGAAACAATATAGTAACTAACATGAAAAGTACTACACAAGTGCAACACAAATAAAAAAACTAGGACAAAAATGTGAATTGAAGACTAAAGGGCAAATATAGTAGCCAATAAGGTACTGATATTAATAATTAATATTTATATAGGGGTAAAGTAGTAAATTACTTACTAGAGTCTTAATGGGTTACCTGTTTATTCAATAACCCAATTAAAAAACCAAAATTGAACAGATAACTCGATAATTTTTTCTTATAAAACCATCAAGAAACCGTCAATAATCCAATAACCCAATAACATTTTTTGGTTCAATTTATTGATCGATTCAACTTTTTTACACACTTAAAACAAATTATCATACCGCAAAATATCAAATCATAATAAATTAATTAGTATATAATGATATATAATTTAATTTTTTTAAAAATAAAAAATAAAAATTACAGAACCTGAACTATCAATATCTTTCTATGCCCACCCTAACCAACATAGTGAGTATTATTTCTTCCTCTTCTTTTCTTTGGTTCCTTAGCGAAGGGGTTAATGCAATTGCAACGAAATTGTAAAAGTGTCCACCGAGTAAACCCAAAAGAGAAGACTATTCAGAATCAACATTAAATGTGGGCATAGTATGATAGATATTCTATCATATCAAAATTGAAATTTTTAATACTAGGATTTTAATATTATGGTATTTGGTATGCATTTCAATTTTTAATATATTTTTTATGCGGTATTCAATATTTATACATTTTTTAATTGAAATACCAAATATCATATCGAAGTATTACATAAATAATTCATATTTTATTATTATAATATTAGCAAATACAAAATTAATTGTTTAGACATTAAAATTCAAATTACTCTATTTTGATTGAAATGTCATTATTTTATTTGTAATTGATTAACAAAAGGAATTGGTTGTACTTTCTTTTGAATATTTCTACATGTGTAAGGTGTTAAATGATATAATTGAGATGTTTCTTTCAAAGTTTGAAGTCATAATTATGTATTATATCAGTATATATAAGTCAAAGTCAAACAAACTAGAGTGTGTGTCGGTCAGTTCAGTTCGATTTAATGTATTATCGGTTTTCGATTTTAAAATTCGCTAAACTAATAACCAAACCAATAAAATATTTTTTTACCAATTTTTTATTTATCCATTATTGATCCTTGACGGTTCAATTTTCGATTTAGCCAATAAGATTATGACTTCTCCAATAATTTGCGCACGATGAAACAATAACGTAACTTTACATAATGCTCATAAAATAGAAACAATATAATAACTAACATGAAAAGAACTATACAAGTGCAACACAAATAAAAGATTAGGACAATAATGTGAATTAAAGACTAAGAGCCTGTTTGACATTGCTGTTAGGAGGCCAAAAACACTTATTTTAAGGTTTTTTTAAAAATAAAATAAAGGCATTTGACAAATTAGTAAAACTACTTTGAAATGGAAGTAGAATCAGTTTTTCTACTGTTGGAAAGAAGCTAAAATTTTCTACTTCTTAAAAAAAAAACCAGAAGCAGGAGAAGAAAATTAATTTTTTCAAGACCAAAATATCCCTTCCATATATACATATTTACCAATATATCACTTATTAATTAATTAACATATCTCTTAAGTTTGATTAAATTTCATTTTTTTTATGTAACAATTTTTTGATTTTATTTTACGTTTACATATTATTATTTTATATTTTATATTTTATTTTGTAGGATTATAAAAAAGGTAACAACAATATTTTTGTATAATTATATCAATATTTAATTTATTTATTTATGTATATTATTGATTAAAATTTTGAATATGTACATTTTAATTTAATAAAAAATAAATTTAATTAAATTTTTATAAAATAGTTCATGCCATAAAATAATCTTAATATTAAAAGTACATTTATACTTTTCCTTTTCGTAATTTGACTCAAAAAATATTTTTTAAAAAAGATTAGTCAATTACAACCTGCTTATCAAAAAACGCTTTTCAAATGAATTAGCCAAATAAATTTTTTTTTTCAAAAACATTTTTCTAAAAAGCTATTTTTAAAAATATGTTTCTAAAAATAAGCAGTTTTTAGCAGCGATGACAAACATGCTTGCTCTAAATGGCAAATGTGTAACCAATAAGATACTGATATTAATATTTATATAAGAATAAAATAGTAAATTACTACAGTCTTAATGAGTGATCGATTTACCTAATAACCTAATACTAAACATCAAAACCAAACCGATAACTAGATAATTTTTTTTATAAAACCATAAAGAAACCGTTAATCCAATAATCCATAGCATAAACCAATATCATTTTTTTGATTTGATTTATTGATCGATTCAATTTTTGTACACTCCTAAAGTAAAATATAATTATCAAATTATCATACCGTAAAATATCAAATCATAACAACTTATAATGATATATAATATTTTTAAAAATAAAAAAATAAAAATTACTTAACCAAACCAACATAGTGAGTAGTATTATTTTTGCCTCTTCATTTCTTTGTTCCTTAGCGAAGGGGTTAATGCAATTGCAACGAAATTGCTAAAGTGTCCACCGAGTAAACCCAAAAGAATCACGAAATAGACGTTTTTGTCCTATTTTTAAAAAACTCTCAAAGCACCCAAACCATTGACCAATAATATAATGCCACATCGGCTCAAATGAGCTGTCAGTAGTCAGATCTGCAAATATGCGAAAATTGAAGGGCCTTTAAGAGCAAATACGTGGTGCTATTTGAATCACAATCCGTTTATAGAACAAAATCTTCTCTTTTTATAGTTTCTCTCTCTCCCAAAACCCAAACCCTCTTTTCTCTCTCTCTCTCTCTCTATATTTGTCTCTCACATTTGTGGCGGCTGAAACTCTCTCGAACCTGTTGTATTCCATCTCTTCTAGGGTTTCTATTTCCTTCCTTAAACCCTCTTCATCTTCAGGGTTTTACAGGTTCTCCTGTTGAAGATCTATCTCGGAATGGCTGCTGGTGCTCCTCCTGCTGATCGTATCCTTAACATCTGTATTTTTATATGGGTATTCATTGTTTTGTTTTGTTTTTCCTGTTCAAATCGAGCCAAGTTTTGTTTTTAAATGTTCTTGATGTCTTAAGAGATTCATATACAGTAGATATATGTATGTATGTCCGTTTTCATGTGGTAGGGTTTTTTATCTGATTCTATTGGGCTTCTGTAGATCTGAGTTTGTGAAATCTGTTGCTGTTAGCTGCTTGATTTCTGTTTCTCTTTGGTTTCTTTATAATATAGGCCGTTTAGAGCGTTGGTTTTTTTTTTTTTGTTTTTGGTTTTTTGTATATGGTGTAGGCTATTGATTTCTGTTAATAAAGGATATGGTGTAAGTATATTCAACTTGTACATGTTGGTGGGTTAGCTGATTTGGTTTTGCTTCTGTGCCAATTTCTTTAATTGTTTGAAGTTGTGGATTTGAAGCGTTATAGGCTAACTTGTGTAAGTTTATTAATTACTACTTAATTTGGAAAGTCATGTTTTGTTCAGTCCAAATTGGATTGATATTGTTTGAAGGTGTTTCTCCTGGCTTAATTGTTAATGAATTCTTTTGGAAATCGTTGGGAATGTTTTTCCTTTACTGTAACTGAATTAGAAGCTGCAGATTTGCTGCAGAATTTGTCTCTGGATTCTCGGAATAAGACTCTTGAAATTGCAGAGACAAAAAAGAAGGTAAGTTTTCTTTAGTTATTTGTCTAAATGATTGGTTTCATTCAATTGGTCTACAGTTCCTAATTGGAAATTTTGATTCTTTTTCAGCCTTCTGGGAACCCTACAGATGGGGCAAACGGTCAGGCTCAGCAGACAGATCGGTCTGTGACACCTGTGTTGCCAGAATTCATGGATCCAAATGTGTGCTATGTTTCTAATAGTTATCCCTCAACAGCATACTATTATGGTATGCTAATTTCAGCTTCACTTTGTGTCAGAACAACATATTTTAAGTACTTTTGCTATCTTTTTATAAAATAAAGTACTTCTATTTGGATAATGATGTCTTATTTATTTATTATTTTTAGCATATGATAGTGCTTTATACTTACATATTTTCGTATCTGCGGTAGGATATGATGCTTCTGCTAATGAGTGGGAGGACTATGCACGATATATGAATCCGGATGGAGTTGAGATGCCTGTAAGTTATTCTGCTTGAAATCTTGCTATAATGTTTGATGTGTTAAATCTTTTTCCTGCATAGACATTTTGGTTTAATGGGATATTTTGTTGCTGTCCTGACTTGCTTTCTAGCTCGATCAGATATTGTTTTTTTTTTTTTTTGTGTGTATGTTTGTGGTTTTGATTTGGTTGAAATGCAGGGAGTTTATGGGGACAACAGTTCACTTATCTATCATCATGGCTATGGATATGCACCCTACAGTCCATATTCACCTGCTACTTCGCCTGTCCCAACTGTGGGGCATGATGGTCAACTTTATGGATCGCAACAATATCACTATCCGTATTTCCAGCCACTACCCCCAACCAGTACTTCAAACACTACTCCAGCTGCCCTGCCAAAAGGTGAGATTGCCACCTCTGCAGCAGCTGCTGACCAAGCATCATTATCTGTGGATTCTGCTAATGGAAATTCTAATGTCATTGCAAATGGTGGTGTAAAGGGAAATACTGGGCCTATGCCTGTGAGGCCTGCATTCCAGAACTCATCCTTAAATGCTAATGGTTCTTATGGACTTGGCACATTGCCTGGAGGTGCTGCTTCAGGTTATCAGGACCCTAGACTGGGTTTTGATGGTGTGCATTCTCCCATTCCATGGATTGATGGGTCAATGTTCACTGATGGGCAAGCTAGGCCAGTGACGAACAATTCTTTTACTCCATTTTCAAATGGCTATGCAGCTCCATCAGCAAAGAATCAGAATGTTCATCCACGTGTAATGGTATGTTATTCGAGAGTATTGATCTGTTCTTTTTCTTCCTACATTTGCAGTCTCCTTTAGAGACTTGTAGTAGTTACCCCAGTAACCGTGTTTAAGGCAATTTCTTGATGATACTGACTCTACTGTTTTATTGCCAGGGCATGCACCATCTGAGGCCTTCATCTGGCGTGAACACAACTAATGGGTATATGAATAGGATGTATCCCAACAAATGTTACGGGCAGTTTGGGAACACATTCAATTCTGGCATGGGCTTTGGGCCTAATCGGTATGATTCTCGCACTACAGGTCGTGGGTGGATGACAGTTGATAACAGGTTTAAACCCAGGGGTAGAGGAAGTAGTTTCTATGGCTATGGCAATGGCAATGAAAACATGGATGGTTTAAATGAGCTCAACAGGGGACCAAGAGGTAAAGGATCCAAGAATCAGAAGAGTTTTACACCAGTTGCTCTGGCAGTCAAGGGGCAGAACATCTCCCTTGCTGTAACCAAAGATGCCGAGGAAGATAAACCAAGCCTGATTCCTGACAGAGAACAATACAACCATCCAGATTTTCCAGTGACATATGCTGATGTCAAGTTTTTTATCATCAAGTCTTACAGTGAGGATGATGTGCACAAAAGCATCAAATATAATGTGTGGGCTAGCACACCAAATGGTAACAAGAAGCTTGATGCCTCTTACCAAGAGGCTCAACAAAATTCTGGAGGCTGCCCTGTTCTTCTTTTCTTCTCGGTGAGCTTTCTTCAATACGTTACTCTAGCATTTTTGGTTAATTCTGGTCATACATGAAAATACATATGATCTATTTTTTGATTTTTGGGATTCACATCCTCGTGATTGCTTATTTTTGGTCTTATTATCCAGGTAAATACAAGTGGGCAGTTTGTTGGTGTTGCAGAGATGGTAGGGCCAGTTGATTTTAACAAGAATGTGGAGTATTGGCAGCAAGACAAGTGGGTCGGCTGTTTTCCTGTGAAGTGGCACATTGTGAAGGATGTACCAAACAGCTTGTTGAAACACATCACACTGGAAAACAATGAGAACAAGCCTGTTACCAACAGCAGAGATACTCAGGAGGTATGTAATTGGTTTTTAATAGTGAGAAAGAAGGGTAGTGTTTTTTGGGCGTGGTGTTTAGTCTGTCCTTGTTAATTTGACTGTTGTATAAATGTCTATAGCAAGTCTTTACCAACTGTTTCGTCTTTCTCAAAAGAAAATGGGTTTTACAAGCTGTTTCTCTGTTTGGCACAGGTTAAAGTGGAGCAGGGTCTACAAGTGCTCAAGATATTTAAGGATCATATTAGCAAACAGTGCATCCTTGATGATTTCGAGTTCTATGAGGATCGTCAGAAGAGAATTCAGGAAAAGAAGGCCAAGCAGCAGCTATTCCAGAAGCAGGTTGCTTATATGTGCTTGCATTGTTTGCTATCAAATGAATTCGAAAAAGAACATGATGGGGTGCTTTCATTTGTGCATTCGGCAGTACTCAACGTCTTCATAATTTTATCTCTTTTTGGTAGTAAAATATGGTTTTTCTTTGGTTGTCTCAGTCTCAGGTATGGGAAGGCAAAGCTACTGGAGAGAAGAACAGAGAAAATTCGAAAGTTGATCTCAAGTCGCAGAAACCTTCAGAACTTTCTGCTGGTTTGAACAAAGAAAATTTACCAGCTGCTGCCCAGACTACTATCGTGGAGGTCAAGCTTACCGAAAATATACCAGTTACAAAATCAGGAGATGATGTGAAGGATGCTAATCCAGTCACTGTATCAGAAAAGAAACCTGTAGCAAATGGAGCTGCTAATGGATGCTAACTTCAGCCAATGAAGGGTGATCTGTGGTTAAGAGGTCCTAGATTGGAGCTTTATGACTACATGATATGCACATGAGTGGTGCTTGGTTAGATCTCATAACCAGGGCTGCACTTGTTCTCCGAGCAGCATTTGGAGTTGGTTGTTGCTGGAAATAAGTTCACAGAGAAAATTCAATATTTGGCAGGGAGGCTAAAGTCATCTGTTTCTAGAAGAGCTTGGAAAGTATGGAAGCCCCATTTTCCCTCATGGGACAGTTTCTTGGTGTTTTAGCTTTACTTTTCAGACCTTGGTTTGGGTATTAGGATTTTTTTTTGTTTCTTTCGTCTTGTGGCTTATTTTAGGCAATTAACTTTTTCCTTGTTGAGTTACATGGGTTTTAGAAGAGGGGTTCTTGTTATTATTAGTTTGGCTCCCAATCCTATCTTGTAAATCTAGATCAATTTGATGCGGCAGTTCGGCATTGTTTGTTTTTTCTTCTTAAAACTAATGGAAAGAGCTAGAAACGAGGTGGGGTGCATTGCAATATAGTTGACTTTCAGGAAGTTGTTTATGCTCGTTGTTGGTTCTCTCTCTTCATTTATTTTTACCGCAACTTTAATAGTGTTATTTGTGTTTTCTTGATTGGTTTGGGAATAATTAGGGATGTATGTGAAGAGTTGTATCCTAGAAGAAAATTAAAGTTTGTGGTAAGTTTTCTAAATTTACTTATTTTCTTCCGAAGTGTAATTTGAGAAACAGGAAAGAGTCAAAATTATTCTTGAACTATTTGAAATGAAGCACATATACCCTTCATTTATTTTTGGTGTCAAAAATACCCCTACCGTAACTAAAGGACCACAAATGCCCTCCCTTTTAACGGAATGTTACTAAATCCTACTTAGCACCCACATGTCAAAAAATTACCTATTGTCCACCTGAGCAGTCCAATGTGGCTAAAATACCCTCCCCTCTAAATTGATTCCTTCCTCTTCCCCTTAGAACCCTAGTTTCAGATTTATTCTCCCATTTCTTGCAAAAGCTTTCTTCCATTATAGTACTAATAATTAATGAATGTCATTTATCATGTATTGGAAAAGAAATTATTAAATGACTGAAAGAAAGAAGAAATTGTAAAAGAGCACAGTGAATTCCTCCTGCACTCGGACATTCAACATTGAATTCCTCCTGCATTCTAACATGTCCATGTAAAAGTTATGTTTTCGACTTTTAAGGACTTTGATTGTTACAAGAGTTCATAAAACTGATGAAATCTAAGGCATATTGAGACGATTTTCGAATTATAAAATCTTAAATTGTAGTTTCTAGATAGTTTCTGCAGCCAGAAAAAAAAACAAGTCAAAAGCTTAGTAAACATCAATTTCCAACTGAAATTAAGTTTTACTTTTTAAGAAATGGAAAAATAAATCTGAAATTAGGGTTCTAAATGAGCGAAAAACACATCAACTTAGAGGGGATGGTATTTTAGCCACATAGGACTGCTTAGGTGGCTATTTTTTTGACATGTGGGATGTTAAGTAGGATTTAGTGACGTCCGTTAAAAGGGAGGGCATTTGTGGTCCTTTAGTTAGACGGTAGGGGTATTTTGGATACCAAAAATAAATGGAGGGTATATGTGCTCCATTTCAGATAGTTCAAGGGTAAATTTGACCCTTTTTCGTTTGAGAAATATCTTTGTAAAGTAACCATTTGTATTTGGTTAAGTAATTTTATTCCTTTTTTTCTTTTGCTGATATTAGAGGTTGGCCATGGTTTCTGAAAACTGAATAGTGTTTCTCGCGAAGATGTATTTTTTTTCACTCTAAATAACAACAAATACTGCCATTATAATTTAAAAGTTCATATATTTTATCGTACTATATTATAAGTGGAAATCCTTAATTGTAAATTTGAATTACAAAATATTCATTACAAGTTGATGACTATTTTATGTGTGTAGATGTTAAAAAATAATTTCCTATCAATTAAATATTAAGGTATTTTTTTTCCATCTCAGTTTAAGTTTTTTGTTTGGATTTATCCTAGAAATAGTATATTTTTTAATTTCCTTTTATAATTAGTATGTTTTTTAATTTCAATTTTTTATATGACAAGTTTAAAATTATGAGATTTAAAGAATTACATATTTTTAATTTAGGATTACAAAATTTAGAAGTCTTGGAAAAAGTAGCTACAGTGACAAAGTCAAAATTTCTATGAAAGTGTTCAAAATATAAGAACCAAACTCGTGAAAATTACATGATGAAAAATGAAGCAACAATCGATCGGGGAAGGAAAAGATTAACCTTCATTTGCTAAATTTAATATGCCTTATCATGTCACATTTATCGTTTCTTCGTACATTTACTCTGTCCCATTGAGTCTTCTTAAAATTTTATTTGCTTTTTTCCTCTTATTTTTACGATGTTTTACTTTCTTTTGGACTATTTTAAAGTTCTGAATTAATGTCCATTTAATTATATGTTACTTTGAAAATGCCAAAGATTCTTTAAAAAGTTGTGAGTTATTAATATTATAATGAAGTCGAATTGACTCTTGAGAGATGTTCTTGAATGTGAAAGGGCTGCACACATCCAAAAAGTTCTGCAGATGTTCATGTGGATCCTCATGAGCTAGTCCTCCAAATGAGCCTTTGATTTGCAACAGCTGAAGCATAGTTCCGGTCACATGAAAGATGGCATTACCCACAGTAGGGGGCAAGCGTATAACTCCAGCGCTTCCCACTTGAGCTACATTGAAGTAATTCAGATTACCAATGTCATCATTCACATGACGTATCTCATCATTCTGACCAACAACATTATCAACGTCACTCATGTTGTCACCTGTTGAAAATAAACAACGAAAAGACTAATAAGTAAATTCGACTACAATCAAACTAATTCACTCAAATACGTCGATATAAGAATTCTAAACGCCATTCCCTGGCAGGAGCGCCATTTTTGATAACGCTCAACTACACCTATCACAATTCAAGATGTAGGCGGTCGTTAGCAATATAAACCCAACGAGGAGTTGGGGTCGATCCCACGAGGAATGGCACAGAGTATAGAATTCAAATACGAAGTACTAAAGTGATCTAGCTTTTTGTAGAGGTAAACAACTGAATCGATGCATAAAGTAAATTGCCAAGTTTCAATTATTGACAGGAAATTTTTTTAAATGATTGATTTAAGCAAACACGAGCTAACGAGAGATTTAACCAAAGAAGATTTTGGGACCTTAGGGATGTGTGAGTGTTCAAATACCAATTTCACGAAATGGGTCATTACGAATTGCATAAAAATGCTGAAACATAATGGGTAGTAAGATTACAACTTTATAGCTATTTCACAACCAAGTACCATGCTTTCAATTGGGTTCTACCAAACCCCAACAGGCTATACAATACGAAACACAATCTAGCACCTTAATCAAACCCACTTTAACAAGCTGAGTAGTACAAGTGAGAACTCATACGACCATCAGTTAATAACTCCACTCAATTGCACCTTCAACAAGCATACAAAGAGATATAAACTAGAACTGAATTTGCAGCTTCAATTCATAAAATAAAAATATGAATTATCAACTGAACCCATTCTATTTCAACATTTAATGAAGCAATCCATAGGACCCATAAGCTAATTAGGTATTTGAACACATAATCACACCCCTAAGGCAATGGGGTTTTAGCCAATCATAGTAATGATGCAGAGATACTTACCAAAAACATTAGCCATTGATTTTCCAAGTCTCCAAGCAACAAATACAATCAACTAAAATTTACCCAAAGTACAATTCCCAAGAATTCACAAGAATAGTTCACAAAATCAATTAAAGTGCAATGTACTTTCTAAGTTTGAGTTCTAGTTCTTCTTTCCCAGCTCTCTCTCTAAATTCTATTCAAAAATTTCTATTTATACTATCCCAAAAACTCCACACGATTTGAATTTCAGGGTCATTCAGCGGCGTTAGTCGGGCTCGCCCTTCCACTTGGCGATGCGCCGAGTTTCTTGATCTCGCCTTTTAATTTTTGACTTCAGTACTGATTTCATTCTGGAACATTAGGCGAGGTGCATCGGGCTCGCCGTCTTGAGCGGCGACTCGCCGTCTGATCCCTTAGCTCGCCGACTTGACTTGCATTTACCATTTGTTTGCTGGAACTTTAGGCGAGGCTGCATTCACTCGGCGACTCGCTGAGTTGCCTTTGGTGAGCCTCAACCTTCTTTTTCTTTCAACTTTTGCATTCTTTTGGCTTCTTTTTGCATTATATTGCCCTTTCCTCATTCCAGGTCCTTCATGTTGCACACATACGATTTAACATTATTTATAGGTGCAAAATGGGCATTAAGGACACTAATTTGGCACAAACGAAGCTATAAATGAGTCAAAACTACCAACTCATCAACACCCCTAACTTAAACTTTTGCTTGTCCTCATGTAAAACAAGAGATCAATGACTCAATAGGAATGTCTACAAGTAGTGCTGCTTGAGAACTCACATGAAAGTGCACACAAGGATTAATCTAAGATACGAGGATCAAATGCACACCAAAAGCATCAGATTCTGACTAGCCATCATCAGTTAAAGTCTGTTCATAAATGCTTATTTAAAACGCAAACTTATGCCCACAAAGATATTTGAATGCCCTTACATTAAGAAGGATTCCACTCTCTTTCCCAAGTTCAATTGAGAATCGATATTTCGGAATCAATACAACACTCACACTCTCAAAAGAGAAAGAGTTTGCACAACTTTGCCCATAGGCTTGCCCGAGTTTTCCATCCAGCCATCACAAGGTTCATGTAAGATCACAAAGGACTTTAGAGGCTTGTAACGGGGCTGAGGTTCAAGGTATGGTTATGTTTGGTTTAGTGGCTCTACCTTCATGAAGCATGGAAACCATTTCACTTCTCCTTTTCTCTCAATCACTTCAATTTCACAATTGATCCCTTTTTCACTTTGAAGAACATAAATCATTTCTATGAACACCCCCTCTTTCATATTTTTACTTCCGTGCACAATGATACTATTTTATTCACATCTTTTTCTTTTCTTTTCTTTTCAGTTTTTTCTCTTCTCTTTTCATTTTTTTAGGGGGGTTCCAATTTTTTCACAATCAGTCTTTCCAAAGATCAAGATTACAAACCTCTAGCTCAGTTTCCCTCTTCATTCTCACCACACCCCCAACTTAGGCTTTTGGCCTGAGTTGGTTATTCAATTTACCAATGCTTATGAAGGTTATAGGTATGAGAGACATGGTATTTTCACACAAAAGGCTGAGGTTCTTGTGTTAATGGTTCAACCAAGAAGAAGGATAGGCCCAAATGGTGCCAAGATGGATTCACACCCTCACAAGGTAGTCCACAAAGGTTTAGCAATTAGGTTCACCCTCGAAAAATTTTATGCCGAAGATCATCTCCCACACTCATCAATGCTTAGTCACACGGACTACTAGGGCAAGTTCTAGGCATCATCATACACACTTTTCAAGTAAAGCTCACCACACATGACATTCAAACACAATTGTGGATCACAACTCTACGAGTCAAGCTTGCATGCAACGGTTATTGCAAGACTCACCATCAACAATTTCGCTAGTCACAACGAGAGGCTAAGGTTTACACAAGACTATGCAACTCTAATTTTCCTCGTCGGATGCACACCAACTTATTGTTCAATCAAAAGCACTATTTAAGTCATCGATATTGAGCACAATCGACGCTCAAAAGTACAAGAGAACTGCAATCATAAAATTAGTACATAATCGACAATGATAGGCAAAAGAGAGATATCGCTAGAATTTAAAACCATTTCATTCAACAATCAATGGTAAAACAACTAAAATAATATCCAAAAAGTAATATCCAAAATAATAAACACCATCCCACCAAAAGATCAAAGTAGTGTCCTCAATGCTAAATAACAAAAGAAACAACAAAAAGGAGATAAAAACAGTGCAATGGAAAGTCCCCTTGTCCCGCTATGCTGGGGGCGTATCCTCAGCCTCGGCATCAGTGCTCGGTGTGCTCTCCATGGTCTTGTGAGTCCCACTCGACCCGATCATCGATGTATCACGGAGAGACTTAGCAGTAGCAGCCCAGACTAAATCTTCCTCCAGGTCCTCAAGGTCGGCATACACCTCTCTATCCTGCATGACAAAATCCTCCTCATCAGTCTCAGGTGCATCAGATACACCGTCATCGTCAGCAGTCGGAGCAACACTAGTAGTGGCAGATGGAGGATCATCGGCTCCTGTACCCTCGGGCACATCCACACTACCCCAGAGTGTGGTAATGTCGGTGGACTTCAGCTTGTCCACATCCCTCCTCAAACCGGTAATATCCGTGCGGATAGCTGCCAACTCTGTGGAGCTGCCCTCACGCTGCTTACAACCCTCTACTCTAGCTGTGAGGGCTGCTAAAAGATCTCCATGTGATGTGTTAAGTCAGCGCTGGTTAGCCAACTCGGTGCGGATAGGGTCAAGGGCGGCAACTAGAGCCCTCTCAATCATCCCTGGGACAACTGCCTCAACCCGAGAAGCTCGGACATTGGCTGAATGGGCCAGGTGCCCCATCTTGATGAGCAGGCCTAAGTCAAAGGCCGGGGGCCAGGAGCTGAAACTGGGGCAGTGGAGGAAGAGGGGCCCGGTGCAGGACTGGAAGTAGCAGGAACATCCGGAACAGGCGTACCTAACGGCTCAACTGCAGGAGTGGGGGACCCCATCTCCATGGCATCAACATCCACAGTCGGAGACGTATCAACTGGGGGTCTCCTCCTCCACTTTACTTCATCCTTCTGATACTCAGCCTCGATCCTCCGAATGTCACAAGACGAGGTCGAAGTGACCTCAACATCCGTCTTTCTATCAAATGGCACACCAGCCCGTCTACACAGCTCGCTAATTAGTATCGAGAATGAGAGGGAGGTATGCTGCTGCTTGGCTCTCATCAACATCTCACTCTCGATGATCATGTCCAAATTGAGTTGCTGCCTATCGATAATACATCCCAAGAGCGCTGCCTTCGGGTGTCAGAGGATGGACTCATTCTGTGAAGGCATAAGGGTGCTACTCAGGAATCCAAACCAATACCGAGCCATGATGTTTAAGTCCCTCTTTTCAATGATAGCTCCGATATCTAACCAACGGGGGGAGGCATCACTTATTAACGGTGCCAACCATCCCTTTAGTGTCTTCAAATTACCCTTCAGCTTATCGGCCAAAGAGTGTCTCCACCTAACGGTGCAACCAAGAACCTCATTAATCTCGGTTTGGCTGCATTTGACCTTTTAACCTCGCACCATGACAAAGTCTACGGGCTTCATGGATTGGGCTAACTTCTTGACCCTTGGGACGAGGCCGAATTAGGCAGCATAGAATTTCCAAACCCATGTAGGGACGTATGGACTCCAGGGCTGTGTGAAGATCTGAAATTTATGCACCTGAATCGTCTCCCAGACTAAGGGATATCTATCCACCACCCCATCAGTAGATAGCCTCTTCTCCTTGAGTATTGTCCGGGCACCCTCATATTTTAACCCGTTCATCGACCGCGGAAGTTGAGCCGGGGCTGAAAGTGGAGCTGGAGCAGTAGGAGCAGGTGTAGGAGTTGGTGTAGGAGATGCTTGAGGGTCAGGTCTTGAAGAAGGAGTGGTGACTCTAGCCAATGGGTCATGTACATGCTTGGACCTCAACTCAGTGCGGGTCCATTTCAGAAGTTCACCAATAGGAGTCCCGGACTCCTCACCTTCAGAACCTCTGGACTCTGTGGAGGTGAACTGTATAGACTGCTCCTCATTCTCCGAGGAGGACTCTTCAACAATCTTTGTCTTGCCCTTCCCCTTTGATTGGGCTGCGGGTTGTTTCGGTTTGTGTGGTCTATCAACTTCGGAGGCAATTTCTATGTCTTTGGTTTTCTTCTTTGGAGGTTTGTGAGCAAACACTTTGCGGCGAAGCATATCTGTCAAACAAAAGAAAACAAACATGAAGATCGATTAAAATGGGATAGAAAAAAAAACTCAATAATAAAAAAATGCAGAAAGACTCGCCGAACCGATCGGTGAGTCGCCTAAGGCTATTAGGCGAGCAAAGAGAGGCATCACCAAAAGTAACAGATTCAGATCAGGAAAAATGCATGCAAAAGGCGATAAAAGAGCTACTCGGTGAGCAAAGGGGGTCTCGCCCAAAGTTACAGAACACACAGGCCACAAAGAAGATGCTAAAGGGCAATGGGGAGAGCAGTGGGCGAGTCACCGAGCAGAACGACGAGCTCGACTTAGCTCGCCGAACCAACTCAAAAAATCAACCATCTCAAAATTTAAATGATTTTCTACGAACAGCCCAACACGCAACAATTAAAGCTCAATTGGCAACAATTAACCAGTACCCATGCCCAATTTTACCTCGGGGTACTCAGATTTCCCCAAAATCAAATCAAAAAACAACAAAACGATGATTTGCCCTTAAGAAAGACGTCACCCAATCCATCATCGGGCAAGTGCAAGTCATTTGATTGAATTCGGGGCTACTCAGACAACAAACACTTCAAAAACCCAAATTACAAATCCCGCAATCACAAAAATTTAGCATGCATGACTCAAATTAGATCATCAACGCAATGAGAGGCAATCAAGGCAACCAAGCACACATAAAATCAATTACCCAATGATTCACAATTTGGATTTACAAGTAATGGAGTACAATAGTCAAAAAATTTTGAGAACTAACCTCTAAGCCGAAAATTTCAATGCACATTGTAATGACCCTCTAGGTCATTTCTGTGTTAATGCCTTCTTTTTGTCGTTTAAAGCATTCCAGTAGCGACCCCAAGTCATTTATGACTTGTTGGCACTGACTGTTCGGTCGCCTGGTCGTTCATATGGGTTTTATGCCTGTTTTTCTGTTTTGGAGCTTTTGAACCATGAAAAGTTGATTTTGGTCATAACTTAAGGTAAATGACCTCAGATGAGAATTCTGATGATTCCATCAGCTCTGGAGCGGCCAAATTAGGCTAGGAGCATGGTTTGCCTAAGTCCCGAGGTTTCCGGTGTTATTTTGGGGCCAGTTAGCTCTTTAGTCTTTGAAATTTGGTTTAAGGTTGACTTCGGTCAACATTCTTGGAAAATGCGCTTGGATGGAAATTCTGACAGTGCGGTTAGTTTTGGAATGCCGAGTTTGGTCTAGAACGACCCTTCGAGAATTATCAGGAGCTTCTGATCTGATTTTGAGACCTCTGGTAGAAGTTGGCTAAAATGGCTCATTGGGTGTGAGACCCACTTTTTATCGAAACGACCTTGTATGGAAATTTCAACTGCGCCATTGAGTCCAAAATGTTGAATTTGAGGGGGTAGCATATTTCTTTTGCGTGCACGGGGTTCCGAACGAATTCCGAGCACCCCGTCGGGGTTTTGGAATTCTCTAAAACTCAGCTGGTGCAGCTGACAAAACTGCAGACTCATTTACTCTCCGCATTCGCGGGATAGGCTCCGCATTCGCGGAGGTGTGGGAGAGTCTACTCCATGTTTGCGGGCCAGAGGCCGCGTTCGCGGAGGTCTGTGAGTCTGGGTGTATCCATGTTCTCCGCGTTTGCGAAAGACTCTCCGCCTTTGCGGAGGTCTGGGTCCCTGAGCTCCGCGTTCGTGGAGGCCTGTTTGGTGAGAGGAGGAGTTGTTCTCCACGTTTGCGGGCCAAGAGCCGCGTTCGCGGAGCACTGGCTGGCTCACCTCCGCGTTCGCGGAACGTTGACCGCATTCGCAGAGAAGAAGAGGGGCCTGGCAGTGTCTATTTAATGAGGTCGAAGCTCCCATTTTGGAGAGCTTTTAACCTTCATAAAAATCTCCTATGTGGTCGGTTTTCGGCGATTCGAAGTCCCAGGCGCTAGGATTCTCGTGGCTTTGTGGGTTTCAAGTTGGGGTTCATTAGGTGTTCCTCGTTTTCTGTGAAATCGAGGCTAAGTTCTTTGTTGGCCTATTTTGTTTAGTTTTGTGATTTGTTGTTGTGGGCTATTAGGAGCGGATCCCACCCCTAATGGGCGATCCATTTTGGAATTCGTGTTTGGGGAAGGATTTGAGACCTTTTCACGGAGTCAATTTTGAAAAATCCGAAGCGGGTCTCACTTTGCCTGATTTGACTCAAAAATTGGTCTGTCTCTGATTTTTTTGATTTTAGTGTCTAAACGATCGTATTGACGTTGTGATTCTATTTTTGATAGCTTGCCAGCAGTCTGAGGTCGTTCGGAAGGGAAAATATCCGGTTGCATGAGTTGGAGCGCTCGTGATCAATTTTTTGGTAGGTTACGGCTTCCCTTGTTTCTAGATTGAGCTTGAATGTGTAAATGCTGGTTGATATGTGTGAATCTAGGGTGGTTAGCTAGTATTGTTCCCCTGCTTATCCTATTTCCTATTTTAGAATTGACTGTTGGGCTGTTCTGGGTTAGTATCATGCTGTAGTTGGGTTGTTGACTTGGATTGTTGGTATTTGTGTTTTGGGTTATCTGTTGGGTGGTTATCTGTTGTTATATGAGTGGGTCCGGGTGATTTTTTTCCGTGCTTGGTTGATTATTGTGATTTCGGCCTTAGAATAGGTTAAGGTAGTATTGCTTTAGTCCTATGCATCTGTTGACTTGAGTATGTATCCGACGTTGATTCGGATGGACTAGATCCTTGTAGACTGGTATAACAGACTTGGGTCTGATAGTATGAGCCTTAGTTTAGGCGTTCTCGTGGCCTTCAGATCTTCCAATTCTTTCCCCTCTATTTCTGAGATCGTGGGATGCTGCCGGAAGATGTTTCATTAAGCCGATTGACGGCTGGATTATGCTAGGCTAGGAGCTTCGGTTGATATCCTTGTGGGACGGTGGGCCTTGAATTTTAGCCTTGCGTTGTGTTGTTCGTAGTGGCTTTATCTGGTTTGAGGTTGTTAGCTCTAGTACGAGACTGAGGTTACGCAGTTAGCATTCAGTATTTCCAGTGCTAGGCTGTTGGGGGTAGGCTTCTAGCTACGGTCTGTAGTTGACGTTATACGATTGCAGCCCGTTATTTCCAATGCGAGTCCGTGGAGCGTAGGCCACTAGTCCCAGTCCGCGGTTGACGTTACCCGGGTGGAACCGGTATTTCCAGTGCTAGACTGTTGAGCGTAGACTGATTAGCTCCAGTCCGAGGCTGACATTACACGGTTAGAGTTTGTTATTTCCAGCTCGAGACCGTAGAGCGACAGATATTGTTCCAGCTCAAGACTGACGTTACCCGGTAGAGTATGGTATTTCCAGCTCGTGACTGATGGGGCTGGGCCCAGGTATTGTTCCAGCTCGAGACTGACGTTACCCAATTAGAGTCCGATATTTCCAGCTCGTGACTGATGATTGGGCTGGGCCTAGGTATTATCTTCTTGGGTCCGGGACCCCTGGTTGTTGCAGCTTTTGGTGTTGGATTTTCTTTCGTTTCTACAGATTAGTCCTTCTGTGTATCTATCGGGCTTATGGGGGTCCGTTTGGGTTTATTTCAACTTACGCACGAGTGTGCCCAGCGGGTCTTATGGGGGGCCCAGCTGGGTTTAGCTTAGCTATACTCAATTTACTTTTCGCTTTTCTATTTCCGTTCTGTTGACCTCTGTTGTTGTTGATTCTATCTTGTCTGCCTGTTTTTACCTTTCTTGCTAAGTCGGCCTATGATGCCTACTGGGTACCTGTTGTTTTGGTACTCATGCTACACTCTCCGAGCACCAATTATCAGCGCTGAGATCGGGCCTGGAGCTGTCCTTTTAGGAGACTAGGGTGAGCACATGACGTTCTGGGATTACCTGTCTCCTTCTGTATATATATTTTGGCTTGTCTTTTGTTTTCGAGACAGTTATTTCGGTGGTCCACTTTTGGGACTTGTATTCTGGTTAGTAGTTCTGTACATGTGACTTTCAGATTTTGGGAGGTATTATATATATCATTTTGGGTTGGTTTCGCTTCAGCTCTCCGGTTTGTGTTTTATTTGTATGCTTCCGCTTGTTTTGGACTAGTTTCCACTCTTAGTCCCATTACTGTTAAGTTCCGAGATAGAGTTTGGCTTGCCTACCGGTGGGTTGTAGGTGCCATCATTACTTGAGAAATCGGGTCGTGACACACACACAATGAAATGGGGCTGGGGGCATGCCTAAAACACTTCACGAGCAATCAACAAAAAGAAAAAGCAATAAAAATACAAAAGTGTGTGGGTGTACAAGGATAGGAGGCAAATTTTGAGAATGATGGAAATTTGAATTTGAAAGGATTACAACCCCTTCAGTTCGCACCCCAAGGGGCGATGATATTACGTCGCCTTTCCACTCGGAGACACGCCGAGTGGTACCTTCTCTCGCCAAAAATTACAGGAAATCAAGCCATCGGTTAAGTCCAGAAGGTGAGATAGATCGGGTTCGCTGATCCACCCGGCGATGCGCCGAATGATTTGGATTCTCGCCTAACATTCCAGTGTAGCTTGCAACTTCAGCCTTCAATTTTGGATGAATTTAGGCGATCCCAGGGCAGATAGACGATGCGCCGAGTGGTGCAACCCCTCGCCTAATTTCCATGTTTTTAAAATTCAAACTCCTACCTACACATCCAACACACGTTATTCAAAAACACTAAGATAGAGCTTAGGTTGCCTCTCAAGAAGCACCTTATTTAATGTCGTGGCACGACATGGACATGCATTCAAGCATCGTCCAAGTACACTACATCAATCATTCGCACAACGGGAACCTCTCCAGAGTAGAGCTTCAGCCTCTGCCCATTAACCTTAAAGAACGTACCATTCTTACCCTGAACTTCAATAGCTCCATTGTCAAACACTCGATTAACCTTGAAAGGGCCGGACCACTTGGACTTGAGCTTACTCGGGAATAGTTGCAAACGAGAATTGTAGAGCAATACACAATCACCAACCTGAAACTCTCGATGAAGTATCTTGGCATCATGCCACTTTTTCATTTTCTCTTTATAGAGAGTAGCATTTTCAAAAGCTCGAAGCTGAAATTCTTCCAAAGCATGAAGTTGGTCAACCCGACTCTTGGAAGCAACATCCCAATTCAAATTAATGGTTTTCAAAGCCCATAAGGCCTTATGCTCGAGTTCCATCGGGAGATGGCATGATTTGCCGAACACCAATTGATATGGCGATATACCAATTGGTGTTTTAAAAGTAGTGTGGTAGGCCCACAAAGCATCATCCAACCTTCGCGACCAATCAGAACGATTTGCATTCACGATTTTGGCAAAAAATTCTTTAATTTCTTGGTTAGACACTTCAACCTGCCCACTTGTCTGCGGATGGTAAGGGGTGGCAACCTTGTGCTTTACTCCATACTTGGTCAATAGCAATGTAAACAATCGGTTGCAAAAGTGCGAACCTCCTCACTAATAATTGCCTGTGGTGTGCCAAACCTTGTAAAGATATACCGCTTAAGGAATGTAATCACACTTCTTCCTTCATTGTTGGGTAAGGCTACATCTTCTACCCATTTTGACACATAATCAACAGCCACCAAAATGTATTTGTTCCCATAAGAACTCACAAAAGGACCCATAAAATCAATCCCCCACACATCAAATAATTCAACTTCAAGGATTGGAGTGAGGGGAAGCTCATGTCGACGTGACACTCCTCCTTGCCTTTGACATGGAACACATTTGCGGATAAGGGAGTTAGCATCTTGGTACAATGTTGGCCAATAATAGACACTTTGCAATACCTTGGCGGCTGTTCGTACCCCACTATAGTGACCACCAGCTGGAGAAGCGTGGCATGAACTAAGTATAACATCTACTTTGACTACGGCACACACCTCCTAATTATTTGATCAACGCATTCCCGAAATAAATAGGGCTCATCCCAAAAATACTTTTTCGCATCAAAGAGGAATCTCTTGCGCTGATAAAATGAAAGCTCCTCAGGAATAATACCACACACGACATAATTTGCGAAGTCGGCATACCAAGGAATGGAACCATGAGAAATAATCATGACCATCTCATCAGGAAAAGCATCCTCAATATCCTTGTCACCGGACACCACAACATTTTCTTTAAGTCTTGATAAATGATCCGCTACTTGGTTTTCACAACCTTTCTGATCCTTGACCTTTAAGTCGAATTCTTGTAACAACAACACCCACCGAATCAGCCTCGATTTAGCATCCTTCTTAGCTATTAAATAGCGGGTAGCTGCATGGTCAGCGTGCACCACTGCTTTAGTTCCCAATAAGTAAGCTCAGAATTTCTCGAAACCATACACTACAAGCAACAATTCTTGTTCGGTAACAATGTAATTCCTTTGAGCCACATTTAAGGTTTTTCTAGTGTAGTATATTGGGTGAAACAACTTGGCTCTACGTTGTCCCAGGACAGCACCCAAGGCAATATCACTAGCATCACACATTAATTCAAATGGACTACCCCAATCCGGGGCAACAATGACCGGAGCTGACACAAGTTTCTCCTTCAGACACTCAAAAGCAATCATACAGGCTTCATCAAACAAAAACACGCTGTCATTCTCTAGAAGTTTGCATAGTGGATGAGCTATCTTTGAGAAATCCTTGATAAATCGCCTGTAAAAGCCTGCATGTCCTAGGAAACTTCGAACACCTTTAACTGAGACAGGGGGTGGTAGCTTGACAATTACCTCAACCTTTGCTTGATCTACTTGTATACCTTTCCTTGAAATTTGGTGTCCCAAAACAATCCCTTCTTTTGCCATGAAATGACATTTCTCCCAATTAAGTACAAGGTTAGTTTCGACACACCTTTGTAAAACTTGTCCCAAGTGTTCAAGGCATTCTTCAAATAAGTCTCCAACTACAGAAAAATCATCCATGAAAACCTCCATAGAGTCCTCAACCATATCAACAACAATTGATAGCATACACCTTTGGAACGTTGCCGGTGCATTACATTGCCCAAAAGGCATGCGTTTAAATGCAAAAGTTCCATAGGGACAAGTGAAAGTCATCTTGTCTTGGTCCTCGGGGGCTATAGAGATTTGATTGTACCCGAAATACCCATCAAGGAAGCAATACCATCCACGCCCCGCCAACCTATCAAGCATCTGGTCCATGAAGGGCATGGGAAAGTGATCTTTCTCGGTTGCCGAATTCAGCTTCCTATAGTCCATGCACACCCGTCAACCGGTAACTGGTTGCATAAGTACAAGTTCACCCTTTTCATTTGGAACCACGGTCATATCCCCCTTCTTTGGGACACATTGAACTGGGCTTACCCACTTTCTATCCGCAATGGGATAAACCACACCTGCATCTAACCACTTGATGATCTCCTTCTTGACCACTTCTTGCATTAGAGGATTCAACCTCCTTTGGTGCTCGATGCTGGCCTTACAATCAACTTCCAACTGAATCTTGTGCGTACAAATACCGGGAGGAATCCCCATAATATCAACAATTGTCCACCCAATAGCTTTAATGAACCTTTTCAGCACACTCACAAGTGCATGTGCCTTTCCTTCAAGTAAGCCAGCTGCAATGATCACCGGCAAGGTATTATCAGCCCCTAAAAACACATATCTAAGATGGGAAGGAAGAGCTTTTAATTCAAGCTTCGGGGGTGCTTCAATGGATGGCTTCGCGGGAGGAGTTTCTCTATTCTTCAAATCAGTTTCAAGTTTCAAAGGAGCTTTCAAGTAAGAACCTAAACCAGCAGCCACTACTTTTTCATAATCTTGGATATCTATTCCATCATAGTTCAACATCACTGCAGCTAATGATTCACCAATACAAGCAATCTCGCTAATACTAGCCACCGCTTCATCGATCACATCAATAACCGACACCACATGGATGTCATTGGGTTGTTTCATGGACTTACATACATTAAAGGTGACTTCCTCCTCATTAACTCTAAACTTCAAGTCTCCGCTTTCCACATCGACAAGTGCTCTCCCGATAGCCAAGAATGACCTACCAAGAATAATAGGGATCTCGACATCTATCTCATAATCAAGAATAACAAAATCCACCGGAAAAATAAACTTGTCAACTCTTACAAGAATATCATAAAGAACACTGATGGGTCGCTTGATAGAACGATCCGCCATGAGAAGTCGCATTGTGGTAGACTTGGGCTCACCTAGCCCAAGTTGTTTGAAAATAGCATATGGCATCAAGTTAATACTAGTCCCCAAATCACACAATACTTTAGCAAATTTGAACACCCCAATAGTGCAAGGTATTGTGAACGCTCCTGGATCATCCTTTTGCGCAACCACATTTGACATAATAGCACTATAACTATGGGATACTTCCACCATTACAAAGTCCATACTTCTCTTCTTCGTGACCAATTCTTTCATAAATTTAGCATACCCCGGCATTTCTAGTAGTGCATCCACCAAAGGGAGATTAATTGAGAGAGACTTAAAAAACAGAAAGGAACTTTTGGAAATTTGCGTTGTCATCTCTTTTCTTCAACCTTTGTGGGAATGGAGGGTTAACCTTGGGCAACGGTTTGGGAGAAACCAATTTAGACGCATCCTCCATCTTTGATGTATTGGTTCTACTGGAATTAACATCATTTGGAGGATCGACATTTTTGTTGGGCATATTACTCCGTTCAGTCCCGTTGTTCTCAACTAAATTGTTACCCAAAACTTTTCCACTTCGAGTCACAATCGCCATACATTGAGCATTATGATTCTTTGGATTGGCTAAAGTGTCACTAGGAAGGCCACCAATTGGTCTCTAATTCAGCTGAGTGGAAATTTGGACCATTTGAGACTCAAGATGCTTAATTGAAGTTGAGTGAGAAGTGACTGTTTGATTTAGAGAAGAGAAATCAGCCTTTATCTCCTTGAGTACTTTGTCTGACCCTTCCACCTTATGCAAAATACGAGCAAGCATATCTTCAGTTCTAAAACTCTCAGGATCAGTCTTTGATTCGGTAACTTTAGGACGATCATGTGGAGGCACATATCGATCTCACTCACCATCCCTCAAATTGGCACCTCGATCACGCTACTCACAATTATCTCTCCAACCACTACCTTGATCTTTGTTCCAACCTTGATTCCCACCCGACTTTTGATAGCTCGGACGAGAACCCACCATTTGATTCAACACAAATTGGACTTCTTCGTTGTACATGGTTTCAAATGCATCATCATCTGGGCTCATAGCAACTGTGTTAACAGCTTTGGGTCCCACACCCATGACATGCTTTGTTAACAAGTCCATCTGAGTCATCATCTTGCCCATATTCGCATTATGTTCATGGTCCTTCTCAATTTGCTCCTTTGTCATTCCAACTACAAGAGGTGATACTTGATCTTCTCTAGTATGCCAAGCCCAGTTGATCTTTGTCATATCAACAAGCAATGTTGATGTAATAGGAAATGGCTGTCTCATGATTCCACCTTGAATCAAACGATCGACAATAGACTTGTTTACTGAATCAAGGCAACAGTAGAAATATTGCAACAACACATTTTCAGGAAACCCATGAGTAGGGCATTGTAGAATGAGCTTTTGGAATCTGAGCCATGTCTCATGAATTGGTTCACCATCAAGTTTCTTGACGTTTTGAATACCATCTCTCAATTTCACCATCTTCGAAGGGGGAAAGATTCGTTCAAGCAATGCTTCCGTTAGCTCCACCCACGAAGCAATTGAATCTCTTGGAAATTCAGCCAACCACTTCGTTGCCTCCCATTTAGAGAGAAAGGAAACAACCGAAATCGAATTGACTCTTGAGAGATGTTCTTGAATGTGAAAGGGCTGCACACATCCAAAAAGTTCTGCAAATGTTCACGTGGATCCTCATGAGCAAGTCCTCCAAATGAGCCTTTGATTTGCAACAGCTGAAGCATAGTTCCGGTCACATGAAAGATGGCATTACCCACAGTAGGGGGCAAGTGTATAGCTCCAGCACTTCCCACTTGAGCTACATTGAAGTAATTCAGATTACCAATGTCATCATTCACATGACGTATCTCATCATTCTGACCAACAACACTATCAGCGTGACTCATGTTGTCACCTGTTGAAAATAAACAACGAAAAGAAGAATAAGTAAATTCGACTACAATCAAACTAATTCACTCAAATACATCGATATAAGAATTTTAAACGCCATTCCCTGGCAACGGCGCCATTTTTGATAACGCTCAACTACACCTATCACAATTCAAGATGTAGGCGGTCGTTAGCAATATAAACCCAATGAGGAGTTGGGGTCGATCCCACGAGGAATGGCAAAGAGTATAGAATTCAAATACGAAGTACTAAAGTGATCTAGCTTTTTGTAGAGGTAAACAACTTAATTGATGCATAAAGTAAATTGCCAAGTTTCAATTATGGACAGGAAATATTTTTAAATGATTGATTTAAGCAAACACGAGCTAAAGAGAGATTTAACCAAAGAAGATTTTGGGACCTTAGGGATGTGTGAGTGTTCAAATACCAATTTTACTAAATGGGTCATTACGAATTGCATAAAAATGTTGAAACATGGTAGGTAAGATTACAACTATGATAGCTATTTCACAACCAACTACCATGCTTTCAATTGGTTTCTACCAAACCCCAACAGTCAATACAATACGAAACACAATCTAGCACCTTAATCAAACCCACTTCAATAAGCTGAGTAGTACAAGTGAAAACTCATACGGCCATCAGTTAATAACTCTACTCAATTGCACCTTCAACAAGCATACAAAGAGATATAAACTAGAACTGAATTTGCAGCTTCAATTCATAAAATAAAAACATGAATTATCAACTGAACCCATTCTATTTCAACATTTAATTCAGCAATCCATAGGTCCCGTAAGCTAATTAGGCATTTGAACACATAATCACACCCCTATGGCAATGGGGTTTTAGCCAATCATAGTAATGATGAAGAGGTAGTTACCAAAAACATTAGTCATTGATTTCCCAAGTCTCCAAGCAACAAATACAATCAACTAAAATTTACCCAAAGTGCAATTCCCAAGAATTCACAAGAATAGTTCACAAAATCAATTCAAGTGCAATGCACTTTCTAAATTTGAGTTCTAGTTCTTCTTTCCCAGCTCTCTCTCTAAATTCAATTCAAAAATTTCTATTTATACTATCCCAAAAACTCCACATGATTTAAATTTCAGGGTCATTCAGCGGCGTTAGTCGGGCTCGCCCTTCCACTCGGTGATGCGCCGAGTTGCTTGATCTCACTTTTTAATTCTTGACTTCAGTACTGATTTCATTTTGGAGCATTAGGCGAGGTGCATCGGGCTCGCTGTCTTGATTGGCGACTCACCGTCTGAACCCTCAGCTCGCCGTCTGATCTTGTAACAACAGCTATCATTCCAGCATTTAGATGGCTCCATTTGAGGCCTTGTATGGCAGACGGTGTAGATCACCGATTGGGTGGTTTGATTCAGCGGAGATGGATTCCTTAGACACTGACTTGCGTAGAGATGCCATGGATCAGGTTTGTGTGATTCAGAGTAGGCTGTTGACTGCTCAGAGTCGGCAAAAGAGCTATGCCGATCGGAGAGTTTGAGACCTAGTGTTCATGGAGGGAGATCATGTTTGGCTCCGAGTTTCACCCATGAAGGGTGTTATGCAATCCGGGAAGAAGGGTAAGCTTAGCCCTAGGTTCGTTGGCCCTTTTGAGATCTTAGAATGGGTGGGAGAGGTGGCCTATAGGTTGGCCTTATCACCTAGCTCTTCAGCTGTGCATCTCGTGTTCCATGTCTCTATGCTACAGAAGTACATCCCGGATGAGTCGCATGTGATGACACTTGATTATGTGGAATTGGGTCTTGATTTGACATATGAGGAGGAGCCTACGGCTATTCTTGATAGACAGGTCCGTAAGCTTAGGACCAAGGAGAATTCTTTAGTGAAGGTGCAGTGGGGTCACCGTTCGGCTGGAGAGGCTACCTGGGAGTTCGAGTCTGACATGCGTGCCAGATATCCTCAGCTTTTCGATGCTTCAGGTACTTTCTTTTACTTTATGCTCGAGGGAGAACATGGTTTTTAGTGGTGGATAATGTAATGACCCTGTAGGTCATTTTTGGTAATTTTTGCAAAATAACCATTTTGTCCCTCCCGAGAGTTGCCCCAAGTCATGTTTGATATGTTTCCGAGCTTGGTTTTGGGAAAGTGTGAGTTTAAATGAAGTTTTGAAAAGTTTTGAACATTAAAGGCTTAATTTGCCAAATTGAGATTTTTGAGGTCATTCGGAGCTCGGATGGGAATTCTGTCGATTCCATTAGTTTTGAAATGTGGATTTTGGCCTAGCAGAGTCGACAGAATCTGTTTTGAGGCTGTATCGTGGGTTTGAGGTCCTAAGTTGGAAAATTATGGAATTTTGATCATAGGGTTGACTTTGGTCAACATTCGGGGATCCGATGCTTGGATGTCGATTCTGACAACTCCGTTGGATTCGGGGGATGACTTTAGGCCTAGGGGTGGCCTTGGTTGAATTTTTAGAGATCCCGAGCTTTTTTGAGTTGTTGAGGCTTGAGTTAGTTTTGTGGTGCTTTATCGGGTTTCGGTTCAAGGAGACCCCGAATCCGAATTCCAATGGTTCCATGGAGTCCGGAACGTCAAATTTAGTAGGGTTGCATAGCTGGTTTATGTGCACGGTGTTCTGAACGAATCCCGAGGGCCCTTTCGTAGACTTGTAAAATTGTTGTTTGCTGCTATCTAGTGCCAGGTACCTTGGCCTCCGCATTCGCAGAGGGATGTTGCCCGCGTTCGCGGAGGGCCCTAGTTTTTGATCTCCGCATTCGCGAAGGGCTTTTGTTCTGGTCTCCGCGTTCACGGGGTGAGGGCGCGTTCGAAGAGAATAGTCCCCTTGACCTCCGCGTTCGCGAGCTAAATGAGCCGCGTTCGCGGAGGGTTATTTTAATGCCTGGACAGTGTAAATTTTGGAAATGTCCCATTTTCACCATTTTCAACATTTTGGAGCTCTCTTGGGCGATTGTTGAAGAGAATTTTCTTGGGAATCAGTGTGGGTAAGTGATTTTAACCATTGGCCTTGTTACCCAATGCTTTAAACATGATTTTAATTGGAATTTGGGATTTTAAAGTGGGTTTTTGGTGATTTTGAAAGAACTTCAAAAGTTTGATAAAATGGGAATTGAAGGCTGTTTTGAGCTTCCTTTTCAAATGAGTTTTTCACCATTGAGTTCCTATTGTATTGAGGATGATTTTTATGGAAGAAATCCCAGATTCAAACCCCGTTTTTGAAATCAATCTTTTGGGTTGTTTTACCTTTTCTTTCCAAATTTCGTGCTTTTAGCTTTGATAGCTTCGAATTATGATTGGGTTTCAATATTTGATTAGATTGTGTTTCTTTGGATTGCTTACGGAAGGGAAAAGCTCCGATTGTTGATTGATTTTGATCCGATTAAGGCAAGTGAACTCTTAAAACCTTGTGAATCTTTTAGAATTTCAACTTCCATTCTTGATTGCGTTGGGGAGTAATGGGATTGAGGTATGGATGAGTTCTTGCATGAATCAATCTAATAATCACCGGCGGGGTTAATAAAATGGCAATGTGTGTGCTATTGTGATAGGCCAACGTGTGATTGGGCCATGGACTTGATATTGTTGTGTGTTGATGAATTACCATGATAGTCTCGATGTGATTATGAACATGCTGAATATGTTTTTTGCTCATTGTGGATTATGGGACTAGACTTGAGAACTCTTGCTTATCGATTGATCATACTTGTGATGAAAGGAGTAGTGAAATGGAGACTAGGCAATTGACATCATTGATATGTTCTGAATGTTGAGATTTTGACTGTTGCTATTGATATATCGTTGATAGTGTGACGTGATTTACATTCATATGAGTTGCGTTGTGATTGTGAACACTATTATTCTCTCATTATTTGTGTGAACATGCTTGTGTACATTGATTCTAAGACACTATGATGAGACACTTTGATGATTTATGCCGATGGAAAATGGTTCCGGTGGATATATGGTCCATGTGTGGCAAGTGATGATTTATGCCGATGGGAAATGGTTCTGGCGATATATGGTCCATGTGTGGCCAGTGATGATTTATGCCGATGGGACATGGTTCCGGCGGATATATGGTCCATATGTGGCCATTGATGATTTATGTCGATGGGAAATGGTTCCGGTGAGTGATGATTATGCCGATGGGAAATGGTTCCGGTGGATGCATGGTCCTTGTGTGGCCCCCATGGGTTCCGATATGAGATTCATCGGATGTGTAGTAGGACAGACATGCATTTTCTACTTGGCATTGCATTGCATTGTATGGTCTGATCCTTGCTATTGTGGTGCCCTATGACTTTGAGATTTACTTGTTGATATTGAGTTGGACTTCCTTGTTGAACTGTTGTTGTACTGTTGTTGAACTGTTGTTGAACTGATGTTGAACTGTTGTTGAACTATTGTTGAACTGTTTTTGAACCGTTGTTGAACTGTTGTGAACTTGTATTAGTTGAATTGAGATTGGAAATTTGTTAGGTTGGGCTGAGTTTCTGTGAAGGTTGTAGTTATCGGAGATATGGTTGGAAGTCAGGGTTTTGTGATTCTTCTAGATTTGTTTCGTTTTATTAGTTGATTTGCTAGGTACCGTGTTGTTTGGTACTCACCCTTGCTTCTACACTTGTGTAGGACCCAAGCCAGGACCGTGATTTAGTTTCTCTTCCCTTCTCTGAGGCTCATTGAGGATATTTGAGAGGTAGTTGTTTGATGCCGCCAATCCCTCTCTAGGACTTTATCTTTTACTTTGATCTATTTGAGATACAAAGATTTTGAGACTTGTATTTATTCTTAGAATTCTGTAATACAGGCTTGTACATGTGACAACCAGTCTTGGGTTGGTTTTTAAGTTGAAGTCTTCCGCTTGGTTATTTTCTCTTCTCTTTTTCTGTTGTTTCTGTTTTGTTGGGTCAGGTTGATTTGTTCTGATGGGATAGGACAAGTGCCATCACACTCGGTTTTTGGGTCGTGACAAATGGTAAGCGAGGATGCATTCACTCGGCGACTCGCTGAGTTGCCTTTGGCGAGCCTCAGCCTTCTTTTTCTTTCAACTTTTGCATTCTTTTAGCTTCTTTTTGCATTATATTGCCCTTTCCTCATTCCAGGTCCTTCATGCTACCCACAAATGATTTAACATTATTTATAGGTGCAAAATGAGCATTAAGGACACTAATTTGGCACAAACGAAGCTATAAATGAGTCAAAGCTACCGACTCATCAGCCCGAGATTGCATTGTGCCCGAGATTGCATTATTCCAAGATTTACATTGTGCCCAAGAATTACATGTGCCCGAGATTCGCATTGTGCCCAAGAATTGCATTGTGCCCGAGAAACTGCATGTGCTCGAGAAAGATCTACCGCGGAATCAAAATATGAAAATCACGTGGAGCCCAAGGAATACATCAATATGGAGTTTCTACCGAATCAAGCCAAAGTATCACTTAATGCCCGAATTACATCGAAACAGATACACTCTCTTTACTTATCATTTATGTTCCGAAGGCATCATAGTCTAAATGCATCATCTTTCATGGCCCGCAGAAATCATTTCATGGCTTGAGGATCTTATTTATGCTTATCATGTTCTGAAGGCGTCATGGTCTAAAGGCATTGTAATACCCCAGATTCGAAGGGGTGGAAAATTTCTAATTTCTGGGTTAGTGCCAGTAACGAAGGAGGCCACCAAGGGTTCGTAGGCTGACTTACGGCCAGTAGGTGGGAATCGTGGGTGGAAGGCTAATGATTTCAAAGTATCAAGTCGCAGAACCCCAACGACAGTTTTCCAGGATGGCCCGTCGTCCAGTGTACGAGCCGTAGATGGATCCCGTCGTTGCAGGGTCCAAAGTGACTGTCTCTGAACCCAACGACGGTTGATCAGGACAGTCCGTGGTTGGACCTACGGACCGTAGGTCAACTCGTCAATGGGGTCCGACAGTTAATATTTGAAGGGGTCTTTTGGTCTTTTCACCTAATAACTTATTTATCAACCAAGGTTGGTTCCTTACTATTCCTAACACTATATAAGCCCCTTTAATCCTAAAATCTACCCTTTCCAAATCACTTTACAAGTTTCCCCAAACTCTTCTCCCTCAAATATTTCTCTTTCTAGAAGTTAGAAGAAGAAGAAGAAGAGGGCAAGCTAGGGTTCAAGAAATCAAGTTGTTCTTCATCAATTGCTTAAGGAAATTGAGCACTAAGGTATGATAGTCTTCATCCATGGAGCTATTTCCTCCATGGAATCCCTAAAATCTCTAATTTCAAGTTAGAAATTTCCAATTGAATTAAGGGTTTTCTTCAATCTCATGGGTTCTTTGCAAATTTTCTTCAATTGATTGTTTTATGAACTTTGAAGTATAAATTGAGTTGAATTTCACGAATTTAGATGAATCCCCATGAACCCATGCCTTCTTCCCCAATTTCGAAATTATGAATGTGTTGATGGGTTGAATTGTGAAGACATGAATCTCATGAAGTCTATATGAACCTATGTGTGAATTATGATTCCTAAGCTAAGACTTTTCATGATGAGATTATGAATGACCTAAGGATGGTTTTATGAAAGTAAGCATGTTCAATCAAAAGCTATGATTTTCCTCTATTATGTGGGTTCCTTCAATTATGCTCAAATTGCCTTTTTTATGACATTCTAAGCATGAGTTTGCATTGAATTGCATGATTTAAGAGGAATTCTCATGAACCCACGTGAACTCTATGATTTGTAAGTTATGAGCATGATGAACTATGTAAAGATGAAGCTTATGAAATCATGCATGTCTCTTATGAAGCTAATGATGAATTAAAGGTGCTTTGAGATTGAAGCATCAAAGTTTATGATATGTTGATGTTGTTGTTGAGTTGTGAAAGGAATTCTCACATATTACTCAACCCATGAATGTGAAAGGTTTTCTCACATGTAATGATTCATAACTTGTTGAAAGGCTTGCTCAACTAAATTTGAATCGATGATTAAGGAGCTATTCTAATGAAGGGACAAGAGACGATCACCCATGTTCCCTAATGTAGACAAGTGGCGATCACCCATGTCTACTAATAATGAACTTATGACTAATGATAGACAAGAGGCGATTACCCATGTCTACTTCTGATAATTGAACTTTGTCTAATCCATGGGAATTATGCTTAGCACCGAGTGGACAAGTGGCGATTACCATGTTCCATAAACTATGTGCCACCATAGGATGAGGGTCTATGATAGACACTAGCTAGTGGATGCACGTAAGCTATATTTTAAGTAAAGGTTCCTACCTTAGCAAGTAGGATGGCCCTATCGGTGTGGGGTTAGACACCGGATTCCATGTTGTTTGCTCACATGGTCTTACATGTCGGTTAAGGCTACTCCCCATAATAAAGAACTAAAGTGCTTTTTAAGATAAATTTTCAAGTAAAGTAAAGATGTTTAGCTTGCTTTGACCTTGGCTTATGACTTATGTTTCTAACCTCTTTTATGTCTTAGCTTGGTCATTGCATGTCATGAAAATGTCCCGTTTTTTGCATGTTTATATCATTTTGTGCATTGCTATCATACTTAATACATTCCTCGTACTAACGCATACCTTTTTCCTACATTGTCTCATAATGTAGGGCAAGCGATTCTCCATCTATTCATGGCTAGAGCTTAGTAGAAGGTTTTTGGAAGACTTGGTGGGTCCTCATACATTCGAGGACATAGCCTTGTTGTTCTTACTTTTATGTTCCTTTGCTTTTACATTGTATTGGGTTACGTCTCAAACTTTATTTCTCATTCGTATGTTAGATTGGCTTTGAGACACTTAATGTAGGCTTCAGCTATTTTCTTAAAAGCTTTGATATGAAATTTTCTTTGAACTCTTAAATCTCTATGATCTTGTATGTATGTATGCTAAGTGGCTTGTATGAGGCCTTTCGGGGTCTTGTACGCCATGTAACGTCTAGGGTGTACTCTAGGTCGTGACATGCATCATCTTTCATGGCATGTAGACATCATTTTATGGCCTAAGGATGTAATTTCTGCTTATTATAATCCGAAGGTGTCATAGTCTTAGGGCATCATTTTTCATAGACCACGAACAACATTTTCATGACCTGAGGATTTGATTTTGCGTATCATGGCCCTAGACATCATGGCCTAAGACATCATTTTTCATAGTCTTAAGGAAAATATCATGGTCTATATGGGAAATTGCATCATGTTTACAAATTATTTTTCAGTCTATTGATGTATCCTCCCTAACCACTTTTATTTAGTCATAGTATAAGCTACATATTTGCAGAAACTGACAGACTGCAGACAAAATCAGTCACCCTTTCAGATACAACTGTCGTGCTTATGTTATCGCAACAAAGGCCCTCTCAACTCTCTGCTACTCATATAATCTCTTCTCATAACTTAAGCCTTGCTAGCTTTCTGATGGTATTCATTCCACCTCAAGCTCTAATCTTATCTAATCAAGCTCTTATCGCCTCTGTTCGAATTCTATACCGTTATTTCATTTTTAGGAATATAGTCCATTCCTAAATGCAGAACTACAAATGGCATGATTCTCGTAATACTAGAGATATGTAGGCGACTTAAAACCAAAGTCTCGGTCATACCATTTCCATAACCCCATATCATTTTCAATTTGTCCTACTGACATCTTTCTATCGGTCGGACAAAATCAGCTACCTAGTCAACGTTGGTTGCTTGACAATTCATCCTTCATTCTCAAGCAACCAAGGAGCAGCTGTTGACACCCAATTTTGACCGACCTATAACCCTTTTCGAATTGCTATTTGATTAAATATGTATCACAAAAACTTTTTCTCTTATTACGGTTTTAAAATTATAAATAGCTTTTATGTAAATAATTATATATTTAAATATTCATAATTTTACAAAATTTTACTATAATTATCATTCTTATCAAATTATTATTATTGTATTTTATCGATTGTCAAATATTTGAAATAATTATTTTACCTATTGGTTTAAGGTTTAAAATATTTAAGTGCGTATTTTATACAAAATTATTTATTATGTATAGTAAATTATTAATTAAATAATAATTCACTTAATCTTCCCTTAAATCATTTAAATCATAGCCTCTCTTGTCCAATTTATTAAATTCATAGCCCCTTTTTCCCGTTTAATTTCATTTTAATTCTAGCCTCTTCTATTTCAATTGTACCCTATTTTGGTACAATTTCAAATCCAAATCTTAAAACCCATTTGATTCAATCCTGACCATCCATCACCTGATCAATTTCAACTCTCGATCGTGAATTTCCATTTGAATTCGATCAAGGGTCCAGATTCACCTTACCCGATCTCTGGTTCGTTGACCTTAGTTAGATTATAATTAATTAGGTTAGATAGGTGCCTTAACGCGCCTTTAACTCGTTAGGTGGTGACTCTTCTTTTTAAAAAAATCCAAAAGAGTCATTAGGTCGCTACATCAACCCGTTTTTACAAAAGAAATGGGGCACGACACGTCCCCTTCATTAAGGCTGATAAATTTTGCTTAACTGATACTAAATTAGTATCATATACTGTATTGGTATCATTAAGGCTGATAATTTTGCCTAAATGATACTAAATCTCTCTCTCTCTTTATATATATATATATATACATATATATATATATATATATGTATATATATACTGTATTGGTATCATTAAGGTTTTTTGTTCAGAAATTACTCATTAGTCAATGATATATAAGAGTATATGTATATTGTTGTGGTATCATTAAGACTTCTTGTTCAGAAATTACTTATTACTCAATGATACTATAAGAGAGTGTGTATATATATATATATTTATGGTATCATTAGGGTTTCTTGTTAAAAAATTACTCATTAGACAATGATACTATAAGAGTATTTCATAAAAAGAAATCTTAATGATACCAATACAATATATATATACTGCTTTTGTATCAATTAAGCGAAATTATCAGCCTTAATGATACCTATACAGTATATGATACTTATTTAGTATTAGTTAAACTAAATTAGTTAGAGGGTATACAGTGTAATTATATAGTGGGGTATGAATATAAAAGGGTATATGTTTGTAATTATTTTTCTTTTATGTGGTATTTGTTTAGTTTCTCCAAGTTTAATTTCTTTGCTATTTATGAAATTTCCTCTTTTTTACTCTATATAAATTGAAATGCTAATTTTTAATTTTCCTTATTTTCCATCTACAGATAAGTTGGACATGTGAAGAGAGTTGTGACATTCCATTTCCTCTTCAATTTTATTTTAGTGTGCTAAGAATAACAATAATTTCAAAACATTAAATATAATGGACAAAATCGTTGCAAGGACACAAAATAAAAGAAGAGAAACCAAGGGAAGGCATTTCCATTTATAAGTTTTATATGTATGCCTGATTCAGTTTCTAATTCAACACATATTTTAAAAATATCCTATAATGATTCACCTTAATTTATAAGTTAATGTTTCCTCAAATTTTTTTTTTTGCTTAATTTCTTAATGGTTAAAATATAAAATTTGCTTTACGTATTGTTCTTGCGTGTAGGAATTTTGTATCAAGTTTTATGTCTTTATAAACCAAATTGAAATACCTTAGATCCCTAAACCAATTAACTTACTAAGTAATAGTTATGAGATGGTTGAACCAGGTTCAATAACTATCTCTAAACTAATTAACTTACTAAATAATAGTTATGAGATGGTTGAACCAGGTTCAATAACAAGAACATAGTACAACGTAAAACAATAAAGAGTATGGAGATTTTACCGTGGAAAACCTTCTTGTTCAAAGGAGTAAGAATCATAATCTATAATGTGTAGGATTTTCAGAACCCTTCACTAAACTTCAAGAGTGGTTTTAAATTACAACTCAATGATCAAAGAGACTAATTCTAGTATCTCAAACTCATCAGTTTACCCCAACTGATTGACTCTACTAAGACTAATAATACTAGTATTAAACTCACCAACACGTCAACCTTCAAACACTTGCACTGTTAATCAGAAATAAAACTTCAATTCACAATCATACAAACTCGATTCACAACCTAACAACCAGGGGCGGACCCACGTATAGAGTATCAGGTGCTCAAGCACCTATTGACTCCGACAATATTTTTGTATATGTATATAAAAAATATTGAATAATTGATATATTCTATTCGTGAGCACCCATCAACCAAATGGTCAGATGGGTGCAAGTTTTCTTTACATTTTTACTCTTCTTTTTATACCTCTTTTCACTGCTATTTGCTTACTTTTTTTCTTTTCGATTTATTATTTTTTCACCTTTTTAGTTTTAGTATTTCATTTACTAACTAAACTATAAAAGTATTACTCCCTCTATTTCAAAAGAATGTCCTCCTTTCCGTTTTAGTTTGTTTAAAGAAAGAATGACCCCTTTCCTTTTTTGACAATATTTTAATTTCAATTTTCCACATGGCATGTTTAAGGCCACAAGATTAAAGGGAATTTTGGTACATTTGACATAACTTTAATTTAGAACCACAAGATCGAAAAGTCTTCCTTATTTTCTTAAACTCCATGCCAAGTCAAACTAGGTCATTCTTTGTGAAACGGAGGGAGTAGTAAGCTTTTAGAAGGAAACCCTTCTTCTTCTTGGCAAGCAACTTTACGTTAAAGAAAGTAAGCACCTATAAACTTCAAATCCTGGATTCGCCACTGCTAACAACCAGTAGATCTTTTCCAGTGTTGTTGCAATGAAGTTACTACTTGCTTCAATGGCTATTTATTTCAAGTGATGAATTCTTTGATTGTGCAAAAGCTGCGGCTTCCAGTATTATACTGTGAATCTGCACACCTTAGAATATCTCGGACTAGGAACTTCACTTCAAACAGGACGTTACATCCTATTAGAAAACTTGTGATTTTCTTCCTTGTACATGTCTGCGTTGTTGACTCTTCTTAGGAACCAATATCTTCTCTTTAATGTCTTTCCTTATTTGTGCCAATCTTCCATATTGGCATGTTCTTGTGCATTCTTATCTGGGGGACCTAATAGACAATTCAAACAGACAAAAAATAGTGATAGTGAACCAGATTCACTTTTGTCAATCATCAAAACTTCATACAAAGTCTTTTATTTCCCAACAATTTCTCCCTTTCATTCTTGATATTCCATCCACCCAGGAGCTACCAAAATGTACCGTGATTTGCGGGAAATTTATTGGTGGAACGGAATGAAGAAAGATATTGCGGAATTTGTGGCTAAGTGTCCTAATTGCCAACAAGTGAAAGTTGAGCGTCAAAGGCCGGGAGGTTTGACCCAAGATATTAGTATTCCTACTTGGAAGTGGGAAGATGTGAATATGGATTTTATTGTGGGTTTGCCACGCACGAGGCGACAATATGATTCGATTTGGGTTGTTGTTGATAGAATGACAAAGTCAGCCCATTTCATTCCCGTCAAGACTTCTTATTCGGCGGAGGACTATGCTAAGTTGTATTTGAGGGAGATGGTTAGGCTGCATGAAGTGCCTTTATCCATTATCTCCGATCGTGGTGTACAATTTACTTCTCAATTTTGGAAGTCGTTTCAAAAAGGTCTTGGTACTCTCGTTAAGCTTAGTATGGCCTTTCATCCCCAAACCGATGGGCAAGCGGAGCGCACTATTCAAACCTTGGAAGATATGTTGAGAGCTTGTGCAATTGATTTCTAGGGTACTTAGGATGATCACTTGCCTTTGATTGAGTTTTCTTATAACAATAGCTACCATTCTAGTATTGGTATGGCTCCATTTGAGGCTCTCTATGGTAGGAGGTGTAGATCTCCTATAGGTTGGTTTGAAGTTGGTGAAGTTGCTTTGATAGGCCCAGAGTTGGTGCTTGAGGCTATGGAGAAAGTTTGACTTATTAGGGAGAGGTTGAAAACGGCACAAAGTCGACAAAAGTCCTATGCCGATGTTAGGAGAAGAGAATTAGAATTCGATGTGGATGATTGGGTTTACTTGAAAATCTCACCCATGAAGGGTGTAATGAGATTTGGGAAGAAAGGGAAGCTTAGTCCTCGTTATGCAGGCCCATATCAAATTTCGAGACATGTTGGTAAGGTTGCTTATGAGCTTGACTTGCCTAATGATTTGGCATCTGTGCATCCGGTTTTCCATGTCTCATTATTGAGGAACTGTGTTGGTAATCCGACCTCTATAGTACAATTAGAGAATCTTGGCATAAAGGATAGTCTTTCTTATGAAGAGGTACCGGTTGAGATTTTAGACCGGCAAGTCCGGAAGTTAAGGAATAAAGAAGTTGCTTCCGTGAAAGTTCTATGGAGGAATCAATTGGTTGAGGGTGCTACTTGAGAGGCCGAGGCCGATATGATGTCCCGATATCCTCATCTCTTTCCTTCCGATCCTACTCTAGCTTGAGGTATCTTGATCCTCATGGTTAATTGTTTTGGTCTTATGTGTCATAGTTGATTTCCATGATTCCTTGATTATGCATGTTCATGAAGAGTCTTATATGATTATGTGCATTTGAGTATGAGTTGCATAAAGTCTTCATGATATGATGTGTTGATCACACTTTAGCTTGGAGTTGATGTTTCCTCCTCGGATATGTGCATTTATGTGATTACATGCTAGGTTGGGTTGTTAGTTCGTGTCTATTACCCTCCTCAAGATGTCTTGATTCTCATTCGAGGATGAATGTTCCCAAGGGGGAGATAATGTAACACCCCAAGCTTCTAAAGGATTTGAAAATGCAGAACTCACCTGAAGACAGTGACCTACGGAGGCTACCTACGAGCCGTAGATGGATTGACGGGCCGTAGGTGGGGACCGTCGATGGCACTGTGAAATTCCAGGATTTCCAAGTTTCTGAACTTTGACCTACGGGTAGCAGGACAGTTTGTGAGTCGAACGACGGTCCGTAGAAAGTAACCGTAGATGACCCCAGACTTGGCCAACTCCTTAAACTCAAGCAGTGATCTACGGTTATGGTGTACAGTCCGTAGATGGACCTACCAACCATAAATCAAGACCGTCGTTGCAGGGTCCCCAGATACCAACTCTCTGAATCTTTTTTTAATAGGACGGTCCGTCAATGGATGTACGGACCGTAGATCCTGTTCGTCGATTGGCCCGGACAGTTTTAATTAAGGGCTTTTTGGTCTTTTCCCTAATCGTTTACCTATTAAGCTAAGTCAGTTATACCCTTAATCTAAGACCGATAAATACTTTCTAAGCCTAATTTCTTTCATTCTAATTCATTCCAAAACTCTCCTCTCTTAAATATTTCTCTCTCTAAAAAGAAACTCTCTCAACTCTCAAGGAAGAAGAAGAAGCTTGAATCCTCCATAGAAGACCTTCAATCTTCTCCAATTCTTGTGGATTGCTTTGAGGTATGATAGTGTTCACCACTAGGAGTCTTTTCCTCCAATGGGCCCTTCCTGTTCTTCATGATTTTCAAATGTTTACTCTAACCCAATTGAATTAGGGTTTGTGATCAATCATTGTGGGTTCTTCAATTATGATTACAGTTATTGATTTTATGATTCCTAGTGCACGATTTAGCGTGATAAAGTAACTTAGTGCACGAATTAGCGTGAATTATATGATTTGATGTAAAGATTGCATGAACCCCCATGATCCCAAGCTAATTCTCCTCAATTTGATAATCCATGCTTTGATTGTTGGGTTGAGTTATGATTTGATGAAGTTTAAGAATTCTCTATGAAATCAAGTATGAATTATGTATGAATTGAGGATAATCTTATGAATTTAGCATGATCAAGTCAAAAGCATGCTTTTCCTCTATTATGTGAGTTCCTTCAAGTATGGGTAAATTGTCCTAATTATGGCTTTCTAAGCATGAGCTTGCATTGAATTGCATGATATGAGTTGAACTTGCACGAACCCATATGAACTCTATGAACTATGAAATATGAGCATGATGAATTAAGGGTGCTTTGAGAGTAAATTACTTAAGTTATGATATGATGATGCTATGGTTTAGTAGTGAAAGGTTTTCTCACGTAATTCTCCCATTATGATAAAAGAAGAACAAAGAGGCGATTACCCATGTTCTGAAGGAACTATTCTAATGATATAAGTTTGGACAAGGTCCATAAAAGATGAATATCTATAAGCATGATTTTAGCTTGAATTAGTAACCCTAGTTGTACCTTTTCATGTTTAATGATATAAATATGTTAATGACTAATCCGTGGGAATTTTGCTTAGCACCGAGTGGATATTGATATGGAAGTCCTCCCGTTAGTAGAGGCCGGGTCTTCTAGTGAAAGCTCTCCCATTAGTAGATGTCGGGTTTTCTAGATGGAGTTCTCCCGTTAGTTGAGGCCGAGTTTCCGAAAGCAATCTCTATCCCATAAATTATGTTGCCACCATAGGATGTTGTCTTTAAGTAGACATTAGCTAGTGGATCCACCTAAGCTAAGAAATTCATGGTCTTACCTTGGCAAGTAGGACACCCCTTTTCGGTGTGGGGTAGACACCAGATTACGTGTTGATATCTCACATGGTCTTACATGTCGATTAAGGCTTTTCCCCACAAGTTAATGAACAAGTGTTCTCATGATGAAGTAAAGAAAAGAAGGAAATATGATTTAGCTTGCTTTGGCCTTGATATATGCTTTATGTTTCATGTTTCTCATGTTTTTAGGTTGGCCATTGCATGTCATGATTATGTCTCTCTCTCTAGCATGACTTATGTGTTTATGTGCATTTCTATCATACTTAGTACTTAATTGCGCTAATGCATACTCTTGCCTACATTAACTTCTTTGGTGTAGGAAGTGGCGATTCACCTTCCACTCGTGGCTAGAGCTTGATCTAAGAGTTGATAGAAGACTTGGTGAGTCCTCATCCCTCCGAGGACTTAGGCTAGTTGTTCTTATTTTCATGTCGTTTCTTTTCAGTGTTGGATATTGTATTGGGCTGCGTCCCTATCACTTTTATTCGTATTCTATGATATTAGAAGGCTTTGAGACATGAGTTGTAGAATTCCGCTGTTTCGAGTAAAGCTTTGATATAAAAGGCTCTTTTGAACTCTTATTTCTCTATTATCTTGTATGTTATGTATGCTAAGGGCTTGTATGAGGCCTCTCGGGTCTTGTACGCCGTGTTACACCTAGGGGCTACCCTGGGTCATGACATGAGCCAACACTTGAAAAGTTGCCTGAAACTCCACATTAGTCACTTGTTCTGCCAAAGGGTCGGCCGAAACTTGAGGAGTGTGAGGAGGAGCTCTTTGTTCCACATTCTATCCCGCATTTCTTCTAGCATGAGCTCTTTGGGTAGCCATATCATGAAACGCATAGGTTAGGGATTAGGAGAGAATAGATAGAGTTAAACTCTATGGCACGACTTAAGAGTAATGAAAGAAGTGAAGTTTCTTAAACGTCTTATAGCCTCTCATTCATAAATGTGGCACGCTTCACACTCTTGAATAAGACTCTACTCAACGTGGCTTATGAGACATCCTAGGATCTTTCTAAGACCTGGCGCTCTGAATACCAAGTTTGTCACGACCCAAGGTACCCCCTAGATGTGACATGGCGTACAAGACCCCGAAAGGCCTCATACAAGCCACTTAGCATACATACATACATACAAGATAATAACAATTTAAGAGTTCAGAAGACAATTTCATATCAAAAGAGTTTAAGGAAATAGAGGAAGTCTACATCTCATGTCTCAAACCCAATCTATCATAAGAATGAGAAATAAAGTTTGGGACATAACCCAATACAATGCCAAAATGAAAGAACATAAAAGTAAGAACAACTAGGCTATGTCCTCGAATGGATGAGGACTCACCAAGTCTTCAACTATTCTTCTACTAAGCTCTAGCCACGAATAGATGGAGAATCGCCAAGCCCTACATTAACAAGTCTATGTAGGAAAGAGTATGCGTTAGTACAATCAAGTACCAAGTATGATAGCAATGCACAAAAGAATTTAAAACATGCTAAAACAGGACATTTTCATGACATGCAATGACCAAGCTAAAACATGATAAAGGTTAGAAAACATAAAACATAAACCATGGTCAAAGCAAGCTAAACATCCTTTCTTTACTTGAGGAACATCATAAAAACACTTTAGTTCATTATTGTGGGAAGTAGCCTTAACCGACATGTAAGACCATGTGAGCTATCCACATGGAATCCAGTGTCTAACCCCACACCGATAGAGCCATCCTACTTGCCAAGGTAGGACCCTTTACTTAACATATAGCTTACGTGGATCCACTAGCTAGTGTCTAACATAGACCATCATCCTATGGGGGCACATAGGTAAGGGATAAGGAGATTGCTACTAGAAACCCCGCCTCTACTAATGGGTGAGCTTCCATCTCTAAATCTTCTCGGTGCTAAGCATAAATCCCACTAAATAGTTATAATTATTAATCATCTTATTATCCATGGGAAGGTACAACTAGAGTTACCAATCTAATCTAAATTTCATAGAATAGCTCCTTAAACCTTTTGATTCATCTTTAGTTGAGAAATCCTTTCAACAAGTTAAGAATCCTTTATGTGAGTAAAAATCCTTTCACATTCATAGATTGAGTAATACGTGAGAAAAACTTTCACAATTCAACAACATCTTCAATAAAGCTTCAGTCTCAAAGAAATTCATAAATCATCATAATTTCCATAATTGAACATGCATACTTCATAAAAACCCAATTTTCATCATTCATCAATTTCATCATGAATCATAGCTTTATAAATTATTAAAACATGCATGAGTTCACATAAACTTCATAAATTCCATCTTCTTCATAATTCAACCCATCATCAATGCATAATTATCAAAATTGGGGGTATTCATGTGGGTTCATGGGGATTCATATTCAAACCTGCAATTCAACTCAATTCATACTTAGAAAATCATAATTGAAAGTAATTTGATCATAATTGAAAGGAGCCACATCATAGAAGAAAACCCTTAAATCAAATTGAGGATTTGATACTTTGAAAATTGGAGATTTTAGGGTTCCATGGAGGAAAGGGCTCCATGGATGAACACTATCATACCTTAGGGTCTCAATCCCTTCAGCAATTGATGAAGAAAAGCTTGATTTCTTGAACGCTAGCTTGCCCTCTTCTTCTTCATCTTCTAACTTCTAGAGAGAGAATATTTGAGAGAGGAGAATTTGGAGAATCTTGTAAAGTGATTTTAAAGGGTAGATTTTAGGATTAAAAGGCTTTATATAGGGTTAGGAGAAGTTATAAACCGACTTAGATTAGTAAATAGGCCATTAGGTGAAAAGACCAAACGACCCCTCTTAAAAACTCCACCAACAACCCACTTACTACATGACCTACGGTTGGTAGGTCAACTTACTGCCCGTAGGTGACCAACCATACGTCAGTCCTGCCTTAGTCCAAAAATCAAAATAATTCCTCCCCCAAACCAGTTGCATCAACCACTTTCCCCCCTCTTGACCTACAATTGGTAAGTCAAACGACGATTGGTAAGTCATGTAGTAGGTCACTCCTTAGAAAATATTTTCCAACTTTTTCCTCTAGGCAGCCTTACCAACGGTTCCTACCCCCTTGACCTACTGTTGATAAGTCCACAAACGATTAGTAGGTCAAGTGGTAGGTCACCAAAGTTTTCAAAAATTGAAATTTTTGCCCTTTATGAATCCGGGGTATTACAACAAGGTGGCCAAGGCATGAACAATCTCATTATGAATTATGAGAACGTGTCAAAACTTCTGATACAAACTATTGTCAACGATCTTGTAAACACTATCGACACAGTTGAGGTTCGAGTCACGAATTACCCATTTTCCTTGAATTTGGTGGATTGAGATTCCCATATTAGTAGCTAGTCAAACCCAAGAGATAAGTTTCATACTCTGACATATTGTTGGTGCAATGGACTCCAAGTTGGGATATTACAAGGTAATATTGACCTGATTCAGAAATAAGAACGACTCCTATCCCAACTCCTTTCATGTTAGAGGCCCCATCAAAGAATAAGTTCCGACCTGGGTTGTTATTGAGACTAACTTCATCAACAAATGATAGCTCTTAATTAGGAAAATATATTTTAATTGGTTCATATCCCTCATAATGGTGTTTTCAGCCAAATAATCAGCCAAGGCTTGGGCTTTCATTGTAGTTCATGTCACTTAGACAATATCAAATTCTATGAGCAATATTTTTCATTTTTGTAAGTCTTCGTGTGGGATTAGGGTTCTAAAAAATATACTTAAAGGGATCCATATGGAAAATGAGGTAAGTAGTATAGGACGAAAGGTAATGGTTCAACTTATGTGCCACCCAAGTAAGGGCACAACACATCCGTTCAGGAGGAGTGTACTTAGACTCATAAATGGTAAATTTCTTCCTGAGGTAATAGATTGTCACGACCAAAAGTAACCCCTAGCCGTGACATGGCGTACAAGACCCCGAAAGGCCTCATACAAGCCACTTAGCATACATAGACAAGATAATGGAAATCAAGAGGATAAGAATAAAGTTCAAATCATAAGAGTTTGATAAAAGTAGCGGAAGTCTACATAAAGTGTCTCAAAGCCAATCTAACAAAAGAATGAGAAACAACATTTGGTACGTAACCCAATACAATATCAAAATAACAGAGCATAAAAGTAAGAACAACAAGGGTATGTCCTCGAATGGATGAGGACTCACCAAGTCTTCAATAATCCTTCTACTAAGCTCTAGCCTTGAATAGATGGAGAATCGCCAAGCCCTACATTAACAAGTCAATGTAGGCAAGAGTATGCGTTAGTAAAATCAAGTACCAAATATGATAGCAATGCACAAAATCATTTAAAACATGCTAAAACGGGATAGTTTCATCACATGCAATGACCAAGCTAAAACATGATAGAGACTAGAAACATAAGTCCCAAACCATGGTCAAAGCAAGCTAAACATCTTTACTTTACTTGAGGAAAGCCTTTAAAGTTACTTTAGTTCATTATTGTGGGGAGTAGCCTTAACCGACATGTAAGACCATGTGAGCTAGCAACATGGAATCCGGTGTCTAACCCCACACCGATAGGGCCATCCTACTTGCCAAGGTAGGACCCCATACTTAACATATAGCTTATGTGGATCCACTAGCTAGTGTCTATCATAGATCATAATCCACTGGTGGCACTGGTGGCACATAGTTTAACGGACATGGGTAATCGCTACTTGTCCAGTCGGTGCTAAGCATAATTCCCACGGATTAGACATAGTTCAATTATCATAAGTAGACATGGGTAATCGCCTCTTGCCTACATTAGAGAACATGGGTGGTCGCCTCTTGTCCCTAATCATTCATTCAAATTTAGTTGAGCAAGCCTTTCAACAAGTTATGAATCATTACATGTGAGAAAAGCTTTCACATTCATGGGTTGAGTAATATATGAGAATTCCTTTCAACTCTAAACAACAACATCAACATATCATAAACTTTGATGCTTCAATCTCAAAGCACCCTTAATTCATCATTAGCTTCATAAGAGACATGCATGATTTCATAAACTTCATGTTTACATAGTTCATTATGCTCATAACTTAAAAATCATAGGGTTCACATAGGTTAATGAGAATTCCTCTTAAATCATTTAATTCAATGCAAACTCATGCTTAGAAAACCATAAACAAGGCAATTTGACCATAATTGAAGGAACCCACATAATAGAGGAAAATCATAGTTTTTGATTGAACATGCTTTCTTTTATAAAATCATCCTTAGATCATTCATAATCTCATCATGAAAAGTCTTAGCTTAGAAATCATAATTCATACATAGGTTCACATAGACTTCATAAAATTCATGTCTTCACAATTCAACCCATCAACACATTCATAATTTCAAAAATTGGGGAAAAGGGCATGGATTCATGGGGATTCATCTAAATTCATGAAATTCAAGTCAATTTATAATTCAAAGTTCATAAAACAATCAGTTGAATAAACATTGCAAGGAACCCATGACATGGAAGAAAACCCTTAATTCAATTGAGAATTTCTAACTTGAAAATTGGAGATTTTAGGGATTCCATGGAGGAAAGGGCTCCATGGATGAAGACTATCATACCTTAGTGCTCAATTTCCTTAAGCAATTGATGAAGAAAAACTTGATTTCTTGAACCCTAGCTTGCTCTCTTCTTCTTCTTCTTCTTCTAACTTCTAGAGAGAGAAATATTTGAGGGAGAAGAGTTTGGGGAAATTTGCAAAGTGATTGGAAGGGTAGATTTTAGGATTAAAAAGGCTTATATAGTGTTGGGAAATGAAGGAAACTGACTTAAATGAGTAAATAAGTCATTAGGTGAAATGACCAAACGATCCTAAAAAAATTTCCCGGAGCCCCCTCATCCACGGCTTGACCTATGGTTGGTAGGTTAACCTACTGCCCGTAGGTGACCAACCGTAGGTCAGCCTACTTAAGCCTAAAAATTAATTAATTTTTCTCCCCAAAACAGAAGCATCTATGGTTCCCTCCCATACTTGACCTACGATTGGTAGGTCAACCTACTAATGGTAGGTCAAGTCGGGGGTCACCCAATATCAATTTTCCCCAATTTCTTCCCTTGGGAAGCCCCACCTACGGCTCCCTCCCCCTTGACCTACTGTTGTAGGTCAACCAACGGTTAGTAGGTCAAATAGTAGGTCACCAAAATTTTTAAAAGTTGGAATTTTTCGTTCTTTTCAAATCCGTGGTGTTACATTATCTCCCACTTGGGAACATTCGTCCTCGAATGAAAATGAAGATATCATAAGGAGGGTTAGAAACAAGAGCTAACAACCCAACCTAGAATGCAATCCCATAAATGCACATATCCGAGGAGGAAAACATTAACTCCAAGCTAAAGCATGTTCAACACATCATTTCATGAAGAATTTATGCAACTCATACTCAATTCACATAATCATAGATAAATCAATCAAGCTAGGTCATTTTCTCAAAAATTAGACTCTTCATAAACATGCATAATCAAGGAATCATGGAAATAACTAAGACACATGAAACCAAAAGGATGAACCATGAGGAACTAGATACCTCAAGCTAGAGTAGGATCGGAGGGAAATAGATGAGGATATCGGGACATCACATCAGCCTCGGCCTCCCAAGAGCACCCTCAACTAATTGATTCCTTAAAAGAACCTTCACGAAAGCAACTTCTTTATTTCTTAACTTTCGGACTTGCTGGTCTAAAATCTCAACCGAAACTTTTTCATAGGAAAGACTATCTTCTATGCCAAGATTTCCCTATGGCCCTATAGAGGTCAGATCACCAACACATTTCTTCAATAATGAGACATGGAAAATCGGATGCACCGATGCCAAATCATTAGGCAAGCCAAGTTCATAAGCAACCTTATTAACACGTCTCAAAATTTGATATGGGCCCACATAACGGAGACTAAGCTTTCCTTTCTTTCCAAACCTCATTACACCTTCATGGGTGAAATTTTCAAGTAGATCCAATCATTAACATCAAATTCTAAATCTCTCCTTCTAACATCGGCATAGGACTTTTGTCGACTTTGAGCCATTTTCAACCTTTCTCTAATAAGCCTAACTTTCTCCATAGCCTCATGTACCAATTCGGGACCTATCAAAGATACTTCACCTACTTCAAACCAACCTATAGGAGATCTATACCTCCTACCATAAAGAGCTTCAAATGGAGCCATGCCTATACTAGAATGGTAGCTATTATTATAAGCAAACTTAATCAAAGGAAAATGATCATCCCAATTACCCTTGAAATCAATTACACAAGCTCTCAACATATCTTTCAAAGTTTTGAAGTACGCTCCGCTTGCCCATCAGTTTGAGGATGAAAGGCCATACTAATTAACACAAGTACCAAGACCCTTTTAGAAAGATTTCCAAAATTGAGAAGTGAATTATGCACCACGATTGGAGATAATGGATAAAGGCCCTCCATGCAACCTAACCATTTCCCTCAAGTACAACTTAGCATAATCCTCAGCCGAATAAGAAACCTTGACTGGAATGAAATGGCTGATTTCATCATTTGATCTACAATAACCCAAATCAAATCATTTTGTCACCGGGTGCATGGTAAACCAACAATAAAGTCCATATTCACATCTTCCCACTTCCAAGTAGGAATACTAATATCTTGGGACAAACCTCCCGGCTTTTGGTGCTCAACTTTCACTTGTTGACAATTAGGACATTTAGCCACAAATTCCGCAATATCCTTTGTCATCCCATTCCACCAATAGATCTCCCACAAATCACAGTATGTCTTGGTAGCTCCCGGGTGAATGGAATATCAAGAACCATGGGCTTCAAACAAAATTTGTCCTCTTAGGTCATCTACATCGGGAACACACAAATAACCTTGATATAGAAGCACACCATCTCCCCCCTTGGGAGAAAGCCTCAATGGACTTTCTGAGCACCATTTCCTTCAATTCAACCAAATTAGGATCAAGATCTTATTTAACCTTCACATCATGCACAAAAGACGATTCGGAACCATTGTGAACTATAACACCACCTTTAGTGAAATCAATCAACCGAACACCCAATCGAGCCAATCTATGAACATCACGAATCAACTCTTTCTTACCATCCTCAACATGAGCAACACTACCCATAGACAATCGAGGAAGAGCATCTGCCACCACATTAGCCTTACTGGGGTGATAGAGGACACTCATGTCATAATCCTTTAACAACTCAAGCCACCTTGTTTGGCGAAGATTTAGATCTTTTTGTTTAAACACATATTGCAAACTCTTATGGTCGGTAAAGACATCAATATGCACACCATACAAATAATGTCTCCAAATCTTTAAAGCAAACAGAACCGCCGCTAATTCCAAATCATGGGTAGGATAGCTCTTTTCATGAATTTTAAGTTGCCTTGAAGCGTAAGAGATGACTTTCCCATTTTGCATAAGAACACATCCTAGCCCAATTCTCGAGGCGTCACAATAAACCACAAACCCATCGGACCCTTCTGGTTAGGTCAACACCGGAGCCAAAGTAAGTCTATCTTTCAACTCTTGGAAACTCTCCTCACACACTTCGTACCATGTGAACTTAACCTTTTTTTGAGTCAAAGCCGTCAATGAAGAAGCAATCAAAGAAAACCCTTCCACGAATCTCCTATAATCACCGGCTAAACCCAAGAAACTATGAATATCTGAAGGTGATAGAGGTCTAGGCCAATTCTTAACCGTATCCGTCTTCTTAGGATCTACCTCAATACCCTTACCGGAGACAATGTGATCAAGAAAAGCCACGAACCTTAGCCAAAACTAACATTTACTAAACTTCTCAAAAGGTTGTTAATCCTTGAGGACTTGCAATACAATCGTCAAATGATCGGCGTGCTCATCCTCACTCCTTGAGTAAATCAAAATATCATCTATGATCACAATTACAAACATATCAAGATATTGCCTAAACACCCTATTCATCAAATCCATAAACGTGGCCAGAGCATTTGTCAACCCAAACGACATCACTAGAAATTCATAATGGCCATATCTAGTCTGGAAAGCCATTTTTGGAATATCATCTTCTTTCACCCTCAATTGGTGATAACCCGAATGAAGGTCGATCTTAGAGAAGTAACTAGCCCCTTTAAGTTGATCAAACAAGTCATCTATTCTTGGAAAATGATACTTATTCTTAATGGTAACCTTGTTCAATTGGCAATAGTCAATGCACATACGAAGGGAACCATCCTTCTTCCTTACAAACAAGACCGGAGCACCCCATGGAGAAATACTCGGTCGGATGAAACCCTTATCCAACAAGTCTTTCAATTGATCCATTAGTTCCTTAAGTTCCACTGGAGCCATTCTACACAGAGGAATAGAGATAGGTTGCGTATCTGGGAGAAGATCAATACCAAAGTCTATTTCTCTTTCAGGAGGAACACCGGGTAGATCTTCGGGAAACTCTTTTACAATGGGAACCGACTCAATAGTAAGGGTTTCGGAATCCACATCCCTCACCCTAACAAGATGGTATATGCACCCCTTAGAAATAATCTTTCTAGATTTAAGACAAGAAACAAATTGACCTCTAAACATAGAATTTCCTCCCTTCTACTCTAGGATAGGCTCATTCGGAAATTGAAACTTGACCATTCGGGTCCTACAATCAATAGAAGCGAAACAAGAATGCAACCAATCCATCCCAAGAATAACATCAAAATCTAACATATCAAGCTCTACAAGATCAACATGAGTTACTCTATGCGATACGGAGACTAGATAATTTCTATAGACTCTCCTAGCCACAATGGATTCACCAATTGAAGTAGAGACATAAAAAGGATCTAACAACACATCCGGAACAACATCAAACCTCATAGCCACATATGGCGTCACAAAATACAAGGTAGCATGGGATCAAGCAAGGCATAAACATCAAAGTGAAAGACTTTCAACATACCGGTAACCACATCGGGAGAACCCTCTTGCTCATGGCAAGTTTGAAGTGCGTATAATCGGTTTTGCTTTTGATTTCCACTAGAACCCGATGGATTTTAGGGTTGAGTTCTTCGACAGTTATCCCCTTCATTTTTAGACGCTAAGGGACAATCCCTTATGTTGTGATCCATCTTGCCACAACCAAATCATGCATTTGAATCGGTTAGATATTTACTCTCATGCTTTTTCCCACACCTAGCACAAGTAGTCGATGAAAAACCACCACCATTCCCTCCTTGAGGCTTAGGGTTGGATACCCTATCCTTGTTGGACTTAGGAAAAGCATTGGAGGAACCTTGACCGAAAAACCTTTGTCGAAATCTAGAACGATCATGTCTATTGGACCTTGAGTGTGAAAAGTTACCATTACCGGTCTTAGCTCTCTTTGTCTCTCTAGTCCTTTCCTTGAGTTTCTCCTCTTCTATTTGTTGAGCATGCACCATGAGACGAGAAATATCAATGTCATTGACAAGCATAGCGGTACGACACTCTTTGACCACCATTTCGGACACTCCCGAAACAAACTTACTCATTCTTGCCCTAGGATCGAATACCATAGAAGGAGCATATCGAGATAATTGTGTGAACTTCAAGGCATACTCTTTCACACTCATGTTTCCTTGACGAAGATTGATAAATTCAAGAACCCTTGCCTCCCTCATCTCAAGGGGAAAGAACCTATCAAGGATAGCAACCTTGAATTTCTCCCAATCAAGAGGACCCTCATTAACCTCCCTCCCTTCCTTCCATTGGTTGAACCAAACTTGAGCAACACCCTTAAGATGTTAAGTGGCCAACTCCGGCGTCACACCCATGATCATCAACACCTTATACACCTCATAATGAGCTCTTGAGGATCTTCCTCAACCTTAGAACCATGAAATTCTGGAGGGTTCATTCTAGTGAAGTCCCTCACCCTCGATGCCACCGTACCCATATTTAGGTTCATGGGAGCCACAACATCTCAATTGGCTTGAGCCGAAATGACTTGAGCCAACACTTGAAAAGAAGCCCTAAACTCCGCATTAGTCACTTGTTCGGCCAAAGGGTCGGCTGGAACTTGAGGAGCTTGAGGAGGAGCTTCTTGTTCCATATTCTCTCCCGCATTCCTTCTAGCATAAGCTCTTCGGGTAGCCATATCCTGAGACGCATAGGATAGGGATTAGGAGAGAGACATATAGAGTTGCAATCTATCGCACGACTTAAGAGTAATGAAAGAAATGGAGTTTCCTAAACATCTTATAGCCTCTCATTCATAAATCTGGTGCATTTCACACTCATGAACAAGATTCTACTCGACGTGGCTTATGAGATATCCTAGGATCTTTCTAAAACCTTGCTCTGATACCAAGCTTGTCTCGATCCAAATTACCCCCTAGCCGTGACATGGCGTACAAGACCCCCAAAGGCCTCATACAAGCCACTTAGCATACATAGACAAGATAATGGAAATCAAGAGGATAAGAATAAAGTTCAAATCATAAGAGTTTGATAAAAGTAGCGGAAGTCTACATAAAGTGTTTCAAAGCCAATCTAACAAAAGAATGAGAAACAACATTTGGTACGTAACCCAATACAATATCAAAATAACGGAGCATAAGAGTAAGAACAACAAGGCTATGCCCTCGAATGGATGAGGACTCACCAAGTCTTCAATAATCCTTCTACTAAGCTCTAGCCACGAATAGATGGAGAATCGCCAAGCCCTACATTAACAAATCAATGTAGGAAAGAGTATGCGTTAGTACAATCAAGTACCAAGTATGATAGCAATGTACAAAATCATTTAAAACATGCTAAAATGGGACATTTTCATGACATGCAATGACTAAGCTAAAACATGATAAAGATTAGAAACATAAGTCACAAACCATGGTCAAAGCAAGCTAAACATCTTTACTTTACATGAGGAAAGTCTTTAAAGTTACTTTAGTTCATTATAGTGGGAAGTAGCCTTAACCGACATGTAAGACCATGTGAGCTAGCAACATGGAATTCGGTGTCTAACCCCACACCAATAGGGCCATCCTACTTGCCAAGGTAGGACCCATTACTTAACATATAGCTTACGTGGATCCACTAGCTAGTGTCTATCATAGATCATCATCCTATGGTGGCACATAGTTTATGGGACATGGGTAATCACCACTTGTCTAGTAGGTGCTAAGCATAATTCCATTGGATTAGACATAGTAGACATGGGTAATCGCCTCTTGCCTACATTAGGAAACATGGGTGGTCGCCTCTTGTCCCTTCATTAGAATAGCTCCTTAATCATTGAGTCAAATTTAGTTGAGCAAGCCTTTCAACAAGTTATGAATCATTACATGTGAGAAAAGCTTTCACATTCATGGGTTGAGTAATATATGAGAATTCCTTTCACAACTCAACAACAACCTCAACATATCATAAACTTTGATACTTCAATTTCAAAGCACCCTTAATTCATCATTAGCTTCATAAGAGACAGGCATGATTTCATAAACTTCATCTTTACATAGTTCATCATGCTCATAACTTACAAATCATAGGGTTCACATAGGTTCATGAGAGTTCCTCTTAAATCATGTAATTCAATGCAAACTCATGCTTAGAAAACCATAAACAAGGCAATTTGACCATATTTGAAGGAACCCACATAATAGAGGAAAATCATAGTTTTTGATTGAACATGATTTCTTTCATAAAATCATCCTTAGGTCATTCATAATCTCATCATGAAAAGTCTTAGCTTAGAAATCATAATTCATACATAGGTTCACATAGACTTCATGAAATTCATGTCTTCACAATTCAACCCATCAACACATTCATAATTTAAAAAATTGGGGAAAAGGGCATGGGTTCATGCGGATTCATCTAAATTCATGAAATTCAACTCAATTTATATTTCAAAGTTCATAAAGCAATCAATTGAATCAACATTGCAAGGAACCCATGACATGGAAGAAAACCCTTAATTCAATTGGGAATTTCTAACTTGAAAATTGGAGATTTTAGGGATTCCATGGAGGAAAGGGCTCCATGGATGAAGACTATCATACCTTAGTGCTCAATTTTTTTAAGCAAGTGATGAAGAAAAACTTGATTTCTTGAACCCTAGCTTGCCCTCTTCTTCTTCTTCTAACTTCTAGAGAGAGAAATATTTTAGGGAGAAGAGTTTGGGGAAATTTGCAAAGGGATTGGAAGGGTAGGTTTTAGGATTAAAAAGGCTTATATAGTGTTGGGGAATGAAGGAAACTGACCTAAATGAGTAAACAAGTCATTAGGTGAAAAGACCAAACGATCCCTAAAAAAATTTCTCGGACCCCCTTCACCAACGGCTTGACCTACGGTTGGTAGGTCAACCTACTGCCCGTAGGTGACAAACCGTAGGTCAGTCTACTTAAGCCCAAGAATTAATTATTTTTTCTCCCTAAAATAGAAGCATCTACGGTTTCCTCCCATACTTGACCTACGATTGGTAGGTCAAGTCGTGGGTCACCCAATATCAATTTTCTCCAATTTCTTCCCTTAGGCAGCCCCACCTACGGCTCCCTCCCCCTTGACCTACTGTTGGTAGGTCAACCAATGGTTAGTAGGTCAAGTAGTAGGTCACCAAAATTTTCAAAAGTTGGAATTTTTTCGTTCTTTCCGAATCTGGGGTGTTACATAGATGGAAGTGCTAGACTAAGTTCTATGCCCATTTTGCCACTTTTAACCATGTTTTACTTTGTTTTGAGAATGATAATTTTTTAATAATGTTGCATTTTATGCATATTCTTAATATTCTTGATATTTTGCTAATAAATGTGATTAGATGTATTTTAGGTAAAAAGTGGAGAAAATCGCCCAAAAGAGCTAAAAGTAGCAAAGACGGAACTAAGGATCAAAGTTAGGAAGAAAGTTGGACGGAACACCTTGTGGTAGGTGGCGCCTCGCCCCAATACCCAAACTTTAAAGAATTCTACACTATCTTGGGGCTATGACTGACACCTCATCTTACGACCCAAACTTTAGAGATGATAATTCACAAAGCAATGGTGCTACTGCTGGTGCATTGGGACACTCCCTGGGGCTATGAGTGGCGTGCCGTGCTAGGTGATGTACATGAGAATATTTTGCGAATTCCAAATTTGAGCCTAACTAGGATTGAGGGTTATTTTCCACTACTATATATATAAACCCTTAGGTATTTTTGAAGAGTTATTGATTGATGTTGACCAAACTACACCCTTTTTACGGGATCAAAGCGGTCGATGCAAAATACAGTAACCCAACTAGGTGGAGGTCAAACTCCACAGAGAGCGTACTAAAGTTCTTTTATAATTTGATGTTGAGATTCAAAACAATGACTATTATTGGAAAGCTATTTTTAAAAAAAAAATTATAATCTGCTAACTACTTAATTACTTGAATTTTATCAATAAGAAAGACAAACTAGAGTTTCAGTCCTTAGATATCAAAATTCAAACAAATACTTTACTATCAGTTCATTCAGGTGTGTGCATTGTACAAATCTGACGAATCTATAAGTCTCCTAAAGTGTCTCAACCCAATTAAGAAAATATCTCCCTAAGACCTTCTCAAACACTTGGGTGTCAAATTAATTTGTTCATCCACCAAAACTCTCAAGTAGACTTTCCTCTCTATAGATTAAGTTATTAGATAATGGTTTGTAGTACCGAATCCCTGTTAATGAATTTTTTCCCTAATCCATACTTCTATGGTCAAGCAAGTCAGAATACAGGTGAGTTTCTTTAGAACGGTTGTCAATCCTTCACGAAAAATATTAATTATGAAAAGAACTTAATACACAATGATCACCCCTTCATGAAAATATTTTTTTTGTAAAGTAAGCATTATTATAATTCCTAATCTATGAGTTTAACTACTCATAACTAGCGTAAAACAACAACTATAATAATTTAAACTATTGGAAAACATGAATGTGAGAATAAGTAATAATAACCTTTGGTTAATGTAGCTCTTGCAAGAGAATCTTGTTCAATCCACATTTATCTACTAAACCATAAAGTAAGCCCTATAAAACTAAGAATAATGAATTTTACTCTAAACTAAGTTGTAATACTTGAAGTAATTCATAACCCTAAAACCGTCATAAAAAAGACACATATATAATAATATGGCTGGAATTCTAATTCTGGTTGGACTCTACTTTGACTAGGTCAAAACTAATTTGGTAGACAAGGAGGTCGCGATGTAAGGAGCACCACGAGGAGCCTTGTCTTATGGCGTGGGGCTGTCACAACCCGAGACTATCCCCTAGTCATAACATGGTGTTTAGAGTCACAAGTGTACCCAAGCTAACCCATTTTCTTACATCACACTAAGATTAATACATAAAAACTAAAATATCTAACGGAGAAGTCGAATATGAAAGATATAAGAAATCCAAATCTTAATTTAATTGTCAAAATGGAATTTGTCTGAACAAATCATAAATCTGAAACTACTATTAAACTGTCTGAAAGCCTCTACTAAGATGAGTTGCTGGGACAAGCCCCCAATTAACTCTAGCTGTCTGAAAACTAAATGACTGAAATAAATAAAATAATCATAAGTCTTGTCCTCAAAGGATGTCATCAAACTCTACTGCTTAAATGGTACAAAATTGTACTATGCACTAGATGGATGCTAAGCGTCTGATCCTATATCAAAAAAAAAGCACAAAAGAGAGCATGCAATTAGTATTTTGAATGTACTGAGCATGTGAAATACGCACTATAATCTATAAAGCTGAACATGATGAATTTGAGATGCTAAACTGAATATGGAACTGATACGTATAAGCTGATGCAATGATCAAGTAATAAACATGTAACTATTCAATACTGATCTAAATAACTTGAATACAAGGTCATGAAATATCTGAGTCCAAAATTGTGGGAGATACTAATAACTGACATACTCCGTTGAGCAAAGTGGAGTCCAACTATACTCAAGTTGGGAGGGTACTCTATACCTTGCCAATGGTACGAACATTGACTGATGTCCAAAAGAACTATGGTGTGAAGCCTGGTATGATGGCTAACCCTTTAGAACCTATGGTTGCACATAGTTTTAAGACTTAGGGATTACTATTAAAGTTCTCAATCCAATTGACGGTAGAGCCTTCATCCCTGTGTTCGCTCGGTGCTAAGTAATACTTTCAATAGAAATTTTTGCTGATATACTCAATAGCTTAAAATAATAAAATTTGAATTTGAATAACAGACACTTTATCTAAAAGCATCTTTAAACATATGAAATTAAAAAACTAAGTGTAAAACTAATCAAGCAAATTTCTAGATTCTGAATGGAACCATGCAATTTAAAATAGTAAGTCCAATGGCATGAATTTTCCATAGTCCGAGGGTTCTTTAATATATACTTAAGTAAATATACTGAATTACGAGGAAAAACATGTATTATAGACTATCCATGAGGATAAATTGAAATATAATAAAATCCATACTTTTTACCAAAGCCTAGATTATGTAGAAGTAAAATAACTGAAGAACAAAGTTTACTTTTGGAACTCAATGGGTGAAATGATACTCATTGATGAAATCCCACATATTTTGGAAGGGAAAACCTTGATAGAATCCTTGAAATTGACGTTTTGAGATGAAGAACCCTAGTTACTGCTTGAAAGAACTTATAGTGTAACCGATATGATTTTTAGAGTGTTAGACATAAGAGGGGAGGTTTAGTCAACTTAATTCCCTTTAACCCTACTTAGGATAGGGCAAAATGTGGTAGTATAAGAGTGGGAAAAGACCAAAACAATCCTGAAAGAGAACTGTCGAAACTTTCCACTAGGTCCATCTACAGTCCGTGGTTTGACCTATATGACATAGATTCCATCCGTTGAATTCAGAATGAAATTTTAAGTCTCAGAATTTCATTCCATGAGCTGATTTATGGCCTGTGATTTGATTCACGACTAGTGGTTTAAATTCGTGAAAAGTAGGCTTAAAAGTCAACTGTAGAAGTTCATATCACGAGCTCAAACTATAGAACATAGTTTGATTCACGATCAATAGTTTGGATCTGTAATACTCAGGTCCTGAAATCTCTACTAGAGACACTTAGGTCCTGAAATCTCTACTAGGAGTGTCTCTAGTAAAATGGTCATAATATTTTACTACGGAATCATATTAACAATGGCCAGTGGCGTCAGAAAGAATACTCATAGACCTTTAATTTGGTAGGTCACGAGTCACCTAAATCTTTATATTCTGAGAGATATGGTTGTTTGAATTCTACCATTACATGAACTCATGCGAAAAACTTAGTCGATAGGAAAGGTATGAACTCGACTTAGTGCTAGATCCTACACCCTAGACATGACCGACAATCGATACCATTTCTGGCCAGAGCGTACCCATAACATGGCATTGAACATGAGCATACATCTAAACCTGAGTAGAAGAATACATTTAAAAGTATTTGAAGAGAAAAGTTTCATAATAAAACAATTTTCATAATGTAAGTCATAGAAATTTAAAATCATTGTCAAAGGACACGAAGTTACAAACATAACATAACTATTCATCTATCTATGAAGCCTCTAAATATAACTGAATAGTTTCTACCAGGACAAGACCCCAGTATACCTTAAACATATAAATATAAAGCACCGGAAAGATGTAGAGTATGCCCCAAGAAAATAGAGAAGGGCTGACCAAAAGAAGAAAATATAGAACCTAGCGAGTGGCTTGATCACGTATCTATGTACCTAAGCCTGTATCAGTAAAAGATGAAACGGCCATAGCAGAAGGGACATAAGTACATATGGAATTATACTATATGTAAAATGGAAGAATAAAACATAAACGTACGTATCAAGATTGATAAAAGTAGTTAACAAAGTCATAATCATAACATATGAAAATTACGAGATGAAGTTGTTTAGACTACCTTAAGGATACTTCTTTTATCATATTTTAATTCATAATGGGAGTCTAATAGTGTAACCAACATAAGCCACCATGTGAGCGCATGGAGTCCAATCTCAGCCCTATAAACTAAGCCATCTCATATCTTTCTGGGTATGAGACATACATGTCCATATCATGTGCATCCATAACAAACCCTTATCAGGAGAATAAAAAGGAGTCGCCCTCACCAATGGTACGATCCTTAACATACGTTTGCAAACATGGTTTCAAGTGTTCATCATTTAGACTTATACCTTCTCGGTCAACTAATTAGATCCCTTAAGCTCATGTGATCATGGGTTAGCCTAAAGGCTCATATTTATGACATTCTAGGACCATTGTTCATAAACTTCATTCATATCATCACGTCATAAAGTTACAGTTCATGTATCATACATAGGTTTGCATTCATGAGAGACATATATCGTATCATAATATTATAGTCAAGGCAACATATTATAGCATCATAAGGTTTACATTTGAGAAAAATCATAGTTCATAAATCTAGGGTTCATAAAATAATAATTTTCAAGAATTCATCAAAAAAACATTAAAAAAATCATTAAGTAATTATAAGATCATTAAGAAATCATTAGACTTAGTTTTCGAGATAGAAATCATTATTTTCACTATCATTCATAATTTCATGGAAGAAATCTTATAAAAACTCATGGAGTAAAGGATTATCATGGAAATAGAGTGTTGTCATGGAGGGTTCTTGGAATTTCATAAAGAATCAAGAAATAATTCAATAAAATAGGGTTTCATTCTAACCCTAACTTATTCATAGAAGATACTTTGGAAACATGAAAACTTAGTTCGTGGGGAAGAACAAAGTGTTCTCACCCATGGAGATACCCTTATATACCTTAATGACAAATCTTAAGGAATTTTTTTTGATGATGAACCCTAGCCTTGGTGTTTCTTGAAGTTCTTGAGAGTAGAAATTTTTGAGAATGAGAGGGTTGAAGTAATGAAAACTGATTGACTTTGGCTTTTGGAACAAATTAATAGTTGTGGGTTGGGGGTCATGGGATGAGAAAAAGACAAAACACCCATCCTAAATCCTTAAAAGGATAGAAAACTAAAAGAATTTTTAAGAAATCTGCACGGTCATGCAGGTGAAACCTAGTTCACACGAAACTTCGTGCAACCTTAACAAAAGCACTGGCATTACCCTGTGATCGTGCTGCTGACGTCCACCCAGCGCAGACTATGTAGTGCTTTGTAAAATGGACATATCATTTAGGACTTGAATTGGATTGACAACCGATAAAAGACGGTTGAAAGAAGACTTCAAGGTCGTTCATTTGGTAGGTCATGGGTCACCTAACTCATCATATTCTAAGTGATATGGTTGTTTAAACGTGACCCTTGTATGAACTCATGCGAAAACTTAGTCGGTAGGAAAGCTTTGAAGTTGGCTTGGTGTTAGAGGTCCATTATGACCCCAAAACATATCCAATATACTTTCCACACATATAAATGAACCTTAAAACATATATACAAGTAGTATATCACCTAGTTCAATTTGATATGCTAATGAAGAATGGTTCGGATCCTTAGTATAGAATTTACGAGGTATGACAATAGCTCCCTCTTGGGATCATTCATCCTCGAATGATGGTCAATCTAGGGTAACCAAATTAATATAACTTATATCTCCATCAAGGTTATAAATATTTAAAGGAATACCCAAGGTACTAACTTAACACAGGAACTAGAACACTCAAACACAAAGTATAGGTATGCAGTCTAAAATTAGAGAAGGACTCTTACTATTTGTCTGACTTCTTTACTTGCCTACTAACATAGATGTAAATGGTTCATACTAAGAGCTTAGAACTCAACTAGAGCATGCATTAAATGGACATTCACATCAAACTACAAGGCAACATATTGAGACATGAAGTTTTTAAGATTCGTCATAGGAAGAAAATTACTACCTCAAACGTTCTCATCGAAATTTCTCACAACATTCTGGGAAAAGAATCATAGGCACGATTCTTGAGAGACATCTAAGTATGAAACACTACCAAGGTCTGAGAATCTTAGTCAACTGACATGGGTTCATAAAGCATGATGATATAGATTGAACGTAAGTCACCCTCTATTTGAAGTTATGCGACATGAAACATGTGTATCTTGGGTATGAATAAAGAATAGGATTACTTTGCCTTAAGTGATATGACTGATAGCTTTTAATCTCAGCAACACTTCCCAACTATGCTCCTCTTTCTGAATAATACACATTACTAGCTGCAAATTATAGTTCCCACAAGGGTACATGTGATTACTCCTACAAAGGCCTGAGTCTAACTACATGTTCTTACTGTTTCAAGCCTAACTCAGAGTCACAAAGTGCTACACTTAAAATGATCATACTACTCTAAACAACAAAAATCATGCTCTATACCTCTGTAGGGCTTTTCATCCCAACAATACTACCTCTTCTTACCACCTAATTCAATATACCTCAAGTTCAAATCAAGATGCCACTAGTCATATAATGCAATTGCCTATATGTTCATCCATACAATGTTCAAGCCTATCATTTCATTCATTTCATTGATTCTTTGTAGCTAAAGTTATCTATGAGTCTCTTTGTCTTTCCAATCAAGCCTACAATAAACAACCACACATATTTCTACAAGGAAACACACAATATATTTCCATCTAAGTGTTACACATAACTAAACCTCATCTTCACTTCATCCATACTTATTAGCTTAGATGGAACAAATATACCATAATTGTCATTATTGGGTAGTATCTATTCTATCCTATCTCTTTCTTTACCTAACTTCTTTTCATGCTCATTTATCACTTCATAAAAGGGAGTCATTATAGGAATAGAGAAGGAAGATGAATTGTATGAAATACGAATAGTGGTCTAACTCTTGACCATATACATAGGGCATAGATGAAACATTATCTTGTAGATCATGAGCATTAGGAATGAATGAGACATTGTTCAATCATAACTTATTCTGATCGTAACTTGGTCAACCAAGATGGGGCATGTGAAATAGGGCACAATAGCATAAATACTTTATACACCAAATTCATAAAGCATTAAGAGAGATTCATTTGGAGCATAGACGTAACATAGTTATCTTTTATTGTTACGAACAAATGTACATAAGACTTTAGAGCAAAGAGATCATATGCACGAATAATTCAAAAAATTTGATCTGAGAACATATATGACATAGAGTGATTTCACTAGCCACTTAAGGTATATCACGAGTTTATGGGACTGAGCATAAAGTGAAACATGAGTGCGTATATTTCATAATACATATAACATAGGGATGAAAACTCTTAGATTCATGAAGTAAGATTTGGATCATTGAATAAAGTTATTACTCTTCATTTTAGGAACTGAGCATTAATGTGAATCAATATGAAGTACATGAACCTGTCCATGGGTATAACGCTAATATGCAAGATAGGAATAAAGTGTCATCTTGACTCAAGTACAAGGAATATATCGATATAGGAATGCATCAATGTCTCATTCTAGACAACTTCTCACTACCTGAAACTCAAAACCTACCTTGGTTCAAAACATCATCATCTCCCCCTTAGCTCGAAGGCCACCATCCAAGGTGTGTGGACCTACTCCATAAGCTAAGCTATAATCATAATACTCTGCATAGTCATGGTATCATTATACACAAAAATACTAAAACCCTCCCATTAAACTATATTTTATAGATGCAAAACCTTTTCTAGGACTTCTTCCTGAGATACTTCTCTTAATTTTCTTCTATCTCTATAGTCATCTTTCTATAACTACTACTCTTATTGGCGTACATATCTAATTCTTCTAACTCTTATGATCCGACCTCTTCTTCTTAGCCTACTAAAGCTTCTCTTCTAAGTTCATATATATACCTAATTGAAGGAAACTGAAACTATAATGAGAGGCTCATCATCATTTATATATTACCCCCTTCGATCCAACTCTTATGGATACCATAAAATGCTTACTTCGTCCTTTTCCATATTGGCAGCTGAAGGATACTAACTAGGCACTCATAGTAATTTATAAACTTAGAAATTCATATGACTTTATGCATACTATTTTGGGTAAACATCTTAAGCCTCTTCTCCTAATGACTTAGCCACAATTCACTGTTTTCATCTAAGGGCAAGATACATCACGCTTGTATCATCACACTTCCTACAAGTTAACATCTTAATTTCTCGCATATGCTATGTTAATCCTACTAGAGCAAATCTCAATACTAACATTATCATCCTCACAATGCCATCCTTTTTATCGCAATGTTGATCTAAAATTCAAGCTTAGTGTCTAGTATTAAATATATACATCAACACAACTTCTCACATACTATACTTATATACAACTACAAGATAAAATTGAGAAACATTAGTTCACTAACACCTCATGATAAGTAATCGATTTTCATCTCACAGTCTATCTATTACAATCTACCATCACATTTACCTTCACAACCTAAGTACTATTTACTCATCCATTATATCATTTCCTAATTAGATTCATAACCCTTTGAATATCATGTGGATCTCCCAAAAAAAATACAAGGTATAGCTTAAATCTGTTATCTCCTGACTACTGTATCCTTCTATTCAAAACCTATACTTGGTCGTTACTAACAAAATGATACATAATCATAAACTCCTTTTGTGGTTTGATAATTCTCAAATCACCCTCCAAAACCAATTAAAAGAGTGAGCGGTCGTCGTTAATAAAAACTCAACAAAGAGTTGGGGTCGAATCCCACGGGGAATGATGTATCGTGGAGAATTCCTTATCAAGAAATTTGGACTTTAAAATAGCTCATTTGTAATAGTAAGAACAATTGGGTGGATGGTACCACCAACTTAATATAAAGCTTTGGTTATCAATTATCGCAATTAAACTAAAAATTAAACGAAATCAAGAGTTGACACGCAATCTAGGGGTGTGGGGATTGGAAATCGATCTCACATAGGGGTAATTGTGCTGCTCTATAATGATGAACATTCATGAATAGGCTAAGTCATCTTCATTGACACTAATCATCTTTCGATCTCAAAGCATCTATGCACAGAATCTCCTTTCGGTTCATCTATATGCCAATCCTAAATAACCCAATACCTTACTGTATTCTCTCTTTCAAGAATAGGGTAAATAGATCCGACCCATAACCTCTCTTTCAAGCAAGCTACATACATCAAATCTAAATTGCTGGAATTGAACTAATTATCCACTCCAATCAATCTCTTTTGAGCATCAACCGAAGATTGGAAGTAGGAATTAATTTTGCAACCTTAACCCATTAGTTAACCCCATGGTAATTAGACAAAATTCATGTATGAACAACAACAAAATAGAGCATAACAGAATACCCACTACATTAAATCAACACCCAACCCCTTTAGAGCGCCCCTAGATCTTGGGATTTTAGCCACCCATCACAAAAAGTAAAAAAATTGTACCTTCTATGAAAGCATCCATGGGTAACTTGAAATCAAGAGATTAAGAGTAAACCCACTTTGGATTCAACTTCAATTTATCAAACTTCAACACCAAGTTATGAAAACCCCTAAAGCTAAAAAAGTGTTCTTCAAAAGTAAAGTGTTCTCTAAAACTTCACTCATAACTCTATTTTTCCGACCCTCTAAAATTGACATCCTTTGGGCTATTTTTATTTTCCCAAAATTTGGCCCAAAACTCCTCTTAGTGACTGACTCGGTGACATTAGTCGGGCTCGCCAAACCTACTCGGTGAATTGCCCTCCTTCCCTCAGCTCACCTTGTGATGCTCTAGGCTTCAAGTGTTTGAACCTCAGTTGGTGAACTCGCTTGAGTCAGCTTTTCACACTCGGTGAATCGTTGAGTACCACCTTTATTCGCCATTCAAGAATTGCATCTTTGCTTTGCACACTGTCACATTGGGTGATGTTCATCTGGGTCGCTGTTCTCATTAAGCATATCGCCTTATGCACTAGAGTCCACCGACCTTCTTTGATAGACATCAATGCTTTCCACTATCAAGTTGGGTTATGTCGTGCTCAGTTGGCGATCCGCCCTTCATGTTAGGCGATCATCAATATTCACTTTTCACTTCTTTTTGTGTTTTTGGTCATTCTTTTAAACATCAGTTCTTACCTTGTTCAGTTGTCTTCATAGCTGCAAATCATCAACACTTTATTAGAATAGGACAAAATTAGGCATTGAGGAGACTAATTATTGAGCTAAATGGACCTTAAATGAGTGCAAATCTACCACTCATTATGGTTCAAGTATACTCTAACTCATCATAACCAAAACTATTCCTCTACATACTACCATAAAAACTACTCGATACTTACTACTATTTAGTCAGAAGCAGGGACTCATCAACGCATTACTTACCTTATAGATACATGACTCTAGTTACATGCCTCTGCCAACCATCAATCCCACTTTTGGTTTTCACACTTCTAACTTCATCTTTCTAGCTCTAGAATCATTCTACTACTTATGGCTTATAATGCACCAAATCACACTGTCTTTCGAGTGACAACACTACCCAAGTATTTAGAGACATAACTTTCCCCTTGAGGGTATCATATGAAACAAGGTTTAGAGAAGAAAGTCTGGGAACACATCTTACTTTGGTTCAAACGCATGATTCATATCAATAACGGTGCATTCTTTCAAATCAATAAACTTAAGCACACTAATGGGATCCTCTCAAGTTCTTGTGCAGTCTCTTTACTTTCTGATGACTTTATCTCAGAGTAACTCATCAATTAGGTTTTGATCTATACCTTTTTGACTACCTTGAGTACGAGGAGTAGTTATAGGAAGAACAACATACGAATCTGAATAAGTTTCTTATGACACAACTCTATGCATGATCTAGAGTATGAAAGAATAAGAAACATATCTTCAATGCCATATAGCCTCTTGATTATAAGTGTGGTACACAACACACCTATAAGCAAGACTCTACTAGACACAACTTCATAGACACCCTAGGACACTTGAACTCTGTGCTCTGATACCAAATTTGTCATGTCTCGAGCCTACATCCTGGACGTGGCTGACACTCGATGTAATTGCTGGGCCAAGAAACCCATAACATGATATTGAACATGAGTATACATCTAAACATAAGTGGAAGAATACATTTGAAAGCATTTGAAGAGACAAGTTTCATAATAAAACAATTTTCATAATGTAAGTCATAGAAATTTAAAACCATTATCAAAGGACACGAAGGTCCAAATGTAACATAACTATTCATCCATATATGAAGCCTTTAAAAATAATTGAATAGTTTCTAGCGAGACAAGGCCACCAGTATGCCTTAAACACATAAATATAAAGCACTGAAAAGATGTAGACTATGACCCAAGAAATAGAGAGAGGCTCACTAATAGCAGAAAATATAGAACCTAGCGAGTGGCTTGATCACGTGTCTGTGTATCGAAACCTACATCAGTAAAAGATGTAGCGCCTCCGTAGAAGGGACGTAAGTACATATGGAATTGTGCTGTATGTAAAATGGTAGATGAAATATATATACGTATATATTAAGATCAATAGAAGCAGTTAACAAAGTCATAGTCGTAACATATGTAGGTTAAGAGGTGAAGTTGTTCAGACGGCCTGAAGGATACTTCTTTCATCATATTTTAGTTCATCATGGGAGTCTAAAAGTGTAACTGACATAAACAACCATGTGAGCGCATGAAGTCTGATCTCGGCCCAATCAACTAAGCCATATCATTCCTTGCTGGGTATGATATATATCTGTTTACATATATATGTGGATCCATAATAAACCCTTACTTGGGGAATAAAAGGAGTCGCCCAAACCAACATTACAATCCTTAACCAACATCGACAAATGTAGTTTCAGGCATTCATCATTTAGACTTATGCCTTCTCGGTTAACTAATTAGCTCCCTTAAGCTCATGTGATCTGTTGCTCCCAAATACACATGCAAGTGTATGTGGTCGCACAAGTAATATAGTAGCTTTAAGAGAGCTGGATTATCAAATTCAAAGGACTTACAATTAGAATATATCTTACTCAACTAAACACACAAAGTAATGTAAGTGTATCTCAGAGATTCGATTTTTGTATTTATAATTACGATTGCAAGTATTTAATAATTGAAAGTAACTAACAGAGAGTAATGAAAGAAGTGGAGTTTCTTAAACGTCTTATAGCCTCTCATTCATAAATGTGGCGCGCTTCACACTCATGAACAAGATTCTACTTGACGCGGCTTATGAGACATCCTAGGATCTTTCTAAAACCTTGTGCTCTGAATACAAAGTTTTTCACGACCCAATGTACCCCCTAGATGTGACATGGCGTACAAGACCCCGAGAGGCCTCTTACAAGCCCTTAACATACATTGCATACAAGATAATAGAGAATAAAGGGTTCAAAATAGATTTCATATCAAACTTTTGAGAGAAACAGCGGAAGTCTACATCTCATGTCTCAAAGCCAATCTAATATAAAGAACAAGGTCTGGGACGTAACCCAATACAAATCTGAAACCGAAATGAAAATACATGAAAGGAAATAAGAACTAGGCTATGTCCTCGGATGGATGAGGACTCACCAAGTCTTCTATCAAATCTCTAATCAAGCTCTAGCCACGAGTGGATGGTGAATCGACATGTCCTACATCAAAGAAGTTAATGTAGGCAAGAGTATGCGTTAGCACAATTAAGTACTAAGTATGATAGCAATGCACATAAACACATAAATCATGCTAGAGTGAGATATAATCATGACATACAAGGGCCAAGCTAAAACATGATAAAAAGCATAAAGCATATACCATGGCCAAACCAAGCTAAAATCATCTTTGTATTCTTCTCTTTACTTTATCATAGGAACACTTGTGTTCATTAACTTGTGGGGAATAGCCTTAACCGACATATCAGACCATGTGAGCTATCAACATGGAATCCGGTATCTACCCCACACCAAAAAGAGATGTCCTACTTGCCAAGGTAAGACCATGAGCTTCTTAGCTTATGTGGATCCACTAGCTAGTGTCTATCATAGACCATCACCCTATGGTGGCACATAGGTTGGGACATGGGTAATCGCCAATTGTCCACTCGGTACTAAGCATACTTCCCACGGATTAATCATAGTTCATTTTATCTTAGGTAGACATGGGTAGTCGCCTCTTGTCTACATTAGTCACAAGCTCATTATTGGTAGACTTGGGTAATCGCCTCTTGTCCCTTCATTCATTAGAATAGCTCTTTAAGAACATGGTTAATCGCCTCTTGTTCTTCTATTTGTCATGTTGGGAGAATTACGTGAGAAAACCTTTCACCACTCAACCATAACATCATCAAATCATAACTTTGGTACTTTACTCTCAAAGCACCCTTAACTCATTATCAACTTCATATGAGACATGCATACGTTCATTAGCTTTATCTTTACTTAGTTCATCATGCTCATAGCTCATGGTTCATAGATCATAGAGTTCATATGGGTTCATGCAAGTTCAACTCATATCATGCAAATTAATGCAAGTTCATGCTTAGAAAACCATAATTAAGACAATGTACCCATACTTGAAGGAACTCACATAATAGAGGAAAATCATGCTTTTGACTTGATCATGCTAAATTCATAGAACTATCCTCAATTAATTCATAATTCATCCTTAGTTTCATAAAGATGTCGTAAACTTCATCAATCCATAGCTCAACCCAACATATTATCAAATTGGGGAGAATTAGCTTGAGATTATGGGGGTTCATGCAATCTTTACATCAAATCATGTAGTTCACGCTAATTCGTGCACTAAGTTACTTTATCACGTTAGATCGTGCACTAGGAATCATAAAATCAACAATTGAAATCATAATTGAAGAATCCACAATAATTTATCAAAAACCCTAATTCAATTGGGGCAGAGTTAACCTTGAAAATCTTGAAGAAAAGGGAGGACCCATTGCAGGAAAGGACTCCTAATGGTGAACACTATCATACCTCAAAGAAACCCACAAGAATTTGGTGAAGTTGAAGGTCTTCAATGGAGGATCGTAGCTTCTTCTTCCTCCTTGAAGCATGAGAGAGTTTCTTTTAGAGAGAGAAATATTTGAGAGGAGATATTTGGGAATGAAATATAATAGAGAAATTAGGCTTAAGAAGTATTTATAGGATTTAGATTAGGGGTATAACCGACTTAGCTTATTAGGAAATCAATTAGGGAAAAGACCAAAAAGCCCTTACTTAATAACTGTCGGGGCCAATCGACGGATAGGATCTACGGTCCGTACATCAATTGACGGACCATCTTGTTCTTCCGTCAATTGATTCAGAGAGTTCATTTTGGGCTGAAAATTTGGCTAAGTCTGGAAGTCATCTACAGAACCCATCTACGGCCCGTCAACTGAACTACGAACCATCCTGCTACTCCGTAGGTCAACGTTCAAAAACTTGGAAATCCTAAAAGTTCACCGTGCCATTGACGGTCCCCACCTACGGCCCGTTAATCCATCTACGGCCCGTAGGTGGCCTCCGTAGGTCACTGTCTTCAGGTGAGTTCTGCATTTTTAAGTTCTTTGAAAGCTTGGGGTATTACAACAAGTGAGACCAACGAACCTAGGCTCTGATACCAATTTGTCATGACCCAATTTCTCAAGTCATGATGGCGCCTAGAGCCCACCGGTAGGCAAGCCAAACTCTATCCCGGAACTCAACAGTAATGGGACTAAGAGTGGAAACTAGTCCAAACCAAGCGGAAGGAAACAAATAAAACACAAACAAGAGAGCTGAAGCGAAACCAACCTAAAATGATATAAACAATACCTCCCAAAATCTGGAAGTCACATGTACAGAACTATTAACCAGAATACAGGTCCCAAAAGTGGACCACAGAAACAACTGTCTCAAAAACAAAAGACAAGCAAAAATATATACACAGAAGGAGACAAGTAATCCCAGAACGCCATGTGCTCACCCTAGTCTCCTGAAAAGACAGCCCCAGGCCCGAACTCAATGCTCATAACTGGTGCTCGGACCTGCATCACGAAAACAGATGCAGAGTGTAGCATGAGTACCAAAACAACAGGTACCCAGTAGGCATCATAGGCTGACTGAGCAAGAAAGGTAAAGACAGGCAGACAAGATAGAATCAGCAACAACAATAACAGAGGTCAATGGAACGGAAATAGAACAAGCGGAAAGTAAACTGAGGATAGCTAACTAAACCCAACTGCCCCTCCCCCCCATAAGACTCGCTGGGCACACTCGTGCGCAAGTTTAAATAAAACCTGAACAGACCCCCATAAGCCCGACAGGTACACAGAAGAGCTATACTACATAAATGAGTAATACCAACTCTAGAAGTCTCCAACCAAGGGTCCCGGACCCGAAAATAATCACCTGGGCCCAGCCCAATATTAGCCACGAATCGGCAATATCGAGTCCTACCCACGTAACCTCGGCCTCGTTCTGGAATAATATTAGAGCCCAGCTCAATCATCAACACATGGGCCTAGCCCAAATCATCAGTCACGAGCCGACAATATCGAATCCCACCCGCGTAACCTCGGCCTCATGCTGGAACAATATCACCTGCTCTATGGTCTCGAGCGTGGAATAACGGACTATAACCGCATGTCATCAGTCTTGGACGGAAGCTAATCAGTCTGCGATTAATAGTCTAGCACTGGAAATACCGGTTCCATCCGGGTAATGTCAATCACGGGCTAGGACTAGTAACCTACGCTCCATGGACTTGCACTGGAAATAACAGGCTGCAATCGTATAATGTCAGCTACTGACCAGAGCGAATAGCCTACCCCTGTCAGCCAGCGTTGGAAATATCGGATGCTAACCGCGTAACCTCAGTCTCGAACTGGAGCTATCCACCTCAAACCCGATAAAGCCACTATGAACCACACAACGCAAGGCTAACCCTCACGGACCGCCTCCCACAAGTATATCAAATGAAGGCTTCCAGCCTAACACAATCCAACCATGAATCGGCTCAACGTAACATCCTCCGGCAGCATCCCACTATCTTAGAAAATAGAGTGGAGAGAATCAGAAGAATCGAAGGCCACAAGAACGCCTAAATCAAGGCTCACATTATCAGACCCAAGTCTGCTATATCAATCTACAAGGACCTAGTCCATCCGAAACGACGTCGGATACATACTCAAGTCAATGGGTGCATAGGACTAAGGCAACACTACCTTAACCTATCCTAAGTCCGAAATCAAAATAATCAATCCAGCACAGAATCCAAGACCCACTCATGCATCAGCAGATAACCACCCAACAGATAACCCACAACACAAATACCATCAAATCAAGTCAACAACCCAACCTACAACATAATACTAGCCTAAAACAACCCAATTGTCAACTATAAAATAGGAAATCGGGTAAACAGGAAATCAATATTAGCTAGCCACACTAGATTCACAAATATCAACCAGAATTTACACAATCAAGCTCAATCTAGAAGGAAGGGAAGCCGTAACCTACCAAAAAGTCTATCACAAGCGCTCCAAGTCACTCAGCCAAAGATTTCCCCCTCCAAACGTCCTCAGACAGCTGCCATGCTATCAAAAATAGAATCACAACGTCAAAACGGTCGTTTAGACACTAAAATCAACAAATTCATAGACAGACCAATATTGGAGTAAAATCGAGCAAAGTGGGACCCGCTCCGAATTTTCCAGAATTGACTCCATTAAAAGGTCTCAAATCCTTCTCAAAACACGAATCCCAAAATGGATCACCCATTAGGGGTCGGATCCGCTCTTAACAGCCCACAACAACAAATCACAAAACTAAACAAAATAGGCCAACAAAGAACTTACCCTCGATTTAACGGAAAATGAGGAACACCCAACAAACCCCAACCTAAAGCCCACGAAGCCAACAAAATCCGAGTGCCTGGGACTTCGATTTGCCAAAAACCGACCACCAAGGAGATTTTTATGGAGGTTTGAAGCTCTCCAAAATGGAAGCTTTGACCTCATTAAATAGACACTGCCAGGTCCTTCCTCTCCGCGAACGCAACCAAGTCTCTACGAAAGTGGAGAGTAATCTCCCCAAAGCTCCGCGAACGTGGCCCCAGGCCCGCGAACGTGACCCTAGGCCCGCGAACGTAGAGAACAAACCTCCACCATCGCACAAACCTCTGCGAACGCAGAGAACAAGGGTCACCCTCACCCAGTAGACCTCCGTGAACGCGGAGAGCCTTCCGCGAACGGGGAGAATAAGGTCCCCAAACCTTCGCGAACGCAGCCACTGGCCTGCGAATGTGGAGTAGACACCTTCATACCTCCGTGAACGCGGAGCTTTTCCCTCGAATGAGGAGAACAATGGTGTCTGCACTAATAGCTGTTGCACCAGCTAAGTTTTGGAGAATTCCAAAACTCCGACGGGGTGCTCAAAATTTGTTCGGAACCCCGTGCACGCAAACGAAATATGCTACCCCCTTGAATTCGACATTCCAGACTCAATGGCATAGTCGAAATTTCCATATGAGATTGTTTCGACAAAAAGTGGGTCCCACACCCAAAGAGCCATTTTAGCCAACTTCTATCAGAGGTCTCAAAATCATATTGGAAGCTCCCGGTAATTCTCGAAGGGTCGTTCTAGACCAGACTTGGCATTCCTGAACTAACCACCTTGTCAAAATTTTCATCCGAGTGCTTTTTCCAAGAATGTTGACCGAAGTCAACCTTAAATCACAGTTCAAAGACTAAGAGCTAACTGGCCCCAAAAGCACACTGAAAACCCCGGGACTTGGGCAAACTATGCTCCTAGCCTAATTTTGCGGCTCCAGAGCTGATGGAACTGTCAGAATTCTCATCTGAGGTAGTTTACCTGAAGTTATGACCAAAATCAACTTTTCAAGGTTTAAATACTCCAAAACATAAAAACAGGCATAAAACCCAAACGAACGACCAGGCGACCGAACAGTCAGTGCCAACAAGTCATAAATGACTTAGGGTCGCTATAGGAATGCTCTAAACGACAGAAAGAAAGCATTAACACATAAATGACCTGGAGGGTCATTACAACATTTGTCATGCCACATCGATAGATGCTAGAGCACAATGGTCAGCCTTTGTGCAAATCAGCCAAGTGACATCAGCAAAGGCTAATGTACAATGGTAGGCCCCATGCGCACATCATCTAGGTGACATCGGCAGAGACCCATGCACAATGGCAGGCCTCTACGCCTATTGGCCAAGCGACACCAGTTGAGGCCCACGCACAATGATAGACCCTTCAAAAAATTAGACAAGCAAAATCGGTTGAGGCTAGTGCACAATGTTAAGTCCCAATGCACATAGCCCCAGTGACATTCGCAGGCCTCATCAAGCATTGACCATGAGACATCGACAGGGCCCTGCATGCATCACCCATGCGACAATGGCAGGCCCCTACGCACATCGATCAGGCACCATCGATAGTGGCCCATGCACAATGGTAGGCCGGACCCACATGGACAAGCAACATTGGTGGAAGCCTGAGCATAATGGTAGGTCTCTGAGCAAATTATCCAAGCAACATCGACAGAGGGTAGCGCACAATGGTAGGACCTACGCACATATCCCAAGTGACATCGGTAGGCCCCTACATGCATAGTCCATGAAACATTGATAGGTCCCTCCACGCATCATCCAAGCGACATCAACAAACCTCTATGCACATCGGTTAGTCGACATTAGCAGGCTCTTGCATGCATCACCCATGAGAAACTAATAGGGCCTTGCACGCATCGCCTAAGAGGCATCGACAGACCACTGTGCACATTAGTCGAGACCCGCACATGATGGCAAGCCCCTGCACACATTTGCCATGCAACATCGATTAAGGCCCGCATACAATGGTAGGCGTCTGAGCAAAGCAGCCAAACGACATTGGCTGATGCCCGTGCACAACAGCTAGCCTTTGAGAAAATAGGCAAAGCAACATCGGTAGAGTGATGTTATAGTTGATAGTGCACGATTTAGCGTGGTAAAGTAAGCTAATGCACGATTTAGCATGATTTATATGCAATTCGATGAATCCCATCTTGCACACAATGATAGGCATGTCCAAACATAGCTAGGTGACATTGGCGGTCCCCTACATGCATTGCCCATGAGACATTGATAGGGCCCTGCATGCATCACCTAGGGGACATCGCTGGACCCCTGCGCACATCGGCCAAGCGACATCGATCGAGGCTCGTGCACAATGGAATAGCCTCTCTAAGCAAATATTAAATCGACATCGGTAGAGGCTAGCACATAATGGTAGGTCTCTACGTATACAAAATAGAAAGCCCCTACACACATCAGATAAGTGACATCGATCGAGGCTCCTGCACATGGGTAGGCCCCAAAGCGAATTGCCCAGGTGACATTAGCCGAGACTAACACATAAAGGCATGCCCTATGCACATTAGCCTATTGACGTCGACCGATGCCTGTGCACATAGATAGGTCCCCTATGCACATCACCTAGATGACATAGGCTAACCCCTGCATACGTCAGCCAAGCGATATCTATCGAGACTTGCACACAATAATAGGACCCTGTGCAATTTCTGAAAACTCCTACACACATCGACCAAGTGATATCAAATGAGGCCATTGCACAATGAAAGGCCTTTATGCACATCTATAATGCAACATTGGCAGAAGTTAGCCCATAATGACGGGCCCTACGCACATTATCCAACAACATCGACCGAGGCCTTTGCACATAGAAAGGTCCATGTGTGCATCAACCAGGTTATATCTGCTGACCTTTGTGCACGTCATGCAAGGAACATCGACCGAGGCCCACGCACAATGGAAGGCCCCTACGCTCATAGCCGAGGCCCATGCAAAAGGGAAGGCCTATAAGGAAAACAACCAAGTGATATCGATAGAGGCTAGTGCACATTGACAGGCCCCTATGCTCATAGTCCAGACAACATCGGTAGGCCCCTATACCCATCTCCCTAGAGAAATCTAAAGGGTCTGCACGTATCGCCCAAGCGAAATCGGCAGACCCCTGTGCACATCGACTAGGCGACATCGGCAGAGGCCTATGCATAGTCGCAGGCCCCTACGTACATCAGCCAAGTGAATAAGTTGAGGCCCATACATAATGGCAGACCCTTAAGAAAACCAGCCAAGCAAAATAGGCAGAGGATAGCGCACACTGCCTTGCCCCTTTGATCATAGCCCAAGTAACATCCATAGGCCCCGACATGCATCGCCCATGGGACATCGATAAGGCCCTTCACACATGGCCCATGTGACATTGGAAGACCCCTGTGAACATTAGCCAATAGACATCAGTGGTGACCCACGCACAACTGCAGACCCATGCGCACATCAGCCAAGCTACATTGGCAAAGGCCCGAGCACAACGACAAGCCTATGAGCAAATCAGCCAAGAAACATTGATAGAGGCTAACGCACAACAGTAGGCCCCTACACTCATATCCCATAAAACATAGGTAGGCCCCTACACCCATCGCCCATGAGAAATCTAAAGGGTCCTGCACGCATCGCCCAGGTGTCATCGATAGACCCCTACGCACATCATCTAAGAGACATCGGTAGAGGCCCGTGCACAACGGCAAGCCCCTATGCACATCAGCCAAGCGACATCTATTGAGGCCCACACACAACGGCAGGCCTTTAAGCAAATTGGCCAAGCAAAATTGGCAGAGGCTAGAGCACAACGCTAGGCCCCTATGCAAAAAGCCCAAGCGACATCCCCAGGCCCCGAAACGCATTGCCCATGAGACATCAACACGGCCCTAGATGCATCGCCCATGTGACATTTGACGACCCCTGCGCATATCGGCTAGGCGACATAAGTGGAGGCCCACGCACAACGTATGCCATTGCCCACATTGAGCAAGTTACATTTGTGGAGGTTCAAGCACAACGACAGGCTTGTGAGCAAATCATTCAAGCAACATCGGCAGAGGCTAGCACAAAATGGTAGGACCCTACGCACATATCTTAAGCGACATCGGTAGTCCCACGCACACTTGGTCCATGAGACATTGATAGTTCCCTAATCACATTACCCAGGAGACATCGATGGACCCCTATGCATATCGACCAGGTGACATCAGCAGGCTCTTGCATGCATCGCCCATTAGAAATTTATAGGGCCCTGTATGTGTCACCTAGAAGGCATCGGCAAACCACTATGCACATCATCTGAGGCTCGTACATAATGGCAGACCCTTGGGTACATCGGCCATGCAATATCAGTGCGGCCCGCATACAATGGCAGGCCTCTGAGCTAATTAGCCAAGCAACATCGGCTGAGACCCGCGCACAAAGACTGGCCTTTGAGAGAATCAGCCAAGCAACATTGGCAGAACCTTGCACAAAACAATAGGCCCCTACGTACATAGACAGGTGGCATCGGCAGGCCCCTACACGTATTTCCCATGATACATCAATAGGGACCTACATGCATCACCCAAGCGACATCGCTAGACCCCTGGGCACATGGTCCAAGTGACATCGACTGAGACCCGTGTAAAATTAAAGGCCTCTCTAAGCAAATTGGCCAAGCGAAATCGGGAGGGGCTAGCACACAATGGTAAGCCTCTATGCACACCGGCCAAGCGACATCGACTGAGGCCAGCGCACAATAGAAGGCCCTTGTGTATATTTGCCAAAAGACATCAGTAGAGGCCCATGCACATTGATAGGCCCCTATGTGAATCGCCTGGACTACATTAGACGAGGCCACCTCATAAAGGCATGCCCTATGCACATTATCCAAGCGATGTCGACCGAGGCATGTGCACATAGACAGGTCCCCTACACACATTGCCTAGGTGACATCAGCTGAACCCTACACACGTCAGCCAAGTGATGTCTGTTGAGACTTGTGCACATTCTAGGAGCCTATGCAATATCTGCAGACCCCTACACATATCGGCTAAGAGATATCGACTGAGGCCAGCGCACAATGACAGGCCTCTATGCACATCTTTCATACGACATTGGTAGAGGCTAGTGCATAATGGCAATCCCTATGCACATTAGCCAAGCAACGTCGATCGAGGTCTATGCACATAGAAAAGTCCATGTATGCATCGTCCATGTGATATCTGCTGACCTATGTGCACGCCTGGCAAGGAACATTGACCAAGGCCTACGTATAATGGCAGGCCCCTATGTAATATCAGAAGACTCTTTTACGCATAGGCCAATTGACAATGGTCGAGACCCGCGCAAAACAAAAGATCTCTGAGCAAATTGGTCAAGCAACATCAGCAGAGGCTAGCCCAAAATGGCAGGTCCCTGCACACATCAGACAAGGGACATCGCTCAAGACCCCCACACATAAGGAGGCCTATGTGCGCATCGCCTAGGCGACATCAGATGAGGTCAGTGCACTAAGGCAAGCCCCTATGCACATTTGCAAAGTGACATCGACCGAGGACCCTACATATGGGCAAGCCTCTGCGTGCATCACCAAGGTGACATCAGTTGACCCCTACACACGTCATCCAATCAACATCTATTGAGACTCACATACAATGGTAGGACCTTGTACAATATCAGTAAACCCCTGCACACATCAGTCAAATGATATATGTCGATGCCAGCACATAATACCATGCCTCTATGCACATCGGTAACGCAACAACGACAGAGGCTAAGGAACAACAATAGGCCCTATGCACATTAGACAATCGATGCTGACCGAGGCCTGTGCACATCGATAGGTCCTTTTTTGCATCACTTGAGCAACATCGACTGACCCCTGCGCACGGATCCAAGTGACATCAGCCGAGACCCGCGCACAATGGCAAGCCCCTGCACAATATTTACATACTCTTTCACACATTGGCCCAGCAACATTAGCCGAGGCCAGCACACAATGGAAAGCCTCTTAGCAAATTGGCCAAGCAACATCGGTAAAGGTTAGCGCACAATGCTAGGCCCCTAAAAACATCAGTCAAGCGACCTTGGTCGAGACTAGTAAACAATGGCAGACCCGTGGGCACATCAGCCAAGCGACAACTATCGAGGCCCAAGCATAGGGGTAGGCCTAAGAGAAAATCCGCCAAGCAACATCGGTGAAGTCTAGAATACACAGGGATAGGCCCCTACGCACATAGCCTAGGTGACATCGGCAGGGCCCTACATGCATCGTCCATAAGACATCGATAGGGCCCTACACGTATTACCCCAACGACATCACAAGACACCTACACAAATTAGCTAGGTTATATTTGCTGAGGCCTGTGCATACGCCCGGACCCTGCGCACATCAATCAAGCAACATCGGATAAGGCCCACACATACCCGCCAATTTAAATCGACCAAGGCTTGTGCACAATCGAATGACTCTCTAAGAAAATTGGCAAGTGACATCGGCAAAGGCTAGCTTAGAATTGCAGGCCCCTACGTACATCAAACAAGCGATATCTATCGAGGCCAATACACAATAGAGGGCCCCTATGCACATCGACCAAGCGACATTGGCAGCCCCTTGTGCCATCGCTCAGACGATATTAATAGCACCTTGCGCGCATAGGCCGAGGCCCGTGCGCAATGGCTAGCCCCTCTGCACATCAGCCAAGCGACATCGGTTGAGGCTTGTGTACATCGGCAAAGCAACATTGACTGAGTCCCACGTGCAACGGCTCGCCTCTAACAAAATTGACCAAGCGAGACCGGTAGAGGCTAGCACACAATGGTAGGCCCCTACTCAAATTGGCCAAGTGAAATTAGCCAAGGCAAGTGCACAATGGTAGGCCCCTGCAAACATTGGCCAAGCAACATTGACCGAGGCCCGTGCACAATGGCCTAGTGACATCGATCGAGGCCAGTGCTCATCGGCCAAGCGACATCAGCCGAGGCCCATGCATAATGGCTGGCTTCTAAGCAAATAATTCAAGAGACATCTATAGAGGCTAGTGCACAACGGGAGGCCCCTTCAGTCATTGCCCAGACAACATCGGTAGGCCTCTACACCTATCTCTCATGAGAAATCAAAAGGGTCATGCACGCATAGCCCAAGCGACATAGCCAAACCCCAATGCACATTGGCTAGGTGACATTAGGAGAGGATTGCGCACAATGCCATGCCCCTACGCACATCGTCCAAGCGATATCAGTTGAGGCCCACACACAATGGCATACCCTTGAGTAAATCAGCCAAGAAAAATTGGTAGAGGCTAGGGCACAATGCTAGGCCCCTACGCACATAGCCCAAGCAACATCCACAGGCCATGACACGCATCACCCATGGGATATCGACAGTGCTCTGCACTGATCACCCATGCAGCATTGGTAGACCCTTGCTCATAGTGACCAGGCAATATCGGTGGTGGCCCGCACACAACAACAGGCCCCTGCGTAGATGGGTCAAGTGACATTTGCACAGGCCTGAGCACAACAGTAAGCCTCTGAGTAAATCAGCCAAGAAACATCGGCAGAGGCTAGTGCACAATGGCAGGACCCTACGCTCATAGCCCAAATAACATCGGTAGTCCCCTGCACCTATCGCCCATGATAAATCTAAAGGGTCCTGCACACATTGTCCAGGAGACATCGGCAGACCCCTATGCTCAGCATCTAGGCGACATCGGCATAGGCTGGCGCACAACGGGAGGCCCCTATGCACATCAGCCAAGTGACATCAGTTGAGGCCCACGCACAATGACAGACCCTTCAGCAAATGAGCAAAATAAAATTTGCAAAGGCAAGTGCATAATGTTATGCCCCTACGCATATAGATTAAGTGACATCCCCAATCCCCAGCACGCATCGCCCATGCGACATTGACTGAGCCCTGTTGCATTACCCATGTGACATTGGCAAACTTCTATACACGTCGGCTAGGTGACATCAGTGGAGGCCCATGCACAATGGCAAGCCCATGCGTACATCAGCCAAATAACATTGTCGGAGGTTCAAGCACTATGGCAAGCCTCTAGTAAATCAGCCAAGCAACATTGGCAGAGGCTAGTGCATAATGGTAGGACCTTACGCATAGTCCTTGACACATTGAAACATTGAAAGGGCCTTGAACACATCACCCAGGAGACATCGACAGACCCTTGCACACATCGGCCAGGCGACATCAACAGGCTCTTGCTTGCATTGCCTATGAGAAATTGACAGGACTCTGCATGCATCACCCAAGAGGCATCGGCATACCACTTTGCACATCAGCTAAGGCACGCGCACAATGGCAAGCCCCTGTGAACATCGAGTATGCAATATCGGTCGAGGCCCACATAAAATGAAAGGCTCTGAGCGAATCAGCCAAGTAACATCGGCTAAGACACAAGCACAATGAGTGGCCTTCGAGAAAATCTACTAAGAAACATTGGTAGAGTGTTGAACAAAATGATAAGCCCCTACGCACATAGTCAGGCGACATCAACAGGCCCCTACACGCATTGCCCATGAGACATCGATAGGGACCTGCATGCATTGCCCAAGCGACATTGCTAGACCCCTGTGCACATCAGTCAAGCGACATCGACTGAGGCCCGTGCACATTAGATGGACTCTCGAAGAAAATTCGCTAAGCGACATCGGTAGAGGCTAGTGGACAATGGTAAGCCCCTACGCACATCATCCAAGTGACATCAGCTAAGGCCAGGACACAATAGAAGGCTCCTGCACACATTGGCCAAGCGACATCGATCGAGGCCCGTGCACATGGGTAGGCCCCCACACGAATCACCTAGGTGACATTAGCCGAGGCCAGCGCATAAATTCATACCCTATGCACATTAGCCAAGTGATGAAGACCGAGGCCTATGCACATAGATAGGTCCCCTACGCACATCGCCTAGGTGACATCGGCTGGCCCCTGGTCGCGTCAGCCAAGCAATATTTGTCGAGACTTGCGCACAACGGTAGGACCCTGTGCAATATCTACAAACCCCTACACACATAGGCCAAGCAATATTGGCTGAGGTGAGTGCATAATGATAGGCCTCTAAGCACGTCGGTCATGCGACATCGTCAAAGGCTAGCGCATAATGGCAGGCCCTACGTACATTAGCCAAGCAACATCGACTGAGACATGTGCACTTAGATAGGTCCTTGTGTGCATTACCTACGCGATATCGGCTGACCTATGTGCACATCATGCAAGGAACATCGATCGAGGCCCATGCACAATGACAGGCCCCCACGAAATATTGGTGGACCCTTTTGCACATAGGCTAATCGACATTGGCCAACACCAACGCAAAACAAAAGTCCTCTAAGCAAATTGGTCAAGTGACATTGGCAGAGGCTAGCCCACAATGGCAGGCCCACATTAGCCAAGGGATATTGCTTGAGGCCCCTGCACATGGGGAGGCCCCTATGCGCATAGCCTAGGCGACATTAGCCAAGGGTTGTGCACTAAGGAAAGCCCCTATGCACATTATCAAAGTGACATTGGCTGAGTCCCTTGTATATGGGAAGGCCCCTGCATGAATCACCTGACCCCTGCGCACATCATCCAATTGACATTTATCAAGACTCGCGCACATTGGTAGGACCTTGAGCCATATCAGCAAATCCTTGCACACATCGGTCAAATGATATCATTTGAGGCCAACGCACAATGACATGCCTCTGTGCACATTGCTCATGCAATATCGGTAGAGGCTCGTGCACAATAATAGGCCCTAAGCATATTAGCCAAGAGACACCAACTGAGGCATGTGCACATTGACAGATTCCTCTGTGCATCGCTCGAGCAACACTAGCTGACCCCTGCCCACGATAGCCAAGTGACATCAATAGAGGCCAACGCAAAATAGTAGGCTCCTGCACAATATCGATAGACTCTTTCATATATTAGCCAAGCAAGATTAGATGAGCCCCGCACACAATGGAAGGCCTCTTAGCAAATTAACCAAGCAATATTAGCAAAGGCTAGCGCACAATGCTAGGTCCCTATAAACATCAGCCAAGCGTCACTGGTCAAGGCCAGCACACAACGACAGGCCCCTACCTACATCAGCTAAGCGACATCGATAGAGGCCCATGCACATGGATAGGCCTGCGAGCAACTCAGCCAAGCAACATCGGCAGAGCCTAGCACACAAGGACAGGTCCCTACGCACATAGCCTAGGTGACATTGGCAGACCCCTACATGCATCACCCATGAGACATCGATAGGGCCCTGCAAGTTTTTCCTCGGCGACATTACCTGACTCCTGTGCAAATTAGCTAGGTGACATCAGCCAAGGCCTGTGTACAACGGCATGACCCTCCGCACATCAATCAAGCGAAATCAGCCACCGCTCGACAACATCGACCAAGGCCTGTGCACCATGGAAGGCCTCTCTAAGCAAATCGACCAAGCAACATTGGCAGAGGCTAGCATAGAATGATAGGCCCCTACGCACATCGAACAAGCGATATTAGCTAAGTTCAGTGCACAGTAGAAGGCCCCTGCACACATCAATCAAGTGACATTGTCAGCCCCTTGCGCGCATCACTCAGGCGACATTGGACGAGGGCTGTGCACAACGGCTGGCCCTTACACACATTAGCCAAGCCATATTGCTCGAGGCCTGTGCGTGATGGAAGGCCTCTAAGAAAATCGATCGAGTAACATCAACAGAGGCTAGCGCATAATGGCAGACCCCTACGCAAATTGGCCAAGTGAAATCAGCCAAAGCAGTGCACAATGGTAGGTCCCTACACACATCGACCGAGGCCCATGCACATCTACCAAGTGACATCAGCCGAGGCTTGTGCACATCGACCAAGTGACATCAGTTGAGGCCCCCGCATAACTTCAGGCCTCTAAGAAAATCATCCATGCGACATCAATAGCGGCTAGCCCAAAACAGCAGGCCTTTATGCACATAACCCAAGAGACATCAACAGGCCCCTTCACCCATCACAAATGAGACATTGAAAGGGTCCTACATTCATCACTGTTCCCATGCACAATAGTTGAGGCCCGTGCAAAATGGCCAGCCCCCACGCACATCAACCAAGCAACATTAGTCAAGGCTTGAGCACAAGGGTAGGCCTCTGAACAAATCAGCCAAGCAATATCGGCAGAGATTAGCACACAATGGTAGGACCCTACGCACATATTCCAGGTGACATCGGTAAGCCTCTTCACGTATAGTCCATGAAACATCAATAGGGCCCTACATGCATCACCCAGGCGATATGGCAGACCCCTTCACACATCAACCAGGCGACATCAGTGGGCCTTGCAAGCATCGCCCATGAGAAATCGATAGGGCCATGCATACATCACCAAGAATACATCGGCAGACCGCTACGCACATCAGCCAAGGCTAGTGCACAATGGTAGGCCTCTGCGCACAACGACAAAGCAACATCAATTAAGGCACACGTACAATAGCAAACCTCTAAGGAAATTAGCTAAGCAACATCAGCCAAGGCCCACACACAACGACAAACCTCTAAGGATATCAGCCAAGCAACATCGGTAGAGCCTAGCACACAACGACAGGCCCTTACATACATAGGCCAAGCCACATAGGTAGGCCCTTACATGCATCGCCCAAGAAACATCAATAGGGCCTTGCACGCATCACCCAAGCCACATTGCAAGACCCCTTCACACATCGGCCAGGCGACATCGGTTGAGACCCACGTACAATGGGAAGCCCCATTGCACATAAGTCAACCGACATTAGCCAAGGCCTCCACACATCAGTAAAGTGATATCGACCGAGGCCCATGCTCAATGGAAGGCCTTTTTGAGAAATTAAGCCAAGTGACATTGGCAGAGGCTAGCGCACAATGGTAGGACCCTATGTACATCGGCTAAGCGATATTGGCCAAAGCCAGTGCACAACAAAAGGCTCCTACGCACATCGGCCAAGCAATATCAGTCGAGGCTCATGCACATGGGCAGGCCTCTGTGTGAATCACCTAGGCGATATTAGATGAGGCCCGTGCATAAAGGAAGGTTGAAAGGACATAAGCCAAGAGACATCGATCTAGGCCTGTGCACACAGATAGGTCCCTATGAGTATCACCCAGGTGATATTGGCTGACCCCTGCACACGTTAGCCAAGCGACATTGGCTGAGCCCTACGCATAATGACAGGCCCCTATGTAATATCGGCACACATGTTCACACATAGGTCAATTGACATCAGCATAGACACACACAATGGAGGTCCTTTGAGCAAATCGGCCAAACAACAATGCCAGGCCCTGAAAAATATCAACTGAATGAAATCATCTAAGTCCAGCATACAATGGTAGACCCCTCTGCACCAAGGAGAAGAGACATCAGTCAAGGCCCGCGCACATGGGCAGTCCCCTTCGCACATCCCCTAGGTGACATCAGCCTAGGCCAGCGCACTAAGGCAGGCCCTTATGCATATCAGCAGAGCGAGCAGCTAAGTATCGAACTATGCCGACCAATAACTTGTCCAATGTGATACTCACGCCCAATACCAATGTCACAATTAGAGGTTATTCATGTCATTGAGTTCATTTCTAATGCCTATTAACATTCCAAGGGCAACTTTGTGCCCAATACCAATATCACTATTAGAGTTTTTTGGGATGTCGAATGCAATCCTAATGCAAAGTGACATGTTAGAGGGCATAAGAATATGCCAATGCATATGCGACCTCAGAAACACCTAGGTAACATCAACACCCTCTTGCGCACATCGCTCAGGCGACATAGGCAGCCCCTTGCATGAATCAGCCTGGCGACATCTACCGAGGCCCGTGCACAATGGTCGGCCCCTGCGCACATTGGCCAAGTGACATCGGTCTAGGCCTGTGCACATCGGTCGAGTCTTACGCACAATGCCAGGCCTCTAAGCAAATTGACCAAGCGACAATGGTAGAGGCTAGTGCAAAATGGCAGGCCCCTATGCAAATCGATGAAGCGACGTCAGTCGAGGGCACTACACAATGGTAAGCACCTGTGCATTTGGCCAAGAGACATTGACCAAGGCCCGTGCACATCATCCAAGAGACATCTGCCAAGGCCAGTGCACACCGATCGAGGCCTACGCAAAATGATGGGCCTCTGAGCAATCATCCAAGCCACATCGATAAAGGCTAGCACACAATGACAGACCCTTATGCTCATAGCCCAGAAAACATCGGCAAGCCCCTAAACCCCTTGCCCATGAGAAATCAAAAAGGTCCAACACACATCGCCCAGGTGACATCAGCAGACCCTTGTGCACATCATATAGGCAACAATGGTAGAGGCCTATGCACAACGACAGGCCCCTACGCATATCACCCAAGCGACAATGGTTAAGGCCTATGCACATTGGTATACCTATGAGCAAATTAGCCAAGAGCAATCGGCAGAGGCTAGTGCACAAAGGTAGGCCCGTACGCACATAGCCCAAGCGACATCATCGGACCCTTACACTCATCGTCCATGAAACATTGACAAGTCCCTGCACGCATTGCCCAGGTGACATTTGCAGACTCTTACGTACATTGGCCAGGCGACATCAGAGAGGCCCGCGCACAATGGTAGGCCCCTGTGCATATTGACCAAGCTACATTGGCAGAGGCCAAAGCACAACGGCAGGCCTCTGAGCAAATAAGCCAAGCAACAAGGGTAGAAGCTAGCACACAATGGTATAACCCTACGCACATAGCCCAAGCGACATCGGTAGGCCCCTGCATGTATAGTCTATCAGATATCGATAAGGTCTTGTATGCATCACCCAGGCGATATTGATTGACCCATGCGCACATTGTCCAGGCAACATCAGTAAGCCGTTGCATGCTTCGCCTATGAGAAATCGATAAGGCACTACATGCATCACCCAAGAGGCATTGGTAGATCACTATCTACTTTAGTCGAGGCCCGCGTACAATGGCAGTCCCCAGTGAACATCGACCATGCAACATCGGTCGAGGCCAGCATACAATGATAGGCGTTTGAGCAAATCAGTCAAGCAACATTGGCGGAGGCCTACGCACAAGTGCAGGCCTCTTAGAAAATATGCCTAGCCACAAAAAATCAGATCCTTGCACAGAATGATACGCCCCTACGCACATAGCCCAGGTGATATCGGTAGGCCCTTGCACGCATTGCCCTTGAGACATAGATAGCACCCTACATGCATCACGCAGGTGACATCAGAAGACCCTATCACACACCAACTAAGAGACATCCACTGAGGCCCACGCATAATGCCAGGCCCCTACGCACATCAGTCAAGTGACATCAGCAGGTGTTGGGCCTGAATCAACAAAGCACTCAGACGCATGGTGCATGAGTGGCATTCGGCTTGTGTGGTTAGGTTCGATTCTGTCTCGAGAAGTGACGTCCTGACCTGCATGTCATCTCAGTAGTGGGGCAAGCATAATCTAGGTTTGTTCGAAGTTGGTTTCCTATGCTACATACCTAATGCCCAGGCAATATTCACGTGCAATTAGTCGCCTTCCACCCATCGTATTCCATGTGTGGGGTGAACCTAAAATCCGCTCTCGCATCCCACGCCATCCTTAGATTCTTGGATCTGGTAAACATAGTGGGCCTACGGTCTTCATCGGCTCCTATCTGCCTAAAACAAATGCTTCTTGTGAATGACAGTCACACTTACTTTGGACCCAACCGCACCTAAACAGACATGATAGGCTCCTGTATTGCGCAATGTTGTTAAGGAATGGTACCTTATTGATCACGCCATTAGTGATATGCTTGTCTCAAAGATTAAGCCATGCATGTGTAATTATGAATAAATTAAGACTGTGAAACTACAAATGGCTCATTAAATCATTTATAGTTTGTTTGATGGTATCTACTACATGGAAAACCACAGTAATTCTAGAGCTAATACGTGCAACAAACCCTGACTTTTGGAAATGATGCATTTATTAGATAAAACCTGTTATTGTGATGATTTATGATAACTCGATGGATCGCATGACTATCATGCTGGCAACACATCATTCAAATTTTTACCCTATCAACTATCGATTGTAGGATAGTGGCCTACGATGGTGGTGATGGGTGATAGAGAATTAGGTTTCAATTTTTGAGAGGGGGCCTAAGAAATAGCTACCACATCCAAGAAAGGCAGCAGGCGTGCAAATTACCCAATCCTGACACGGGTTGGTAGTGACAATAAATAACAGTACTGGGCTCTATGAGTCTCGTAATTGGAATGAGTATAAACTAAATCCCTTAATGAGGATCCATTGGAGGGAAATTCTGGTGCTAGTAGCCACGGTAATATCAAATCCAATATCGTATATTTAAGTTGTTTCAATTAAAAAGCTCGTAGTTGGACTTTGGGATGGGCCATTTGATCAGCCCTAGGTGTGAATCGGTTGTCTCATCACTTCTGTTGGTGATGCGCTTCTAGCCTTAATTGGTCGTGTCATTTCTCCGACGCTATTATGTTGAAGAAATTAGCTTGCTAAAAGAAAGCCTACTCTATTTATTCATTCACTTGGGATATAATTATGGGATTTTTATCCTATTATGTTGGGCTTCAGGATAAGAGTAATTATTAACAGTGAGAGCCGGGGGCATTTGTATGTCATCGTTAGAGGAGAAATTCTTAGATTTTTGAAAGACAAACAACTACGAAAGCATTTGCCAAGGATGTTTTCATTAATCAAGAAAGAAAGTTGGGGGCTCTAAGAAGACCAAATAATGTTCTAGTCTCAACCATAAACGATGCCGACCAGGGATAGACGGATGTTGCTTTTAGGACTCTATCGGCACCTTATGAGAAATCAAAGTTTTTGGGTTTCGGGGGGAGTATGGTTGCAAGTCTTAAATTAAAGGAATTGAAGGAAGGGCACCACCCGGAGTGGAGCCTGCGGCTCAATTTGATCAACATGGGGAAACTTACCAGGTCCAGACATAGTAGGGATTGACAGACCGAGAGCTCTTTCTTGATTCTATCGATCAAGCGACATCGGCCAAGGCTTGCACATCGGCCAAGGGATATCGGCCAAGTGACATCAACTGAGGCTAGTGCACAATGGCACGCCCCTGTGCACATCAGCCAAGAGACATCTACTGATCCTCCATTGATCCACCTAGGTTCAACAAAGATAGGGTGTCTAACCCTAAGCCTCAAGGAGGAAATGGTGGTGGCTTTTCATTGACTACTTGTGCTAAGTGTGGGAAGAAGCATGAGGGTAATTGTCTAGCCGGTTCCAATGCATGCTTTGGTTGTGGAAAGATGGACCACAAGATAAGGAATTGTTCCTTAGTGTTTAGGAAGGAGGGAGATAATCATCGAAGGACTCAACCTCAAAATTCATCGGGTTCAAGTGCTCAAAAGAAAAACCGATTCTATGTGCTTCAAGCTCGTCATGAGCAAGAGGGTTCCCCGGATGTGGAGACTGGTAAGTTATGGTCTTTTATTTGTGTTTATGCATTGATTAATATTGGGTGTTTGGTTGTCTATGATAAAACTCCATGTGTGGTTAGTGTGTTTAAGGTCGACTTTGAAATCCTTGTGGAAGAAACTTCTTAGGTGTTTACTTGTAGCAATGATTTTGTGGTCGTTAAGACTTTGGTGTTATGTTTGGATTGAGGGAGATGGAATCGGAAGGATTAGAGAGGTTTGCTACCAAGGGGGAGATAATGTGTTTCTTGATTGGTAAGTGTAGGGACTAATTAAGTTGCCGGAAAGAGTTCCTTGTTATGGTTTGCTATATGAGAGGTCGGAGGCGATGTGAAGTCTTAGTATCCCTATCTTTTTCCTTCTACCTTCGGGTCTAGCTTGAGACCTTAGCCCATCATGTTTCACTCTTTGGGATTATTGTGTTTTAGTCATTCTCATGTTTCCTCATGCATTCATGCTCATGAAAATTTGATTTTTCAAAGATATGACTTAGGATGATTGATTTATCTATGATTATGTGCATTTGAGTATGAGTTGCGTAAAGTCTTCATGAAATAATATGTTGAACATGCTTTAGCTTGGAGTTGATGTTTTCCTCCTCGGATATGTGCATATATGTGATTGCATTCTTTGTTGGGTTGTTAGCTCTTGTTTCTACCCTCCTTATGATGTCTTGATTCTCATTCGAGGATGAATGTTTCCAAGGGGGAGATATTGTAACACCCCGGATTCGAAAAGAATGAAAATTTTCAATTTTTGAAAACTTGGTGACCTACTACTTGACCTACTAACCGTTGGTGGACTTACCAACAGTAGGTCAAGGGGGTAGGAACCATAGGTGGGGCTGCCTAGGAGGAAAAGTTGGGAAAAAATTCTAAGGAGTGACTTACTACTTGACTTACCGATAGCCGTTTGACTTACCAATAGTAGGGTAAGAGGGGTAGGAGTAGTAGGTCTAAGGCGTGACTTCCTACTTGACTTACCGATAGTCATTTGACTTACTAATAGTAGGTCAAGAGGGGGGGAGGTCGTTGGTGCTACTAGTTGGAAGGAAGAATTTATTTAATTTTTTTTACCTAAGGCAGGCTGACCAACGGTTGGTGAGTAGGTTGACCTACCAACCGTAGGTCATATGGTAAGTGGGGTCGTTGGTGGATTTTTGAAAAGGGTCATTTGGTCTTTTCACCTAATGGCTTATGTACTAATCTAAGTCGGTTTATAACTTCTCCTAACCCTATATAAAGCCTTTTAATCAAAAAATCTACCCTTTTCCAATTACTTTACAAGATTCCCCAAATTCTCCTCTCTCAAATATTCTCTCTCTAGAAGTTAGAAGAGATCAAGCTTTCTTTATCAACTTCTTAAGGATTTGGGACTCTAAGGTATGATAGTGTTCATCCATGGAGCCCTTTCCTCCATGGAATCCCCAAAATCTCCAATTTTCAACTTAGAAGCTATCAATTGAATTAGGGGTTTTCTTCCATGTTTTGGGTTCTTTGTAATATTGCTCTAATTGATTGATTTATGAGCTTTAAGTATAAAATTGAATTGAATTTCATGAAATTAGATGAATCCCCATGAACCCATGAAATTCCCCAAAATTTCAAAATTATGCTTTGATTGGTGGGTTGGAATTGTGAAGAGATGAATTACATGAAGTCTATGAATCTATGTATGATATGAATTATGATTCCTAAGCTATGATTTTCATGATGAGATTATGAATGACCTAAGGATGAATTTATGAAAGTAAGCATGTTCAAATCAAAAGTATGATTTTCCTTTATCATGTGGGTTCTTTCAATTTTGATCTAATGGCCTAGTTTATGGTTTTCTAAGCATGAGTTTGCATTTAATTGCATGATTTAAAGATGAACCCATATGAACTCTATTATTTGTAAGTTATGAGCATGATGAACTATGTAAAGATGAAGTCTATGAAATCATGCATGTCTCGTATGAAGTAAATGATGAATTAAGTGTGCTTTGAGATTGAAGTACCAAAGTCTATGATATGTTGATGTTGTTGTTGAGTTGTAAAAGGAAATTCTCATATGCTACGCAACCCATGAATGTGAAAGGTTTTCTCACATGTAATGATTCATAACTTGTTGAAAGGTTTTCTCAACTAAATTTGAATTGATGATTAAGGAGCTATTTTAATTAAGGGACAAGAGGCGATCACCTATATTTCCCTAATGTAGACAAGAGGCGATCACACATGTCTACCTATGATAATTGAACTATGTCTACAACATGGGAATTATGCTTAGCACCGAGTGGACAAGAGGAGATTACCCATGTCCCATAAACTATGTGCCACCATAGGATGATTGTCTAGATAGACATTAGCTAGTGGATCCACAAAAGCTACAAGTTAAGTAAATGGTCATACCTTGGCAAGTAGGATGGCCTATCAGTGTGGGGTTAGACACCGGATTCCATGTTGATAGCTCACATGGTCTTACATGTCGGTTAAGGCTACTTCCCACAAACAATGAACTAAAGTGTTTTTAAGATATTTCACAAGTGATGTAAAGATGTTTAGCTTGCATTGACTATGATTTATGACTTATGTTTCTAACCTTTTTGTACGTTTTAGCTTGATCATCGCATGTCATGAAAATGTTCCGTTTTAGCATGTTTAAGTGATTTTGTGCATTGCTATCATACTTGGTACTTGATTGTCCTAACGCATACGTGCCTACATTGACTTGTTGATGTAGGACTTGGCGATTCTCCATCTATTCGTGGCTAGAGCTTAGTTGAAGAATTATTGAAGACTTGGTGAGTCCTCATCCATTCGAGGATGTCGCCTTGTTGTTCTTTTATGCTCTTTCATTTTGACATTGTATTGTTACATCCCAAATGTTATTTCTCATTCTTATGTTAGATTGGCTTTGAGACACTTTATGTAGACTTCCGCTACTTTTTTCAAACTCTTATGCTTTGAACTTGATTTTTAAACTCTTTTATTTCTATGATCTTGGACTATGTGTGCTAAGTGGCTTGTATGAGGCCTTTCGGAGTTTTGTATGCCATGTCACGGCTAGGGGGTACTTTGGGTCGTGACAAGACAAGTCCATGTGCGCATCGCCCAGGCAATATCAGCTGACCCCTATGCACGTTAGTCAAGCGGCATTGGCCAAGGCCTGTGCAAAATGGCAGGCTACTACGCAATATCGATAGACCCTTTCGCACATAGGCGAATCAAAATCGGCCAAGACCTGTGTACAATGGAAGGCCTCTGAGCAAATTGGCCAAGCAGCATTGGTAAAGGCTAGCTCAACGCGAGGCCCCTACAAACATTTATGAAGTGACATCACTCGAGACCAATGGACAACTATAGGCCCCTGTACACATCGGCCAAGCGACATCTATAAAAGCCCGCACACATGGGTAGGCCCCTGCACACATCACCTAGATGATATCAGTCGAACTAGCACATTAAGGCAGGCCCCTACGCACATCTGCAAAGCGACATCGACCAAGTCCCATTCACATGGGCAGGCCCCTACACGCATCGCCTAGGTTACATCAGTTGACCCCCTAGAAACATTAGCCGAGTGAAATCTGTCAAGACTCGTGCGCAATGGCAGGACATTGTGCAATATCAGCAAACCCCTGCACACATCAAGCAAGCTATATTGGCTGAGGCCAGCGCATAATGATAGGCCTCTACACACATCGGTCATGTGACATCGACAAAGGCTAGCGCAGAACTGCATGCCCTATGCACATTTAAGAAGAGACATCGACCAAGGCTTGTGCATATAGACAAGACCCTACGTGCATCACTCAGGTGGCATCAGATGACCCTGTGCACGTTAGCCAAGTGACGTCACCCAAGGCCCGCGCACAATGGTTGGCCCCTACGCAATATTGACAAACCTTTTCACACATAGTCCAATCAACATCGGCCGAGTCCTGAGAAAAACAAAAGGCCTTTGAACAAATTGGCCAAGCGACCACGCTAGAGGCTTGCACACATTACTAGGCCCACACAAACATCATCCTAGCTACATCGGTCGAGGCCAACACATAACGACAGGCCCCTGTGTACATCAGCCAAGCTACATCAGTTGAGGCCCATGCACATGGGCAGGCCCCTCCACACATTGCCTAGGAGACATCAATTTAGGCCAGTGCACCAAGGACTGCCCCTATGCAAATTAGCAAATAGACATCGGTCGCAGCTCGTGCACATGGGCAGGCCCCTGGGTGCATCGCTTAGGTGACATCGGCAGAAACCTACGCACATCTGTAAAGAGACATCAGCTGAGGCCGGTGCACAGTGGCAGACCTCTGCACACATCGGCTAAGCGACATCTATAAAGGCTAGCGCACAATGACAAGCTGTTATGCACATCACCCAAGTGACATCAGCTGAGGCCCGCGCACAATGGTAGACCCTTGTGTGATATGGGTAGACCATTTTGCATATCGACCAAGGCCTATGCAGAAGGCTAGGCTGAGGCCCACACACAAAGTTAGGCCCCTATGCGCATAGCCTAGGAGACATCGACAGATCCTTGCAAGCATCGCCAGGACACTATGTTTGGTGGTGTTTTTATATTTTTCTATTTATTTAATTATTTTTTTAAATAGTTTTTTTAAATAACTTTTATTTTTATATCTAAAAGTCATTTATGCAAACAGAAGATAAAGCCATGCATGTGTTAGTATAACCAAAGTCACACTGTGAAACTGCGAATGACTTATTAAATCATTTATAGTTTTTTTATGGTATCTACTATTCGGATAACCATAGCAATTCTAGAGCTAATACGTGTAACGAACACCGACTTGTGGAAATGATGCATTTATAAGATAAAAGGTTGACATGGGCTCTACCCATTTTTGCGATGATTCATGATAACTTGACAGATTGCACGACTATCGTGCCAACAACACATCATTCAAATTTCTACCGTATCAACTTTTAATGGTAGGATAGTGGCCTACAATGGTGGTGATGGGTGACCAAGAATTAGGGTTTGATTTTGAAGAGGGAGCCTGAGAAATAGCTACCATATCCAAGGAAGGCAACAGGCCTAAAAATTACCCAACCTGACACGGGGAGGTAGCGACAATAAATAATAGTACTGGCTCTATGAGTCTTGAAATTGGAATGAGTACAATCTAAATACCTTAACCAGGATCCACTAGAGGGAAAGTCTGGTGCTAGAAGTTGTGGTAATTCCAACTCCAATAATGTATATTTAAAAGTGAAGTTTTCGGATGTCGGATGATAGACTCATTCTGGGACGGCATCAAGGTACTGCTAATGAACCCTAACCAGTATCGAGCTACGATGTTCAGGTCTTTGTTTTCAATTGTAGCCCTCGCCTCGATCCATGGGGCCATTGCATCACTCAGCAATGGGGCAAGCCACCCCTTCAAATCATCTAATGTCTGGATCTTGATTTTATTGGCCAATGAATGTCGAACCCGCACTGTGCAACCCAACACATCATTAATATCGCCTTCACTACACTTAACTTTCTTACCCCGGACCATAGAACTTGCCTTCTTCTTCCCTTTTGGGATCCACTTCGCATACCCTGCGTAGAACTCTCGGACCCATATAGGCATGTATGGGCCCTGAGGGTTGGTGAACTGCTGAAATTTATGATACCACAGTGTCTCCCAGACAACAAGGTATCTTTCCACTACATCATTCGTGGACAACAGCTTCTCCTTGCGTATGGTTCTTAAACCCTTGGCCTTAAGTCTGTTCATCGACTTCGGAGGATTGACCGGAACCGGAGGCACAGGTGCTACCTGTGGTGGAAATGGTACATGTGGGGTCTGTGCTGCAGCTAGAGGTTCATGCGTTTCTTTGGAGCGCAACTCTGACCGCTTCCATTTGATTAGCTCCGTTATTAGAGCCCCGAATTCCCTTGCCTCCTCATTCTCAGAGTCTGTGGATGCGAATTGTATGGAGGGAACATTGCTCTCCGAGAAGGTGTTGTCTGAAACTAGTTGTTTTCCTTTCCCCCTCACCTGTGAAGTTTGAAAGCGAGTGGGTCGGGGCTTCTGAACCTCTTTAGCAATACCCACCCCTTTTGGCCTTTTGCAGGGTGGTGGACCTCTAGCAGGAACCTTGGGTCGAGCCATACATGTGTCATGACCCAGGGTAGCCCCTAGATGTAATACGGCGTACAAGACTCCGAGAGGCTTCATACAAGCCCTTAGCATACATAACATACAAGATAATAGAAAAGTAAGAGTTCAGAAGAGCATTTTATATCAAAGCTTTAATCAAAACAGCGGAAGTCTACATCTCATGTCTCAAGCAATCTAACATAACAGCATAGAAATGAAGGTTTGGGACGCAACCCAGTACAATATCCAAAATAATGGAAAGCATGAAAATGTAACAAGGTTAGGCCCTCGGACATAGGAGGCCTCACCAAATCTTCACGATCACTAGAACTGACTAGCCACGAGTGGGATGAGAGGAGCCACCAAGCCCTACATCATAGAATCAATGTAGGCAAGAGTATGCGTTAGTACAATCAAGTACCAAGTATGATAGCAATGCACATAAGGAATATAAAACATGCTAGAATGACTTATAATCATGACATGTAATGGCCAAGCTAAAACATGATAGAACATAAGAAACATGAAGCATAAACCATGGCCAAGACAAGCTATTCATCTTTCCTTTACTTTACATCATCATAAGAACACTCAAGTTCATTAGCTGGGGGGAAATAGCCTTAACCGACATATGAGACCATGTGAGCTATCAACATGGAATTCGATGTCTGCCCCACACCGAAAAAGGGTGTCCTACTTGCCAAGGTAAGACCATGAACTTCTTAGCTTATGTGGATCCACTAGCTAGTGTCTCTCATAGACCATCACCCTATGGTGTCACATAGGTTATGGGACATGGGTAATTGCGAGTTGTCCACTCGGTACTAAGCATACATCCCACAGATTTATCATAGTTCATTTTATCTTAGGCAGACATGAGTAATCGCCTCTTGTCTATCCTTAGTCATGATTTCATTATTAGTAGACATGGGTAATCGCCTCTTGTCTACATTAGGAAACATGGGTAATCGCCTCTTGTCCCTTCATAGAATAGCTCCTTAATCGTGGATTCAAGCTTAGTTGAGCAAACCTTTCAACAAGTTATGAGTCATTACGTGTGAGAAAACCTTTCACCTTCATAGGTTGAGCATTACATGAGAATTCAAAACTCAACATTTCCATTAATGTATCATAAACTTCATAAAACATACATGAGTAAGCTTCATATTTACATAGCTCATCATGCTCTTAACTCATAAATCATGGGTTCATAAGCTTCACCTCACAACATGGAATTCAATGCAAGCTAATACCTATAAAGCCATAAATCAAGGCAATTTAGTCATAATTGAGGGAACCCACATAATAGAGGAACATCATAGATTTTTGATTGAACATGCATCTTTTCATAAAATATCCTCTTTTCATCATTCATAGTCTTACATGAAATTCATAGCTTGATAATCATAATCCTTAACTCAATTCACAAAGAGTTCATGCAATTCATCTTTTTCTCAAATCAACCACAAACATAAGCATAATCATAAATTGGGGGAAACATAGCATGGACTCATGGGATTCGTCAAGTTGCATGTAAATCACGCTAAATCATTCACTAGCTTACTTTACCACGCTAGATCGTGCACTATCAACCATAACATCAACAATAGAAAGCATAATGAAGAACCTATAAGAATTTGTCAAAACCCTAGCTCTCTTGGGCAAGACTAAACCTTGAAATCCTTAAGGAAAAGAGGACCCATTGGAGGAAAGACTCCAAATGGTGAATACTATCATACCTTAATGTTAATGCCTTGAAATAAAAGGGAGGGTTGATGACCTAAATAAGAACCCTAGCTCTCTTCTTCTTGTTCTTCTAGTTCTTCAAGAGGGAGGAATATTTTTTGGGAGAGGAGAGTTAGAATGAAGGGATTAGGGCTTAGAAAGTATAAATAGGGCCAGGGTTAAGGGGTAAAATCGTCTAGGATAAGGAATAAACGTTTAGGGAATAGTCCAAAAAGCCCTTAAATAATACTGTCGGGGCCAATCGACGGACAGGATCTACGGTCCGTACATCCATTGACGGACCGTCCTGCTCTTCCGTCAATCGATTCAGAAAGTTCATTTTGGACTGAAAATTTGGCTAAGTCTGGAAGGCATCTACGGCCCATCAATTGAACTACGAACCGTCCTGCTATTCCGTAGGTCAAGGTTCAGAAACTCAAAATTCATAAAGTTGACAGGGCCATCAACGGTTCCCATCTACGGCCCATCACTCCACCTACGGTCCGTAGATGGCCTCCGTCGTCACTGGCACCAGAAAAATTTTAAAACTGCTTTTTTTTCTTTCTTTTCAAAAATTGGGGTGTTACAATATCTCCTCCTTGGGAACATTTGTCCTCGAATGGAGATAAAGCTGTCAAGGGAAGGGTGAAAGACACTTACTATCAACCCAACCTAAAATATGCAATCACATAATTCATATAGCTAAAATAATCAAGTTAGCTCATCTTCTTAAAATTAAACTCTTCATGAACATGCATAATCAAAGAAATCATGGAAATCAACTATGACACATGAAATCAAAGAATGAACCATGAGGGACTAGGTACCTCAAGTTAGAGGAGGATCAGTAGAGAAAAGATGAGGGTAACGGGACATCATATCGGCCTCGGCCTCCCAAGTAGCACCCTCAACTAATTGATTCCTCCATAAGACTTTCACGGAAGCAACTTCTTTATTTCTCAACTTTCGGACTTGTCGGTCTAGAATCTCAATAGGAATTTCTTCATAAGAAAGGCTATCCTTAATGCCAAGATCTTCTAAAGGCACAATAGTCAACGGATCGCCAATGCACTTCTTTAGTAAGGAGACATGGAAAAATGGGTGCACTGATGCCAAATCATTTGGCAAGTCAAGCTCGTAGGAAACCTTACCAACACGTCTCAAAATCTAATAAGAGCCCACATAGCGGGGACTAAGCTTCCCTTTCTTCCCGAATCTCATTACGCCCTTCATGGGTGAGACTTTCAAGTAGACCCAATCATCAACATCAAATTCTAATTCTCTTCTTCTAAAATCGGCATAGGACTTTTGTCGACTTTGAGCCATTTTCAACCTTTCTCTAATAAGCTGAACTTTCTCCATAGCCTCATGTACTAACTCAGGGCATATCAAAGTAACTTCCCCAACTTCAAACCAACCTATAGGAGATCTACACCTCCTACCATAGAGAGCCTCAAAGGGAGTCATACCAATACTAGAATGGTAGCTGTTATTATAAGCAAACTCAATCAAAGGCAAATGATCATCCCAATTACCCTTAAAGTCAATTACACATGCTCTCAACATATCTTCCAAAGTTTGGATAGTACACTCAGCTTGCCCATCGGATTGGGGATGAAAGGCTGTGCTAAGCTTCACACGAGTACCAAGGCCTTTCTGGAAAGATTTCCAAAATTGAGAAGTAAATTGTGTACCACAATCGGAGATAATGGATAAAGGCACTCCATGAAAGCTAACCATCTCCTTCAAGTACAACTTAGCATAATCCTCCGCCGAATAAGAAACCTTGACGGGAATGAAATGAGCTGATTTCGTCATACGATCTACAATCACCCAAATCGAATCATATTGCCGCCGAGTGCATGGCAAGCAAACAATAAAGTCCATGTTCACATCTTCCCACTTCCAAGTAGGGATATCAATATCTTGGGACAAACCTCTTGGCCTTTGGTGCTCAACTTTCACTTGTTGACAATTAGGACATTTAGCCACAAATCCCGCAATATCCTTCTTCATCCCATTCCACCAATAGATCTCCCGCAAATCACAGTACATCTTGGTAGCTCCCGGGTGAATGGAATAACGAGAACTATGGGCCTCAATCAAAATTTGTCCTCTTAAGTCATTTACATTGGGAACACACAAACGACCCTGATATCTGAGCACTCTATCTCACCCCTGGGAGAAAGCCTCAACGGACTTCTTTAGCACCGCTTCTTTCAATTCGACTAGGTTCGGGTCAAGATCTTGCTTAGCTTTCACATCATGTACATAGGACAATTCTGAACCATTGTGAACCATAACACCACCTTTGGTGGAATCAACCAATCGAACACCCAAACGGGTCAATCTATGAACATCTCGAACTAGTTCCTTCTTACCCTCCCCTATATGGACAACACTGGCCATTGACATCCGACTGAGAGCATCTGCCACCACATTAGCCTAGCCGGGGTGATAGAGGACATTCATGTCATAGTCCTTTAATAGCTCAAGCCACCTTCGTTGGCGAAGATTTAGATCCTTTTGCTTAAATACATATTGCAAACTCTTATGGTCGGTAAAGACGTCAACATGGACACCATACGAGTAATAATGCCTCCATATCTTTAGAGCAAACACAACCGCCGCTAACTCCAAATCATGAGTGGGGTAATTCTTTTCATGCACCTTTAGTTGCCTTGAAGCATAAGCAATGACTTTCCCATTTTGCATAAGTACACACCCTAACCCAATTCTTGAAGCATCACAATAGACCACAAACCCATTGGACCCTTCCGGTAGGGTCAACACCAGATCCAAGGTAAGTCTATCTTTCAACTCTTGAAAACTCACTTCACACCTTTCGGACCAAGTAAACTTAGCCTTCTTTTGAGTTAGAGCTGTCAATGGTGAAGCAATTGAAGAAAACCCTTCAACAAACCTTCGATAGTAACCGGCTAAACCCAAGAAACTATGAATATCCGAAGGTGATAGAGGTCTAGGCCAATTCTTAACCGCATCCGTCTTTTTAGGATCTACCTCGACACCTTTACTGAAAATAATGTGACCAAGGAAAGCTACGGACTTTAACCAAAACTCATATTTCTCGAACTTAGCAAAGAGTTGTTGGTCCTTGAGAACTTGCAACACAATCCTTAAATAATCAGCATGCTCACTATCACTCCTTGAGTAAATCAAGATATCATCGATAAACACAATGAAGAATGTCTCCAAGTATTGTCTAAACACCCGATTCATCAAATCCATAAATGCGGCCGGAGCATTAGTCAACCCAAAAGACATCACTAGAAACTCATAGTGCCCATATCTGGTTTGGAAAGTCATTTTCGGAATGTCATCAGCCCTTACCTTCAATTGGTGATAGCCCGAACGAAGATCAATCTTAGAGAAATAACTAGCCCTTTAGAGTTGGTCAAACAAATCATCGATTCTCGGGAGAGGATACTTATTCTTGATAGTAACCTTATTCAATTGGCGATAGTCAATACACATACGGAGTGAACCATTTTTCTTTCTAACAAACAAGACCGGAGCACCCCATGGAGAAATACTTGACGGATGAAACCCTTATCCAACAAATCTTTCAATTGTTCTTTTTGTTCCTTAAGTTCTGCCGGAGCCATTCTATAAGGAGGAAAAGAGATAGGTTGCGTACCGGAGAGAAGGTCAATACCGAAGTCTATTTCCCTCTCGGGAGGAACACCGGGTAAATCATTGGGAAACACTTCCGGAAATTTGTTAACAACGGGGACTGACTCAAGAGTAGGGGTTACAGAATTCACATCCCTCACCCTAACAAGATGGTACATGCAACCCTTAGAAATCATCTTTCTAGCTTGTAGACAAGAAACAAATTGACCCTTAACCGTAGAATTTCCCCCTTTCCACTCCAGGATAGGCTCATCTGGAAATTGGAACTTGACCATTCGGGTCCTACAATCAATAGAGGCATAACAAGAATGCAACCAATCCATCTCGAGGATAACTCGAAGTCTAGCATATCAAGCTCTACAAGATCCACATAAGTGACTCTATGGAATTAAGAGATGGAACAATTTCTATAGACTCTTTTAGCCACAATAGATTCATCGATAGGAGTAGAGACACGGGATGGATCTAGCAACACATCCGGAACAACATCAAACTTCATAGCCACACAAGGCGTCACAAAAGACAACGTAGCACAGGGATCAAGCAAAGCATAAACATCAAAGTGGAAGATTTTCAACATACCGGTAACCACATCGGGAGAACCCTCTTGCTCATGGCGGGCCTGAAGTGCATAGAACTGGTTTTGCTTTTGATTTCCACTAGAACTTGCCAGATTTTGGGTTGAGCCCTTAGATGATTCTCTCCTCCCTTCTTAGTAGCCAAGGGACAATCCCTTACTTTATGACCCTTCTTACCACATCTAAATATGCATTCGAACCGGCTAGACAAGTACCCTCATGTTTCCTCCCACACATGGCACAAGTAGGCAATGAGGAGCCACTACCATTTCCTCCTTGAGGCTTAGGGTTAGACACCCTTCCTTTGTTGAACTTAGGAGGAGCGTTGGAAGAACCTTGATTAGATAACCTTTGCCCAGGCTTAAAATGACCATGTCCATCGGACCTTGAATGAGAGAAACCACCATCACCGGTCCTAGCCCTCTTGGGGTTGAAACGACCCCAAAAATGCCCGAAAATGTGCTTCGAAACACCTATAATTGTAATTTCCATATATCTCAAAATCCGTGCATAATTTCGGAAATTCGACTTCATATTCTTATTTGTGGGGTCAAATTGAGTGGGAAATGGGTCTAACCCAAATTTTAGAGCAACCGTATCAAAATTCGAAAATCGCAAAAATTGCGATTTGGAGGGTCAACTTTAAAGGGGAATATCTCTTAGCACACAAGGAACTGGAAGGGCTGCAACCTATCAAATTAAAGCTCTTTGAGTTAGCTTTCCAACGCACTTGGTTTCACCTTATTCCGCGTTAGGATGAGGGAGTTATGACCATTTTCGTAAAACCTGTCAGTGCAGAATTTCCAATTCCAGTGAGCGAATTTTCTAGGCGGGTTGGAGTCATTTTTTATAAAAAGGGGATATGTCCCATATTTAGTCATTTTCTAAACTCCAAAAACACTCTCTAAGCCCTCTCCAAAAATTCCACCAAGATCTTCAACCAAATTCAAACATCTCAAGCTTCGATTCTCCATTCCAATCTTCATCAAGGATTCTCCAAAGTTGAGGTATGTGGGTTTGATTGTGGAAACCTTCCTTTCCACAAGTCCAACCATTTATCCTCTATTTCTACTTCAAGTTTATGGGTCCTCATGATCAATTATGAACTCTTGAATTACGGAATTACTACTACACACCCTATTATGGTCCTTTTTGCATATTATCATGAAATGGAATTTTTATGTGATGTTTATGGTTTACATGCTTCCATGATCAAATTATGAAGGTTGATATATATATGTATGTTGTTGGTGGGCTGATTTATATGGATTTTGGAATTGGTTGGAATTAGTATTCTTGAAATACATGATTTCATTTATATGAACAATTGCCCACCTTGTGTTTGATAAAATGCCCATTATAGAATTCTTAGGAAAGGGAAGGTCCAAGGTACGTCCTATGAGACGGATGGTTATGTAATTACTGAAATGATGATGAAATGGACACATGTATATGATTTTCTCTAAATAAGTGTTGTGAGTCGACCATGCCTAGTACGGGGGTAGTAGGCCCGTATAACCATATCGAGGGGTTTGTACCTTGGTCCCTAGCACGGGGGTGGTGGTAGGCCTAGTGTAACCATATCGAGGGGTTTGGTACCTTGGTTGCCTAGTACGGGGGGTAGTAGGCCCGTATAACCATATCGAGGGGTTTGTACCTTGGTCCCTAGCACGGGGGGTGGTAGGCCCGTGTAACCATATCGAGGGGTTTGTACCTTGGTCCCCCTAGCTCGGGGGGTGGTAGGCCCGTGTAACCATATTGAGGGGTTTGTACCTCTTTCGCCTCTCCAAGGGGGTGGTAGGCCTTGGAAATACTATATTGATGGTCACTCGCCACACATGTACTACGTCCCATTAAATATGATTTTTATGTAAGCATCATTATACATATTATTTTATTAATATGCTCTCTATTGGGTATGATTACGCATTTTTCCTATGATGTCCATCTAATGTAGCATTGCATTGCATCCCATATACTTAGTACATTCAAATGTACTAACGCATACTCTATGCCTACATGATGTCACCATGTAGGGACCGGAGCACCGCTTGACCATCCTCCTCCGCGTGGCTAGTACGAGTTTCTATAGTGGTTATTGGTGAGTCCTCCATTTCGGGGACGTTGCTCATGATCTTTTGTTATGTATAAAACTTTTCCTTTTTAGTTATGTTTTGACTATGAGGGTGAGCCCGGTAGTTTGTCTTGGCCCCCGCTAAGTACTCATGTTTAGAGGTGGTGTTGGACAAGTTGTGTATTATGCTTGAGCTTGACTCATCTATGGTATTTATGTATCTTTTTTTTTCTTGCTCCCTTAGTCCCGTTTTCCCCTTGATTATGCTTATCGCTTATGTTTGGGGTTCCTTCGGGTTTCCCATTCGCCGGTCACACCTAGGCCCTAGGCTTGGGTCGTGACAGGAGTCCCTAGACCTTTCCTTGAGCTTCTCTTCCTCTATTTGTTGTGCATGAATCATGAGGCGAGTAATATCCATATCATTAATAAGCATGGCGGTACGACACTCCTTGACCACCATTTCGAACACTCCCGAAACAAATTTGCTCATTCTTGCCCTAGGATCGACAACCATAGAAGGAGCATATCGAGCAAGTTATGTGAACTTCAAAGCATACTCTTTCATACCCATACTCCCTTGACGAAGGTTGATGAACTCAAGTACCTTCGCCTCCCTCATCTCAAGGGGAAAGAATCTATCGAGAAAAGCTCCCTTGAATTTCTCCCACTCTAGAGGACCTTCATCAATCGCCATCTCACTCTTCCATTGGTTGAACCAAATTTGAGCGATACCTTTGAGTTGGTAGGTGGCCAATTCCGCCTTTTCCGTCGGTGACACTCCCATGATCATCAACACTTTATAAACCTCATCGATAAACTCTTGAGGATCTTCCTCCACTTTAGAACCGTGAAACTCCGGAAGGTTCTTCCTAGTGAAGTCCCTCACTCTTGACGCCGCCGTACCGACATTTGGGTTCACGGGAGCCACAACCTCCCTATTGGCTTGAGCCATCACGACTTGGGCCAACACATGAAAAGCAGCCTTGAACTCCGCATTGGTTACTTGCTCGGCCAAGGGATCGGCCGGAACTTGAGGTGCTTAAGGAGGAGTTTCTTGCTCTTCATTCTCTCTCGCATTCCTTCGAGTATAAACTCTTCGAAACGCCAATCCTGAAACACGTAAGATAGGGATTAGGAGAGAGACATATAGAGTAACACTCTATTGCACGACTTAAGGATAATGAAGAAGTGGAGTTTCCTAATCGTCTTGTAGCCTCTCATTCATAAATGTGGCGCGCTTCACACTCATGAAGAAGACTCTACTCAACGTGGCTTATGAGACATCCTAGAATCGTTCTAAAACCTTGTGCTCTGAATAACAAGTTTGTCACGATCCAGGGTAGCCCCTAGATGTAACACAGCATACAAGACCCCGAGAGGCCTCATACAAGCCCTTAGCATACATAACTTACAAGATAATGGAAAAGTAAAAGTTCAGAAGAGAATTTTTATATCAAAGCTTTAATCAAAACAGCGGAAGTCTACATCTCATGTCTCAAGCAATCTAACATAATAGAATAGAAATGAAGGTTTTGGACGCAGCCCAGTACAATATCCAAAATAATGGAAAGCATGAAAATGTAACAAGGTTAGGCCCTCGGACATAGGAGGCCTCACCAAGTCTTCACGATCACTAGAACTGACTAGCCACGAGTGGGATGAGAGGAGCCGCCAAGCCCTACATCAATAGAATCAATGTAGGCAAGAGGATGCGTTAGTACAATCAAGTACCAAGTATGATAGCAATGCACATAGGGAATATAAAACATGCTAGAATGACTTATAATCATGACATGATTGCCAAGCTAAAACATGATAGAACATAAGAAACATGAAGCATAAACCATGGCCAAGACAAGCTATTCATCTTTCCTTTACTTTACATCATCATAAGAACACTCAAGTTCATTAGCTGGGGGGAAATAGCCTTAACCGACATATGAAACCATGTGAGCTATCAACATGGAATTCGGTGTCTGCCCCACACCGAAAAGGGGTGTCCTACTTGCCCAGGCAAGACTATGAACTTCTTAGCTTATGTGGATCCACTAGCTAGTGTCTATCATAGACCATCACCCTATGGAGGCACATAGGTTATGGGACATGGGTAATCGTGAGTTGTCCACTCGGTACTAAGCATACATCCCACAGATTTATTATAGTTCATTTTATCTTAGGCAGACATGGGTAATCCCCTCTTGTCTATCCTTAGTCATGATTTCATTATTAGTAGACATGGGTAATCGCCTCTTGTCAACATTAGGGAACATGGGAAATCGCCTCTTGTCCCTTCATAGAATAGCTCCTTAATCGTGGATTCAAGCATAGTTGAGCAAACCTTTCAACAAGTTATGAATCATTACGTGTGAGAAAACCTTTCACCTTCATAGGATTAGCATTACATGAGAAACCCTTTCACAACTCAACATTTCCATTAACATATCATAAACTTTATAAAACATACATGAGTTCATAAGCTTCATATTTACATAGCTCATCATACTCTTAACTCATAAATAATGGATTCATAAGCTTCACCTCACAACATGCAATTCAATGCAAGCTAATACTTAGAAAGCCATAAATCAAGGCAATTTAGTCACAATTGAGGGAACCCACATAATAGAGGAACATCATAGATTTTTGATTGAACATGCATCTTTTCATAAAATATCCTCTTTTTATCATTCATAGTCTTACATAAAATTCATAGCTTGATAATCATAATCCTTAACTCAATTCACAAAGAGTTCATGCAATTCATCTTTTTCTCAAATAAACCCACAAACTTAAGCATAATCATAAATTGGGGGAAACTTAGCATGGACTCATGGGATTCGTCAAGTTGCATGTAAATCACGCTAAATCGTGCACTAGCTTACTTTACCACGCTAGATCGTGCACTATCAACCATAACATCAACAATAGAAAGCATAATGAAGAACCCATAAGAATTTGTCCAAAACCCTAGCTCTCTTGGGCAAGACTAAACCTAGAAAACCTTAAGGAAAAGAGGAGCCATTGGAGGAAAGACTCCAAATGGTGAATACTATCATACCTTAATGCCAATGCCTTGAAATAAAAGGGAGGATTGATGACCTAGATGAGAACCCTAGCTCTCTTCTTCTTCTTCTTCTTCTAGTTCTTCAAGAGGGAGTAATATTTTTTGGGAGAGGAGAGTTGGAATGAAGGGATTAGGGCTTAGAAAGTATAAATAGGGCCAGGGTTAAGGGGCAAAATCGTCTAGGATAAGGAATAAACATTTAGGGAAAAGTCCAAAAAGCCCTTAAATAAAATTGTCGGGGCGAAACGACGGACAGGATCTACGGTCCGTACATCCATTGACGGACCATCCTGTTCTTTCGTCAATCAATTCAGAAAGTTATTTTTGTACTGAAAATTGGTCTAAGTCTGGAAGGCATCTACGGAACCCATCTACGGCCAGTCAACCGAACTACGAACCGTCCTGCTATTCCGTAGGTCAAGGTTCTGAAACTCAAAATTCATAAAGTTGACAGGGCCATCGACGGTTCCCATCTACGGCCCGTCACTCCACCTACGGTCTGTAGATGGCCTCCGTCGTCACTGGCACCAGAAAAATTTTAAAACTGCATTTTTCTTTCTTTTCAAAAATTGGGGTGTTACAATATCTCCCCCTTGGAACATTCATCCTCGAATGAGAACCTGGATATCCTGAGAAGGGCGATAGACATGGACTAACAACCCAACCTAGCATGAAAGCATATAAATGCACATATCCGAGGAGGAAACATCAACTCCAAGCTAAAGCATGCTCAATACCAAATTCATGTAGACTTTATGCAACTCATACTCAATGCACATATATCATGTTAGACTCTTCATGTACATGCATAAATCAAGGAATCATGGAAATCAACTATGACACATGAGACCAAAAGAATGAACCATGAGGAACTAGGCACCTCAAGCTAGTAGAGGATCGGAAGGAAAGAGATGAGGATAGCGGGGCATCATATCGGCCTCGGCCTCCCAAGTAGCACCCTGAACTAATTGATTCCTCCATAGAACTTTCACGGAAGCAACTTCTTTATTTCTTAACTTCCGGACTTGTCGGTCTAGAATCTCAATCGGAACCTCCTCATAAGAAAGGCTATCCTTAATGCAAGATCTACTAAAGGCACTATAGTCAACGGATCGCCGACACACTTTTTAAACAATGAGACATGGAAAATCGGATGAACTGATGCCAACTCATTAGGCAAATCGATCTCATAAGCAACTTTAACAACACGTCACAAAATCTGATATGGGCCTACATAATAGGGACTAAGCTTCCCTTTCTTCCCAAATCTCATTACATCCTTCATAGGTGAAATCTTCAAGTAAACCCAATCATCAACATCAAACTCTAATTCTCTTCTTCTAACATCGGCATAGGACTTTTGTCGACTTTGTGCCGTTTTCACCCTTTCTCTAATAAGCCGAACTTTCTCCATAACTTCATGCACTAACTCGGGGCCTATCAAAGCAACTTCCCCAATTTCAAACCAACCTATGGGAGATCTACACCTCCTACCATAGAAAGCTTCAAATGGAGCCATACCAATACTAGAATGGTAGCTGTTATTATAAGCAAACTCAATCAAACGCAAATGATCATCCCAATTACCCTTGAAGTCAATTGCACAAGCTCATATCTTCCAAAGTTTGGATGGTACGCTCCGCTTGCCCATCGATTTGGGGATGAAAGGCCGTGCTAAGTTTAACACGAGTACCGAGGCCCTTTCAGAAAGATTTCCAAAACTAAGAAGTAAACTGTGTACCACGATCGGAGATAATGGATAAAGGCACTCCATGCAACCTAACCATCTCCTTCAAGTACAACTTAGCATAATCCTCCGCCGAATAAGAAACCTTGACGGGAATGAAATGGGCTGATTTCGTCATACGATCTACAACCACCCAAATTGAATCATATTAGCGCCGAGTGCGCGGCAAGCCAATTACAATAAAGTCCATGTTCACATCTTCCCACTTCCAAGTAGGAATGTCAATATCTTGGGACAGACCTCCCGGTCTTTGGTGTTCAACTTTCACTTGTTGGCAATTAGGACATCTAGCCACAAATCCCGCAATATCCTTCTTCATCCCATTCCACCAATAGATCTCCCGCAAGTCACGGTACATCTTGGTAGCTCCCGGGTGAATGGAATAACGAGAACCATGGGCCTCAATCAAGATTTGTCCTCTTAGGTCATCTACATTAGGGACACATAAACGACCTTGATATCTGAGCACTCCATCTCCCCCTTGGGAGAAAGCCTCCATGGACTTCTTTAGCACCGCTTCTTTCAATTCGACTAGGTTCGAACCAAGATCTTACTTAGCTTTCACATCCTGCACATAGGAAGATTCTGAATCATTGTGGACCATAACACCACCTTGGGTGGAATCAACTAATCGCACACCCAAACGGGCCAATCTATGAACATCACAAACTAGTTCACTTTTACCATCCTCACTATGGGCAACACTACCCATTGACATCCGACTAAGAGCATCTGCCACCACGTTAGCCTTGCCAGGGTGATAGAGGACATTCATGTCATAGTCCTTTAATAGCTCAAGCCACCTTCGTTGACGAAGATTTAGATCCTTTTGCTTAAATACATACTGCAAACTCTTATGGTCGGTAAAGACATCAACATGGACACCATACAAGTAATGCCGCCATATCTTTAGAGCAAACACAACTGCCGCTAGCTCCAAATCATGAGTAGGGTAATTCTATTCATGCACCTTTAGTTGCCTTGAAGCATATGCAATGACTTTCCCATTTTGCATAAGTACACACCCTAATCCAATTTTGGAAGCATCACAATAGACCACAAACCCATCGGACCCTTCCGGTAGGGTCAACACCGAAGCCGAGGTAAGTCTATCTTTCAACTCTTGAAAACTCGCTTCACACCTTTCGGACCAAGTAAACTTAGCCTTCTTTTGAGTTAGAGCCGTCAAAGGTGAAACAATTGAAGGAAACCCTTCAACAAACCTTCGATAGTAACCGGCTAAACCCAAGAAGCTACGAATATCCGAAAGTGATAGAGGTCTAGGCCAATTCTTAACCACATCCACCTTCTTAGAATCTACCTCGACACCTTTACCAGAAATAATGTGACCAAGAAAGGCTACGGACCTTAACCAAAACTCACATTTCTCAAACTTAGCAAAGAGTTGTTGGTGCTAAAGGACTTGCAACACAATCCTCAAATGATCAGCATGCTCACCATCACTCCTTGAGTAAATCAAGATATCATCTATAAACACAATGACGAACATATCAAGGTATTGTCTAAACACCCGATTCATCAAATCCACGAATGCGGCCGGAGCATTAGTTAACCCAAAAGACATCACTAGAAACTCATAGTGCCCATATCTTGTCCGGAAAGCCATTTTCGGAATGTCACCATCCCTTAGCTTCAATTGGTGATAGCCCGAACAAAGATCAATCTTAGAGAAATAACTAGCCCCTTAGAGTTGGTCAAACAAATCATCAATTCTCGGGAGAGGATACTTATTCTTGATAGTAAACTTATTCAATTGGCGGTAGTCAATACACATACGGAGTGAACCATCTTTCTTTCTAACAAACAAGACCGGAGCACCCCATGGAGAAATACTTGGTCGGATGAAACCCTTATCCAACAAATCTTTCAATTGATCTTTTAGTTCCTTAAGTTCTGCCGGAGCCATTCTATAAGGAGGAATAGAGATAGGTTGCGTATCAAGGAGAAGGTCAATACCGAAGTCTATTTCCCTCTCAGGAGGAACACCGGATAAATCATCGGGAAACACTTCTAGAAATTCATTAACAACGCGGACTGACTCAAGAGTAGGGGTTTCGGAATTCACATCCCTCACCCTAACAAGATGGCACATGCAACCCTTAGAAATCATCTTTCTAGCTTGTCGACAAGAAACAAATTGACCTTTAAGTGTAGAATTTCCCCCTTTCCACTCCAGGATAGGCTCATCTAGAAATTAGAACTCGATCATTCGGGTCCTACAATCAATAGAGGCATAACAAGAATGCAACCAATCCATCCTGAGGATAACATCGAAGTCTAGCATATCAAGCTCTACAAGATCCACATGAGTGACTCTATGGAATAAAGAGACGGAACAATTTCTATAGACTCTCTTAGCCACAATAGATTCATCGATAGGAGTAGAGACACGGAATGGATCTAACAACACATCCGGAACAACATCAAACTTCATAGCTACATAAGGTGTCACAAAAGACAACATAGCACCGGGATCAAGCAAAGCATAAACATCAAAGTGGAAGATTTTCAACATACCGGTAACCACATCGGGAGAACCCGAGCTCATGACGGGCCTGAAGTGCATAGAACCGGTTTTGCTTTTGATTTCCGCTAGAACTTGCCGGATTTTGGGGTTGAGCCCTTCGATGATTTTCTCCTCCCTTCTTAGTAGCCAAGGGACAATCCCTTACTTTATGACCCATCCTACCACATCAAAAACATGCATTCGAACTGGCTAGACAAGTACCCTCATGTTTCCTCCCACACTTGGCACAAGTAGGCAATGAGGAGCCACTACCATTTCCTCCTTGAGGCTTAGGGTTAGACACCCTTTCTTTGCTGAACTTAGGAGGGGCATTGGAAGGACCTTGATTAGAGAACCTTTGCCCAGGCCTAAAATGACCATGTCCATCGGACCTTGAATGAGAAAACCCACCATCACCGGTCTTAGCCCTCTTGAAGTTCCTAGACCTTTCCTTGAGCTTCTCCTCCTCTATTTGTTGTGCATGAATCATGAGGCGGGAAATATCCATATCATTAATAAGCATGGTGGTACGACCACTCCTTGACCACCATTTCGGACACTCCCGAAACAAATTTGCTCATTCTTGCCCTAGGATCGGCAACCATAGAAGGAGCATATCGAGCCAACTGTGAGAACTTCAAAGCATACTCTTTCACACCCATACTACCTTGATGAAGGTTGATGAACTCGAGTACCTTATCCTCCCTCATCTCAAGGGGAAAGAATCTATCGAGGAAAGCACCCTTGAATTTCTCACTCCAGAGGACCTTCATCAGCCGCCATCTCACTCTTCCATTGGTTGAACCAAATTTGAGCGACACCCTTGAGTTGGTAGGCGGCCAATTCCGCCTTTTCGTCGGTGACACTCCCATGATCATCAACACTTTATAAACCTCATCAATAAACTCTTGAGGATTTTCCACCACTTTAGAACCGTGAAACTCCGGAGGGTTCATCCTGGTGAAGTCCCTCACTCTTGACGCCGCCGTACCCACATTGGGTTCACGGGAGCCACAACCTCCCTATTGTCTTGAGCCACCACGGTTTGGGCCAACACTTGAAAAGCAGCCCTAAACTCCGCATTGGTTACTTGCTCGGCCAAAGGATCGGCCGGAACTTAAGGAGCTTGAGGAGGAGTTTCTTGCTCTTCACTCTCTCTCACATTCCTTCGAGTATAAGCTCTTCGAGACGCCATATCCTGAAATGCGTAGGATAGGAATTAGGAGAAAGGGGCATATAGAGTAACACTCTATGCACGACTTAAGAATAATGAATAAGTGGAGTTTCCTAATCATCTTGTGTAGCCTCTCATTCATAAATGTGGCGCGCTTCACACTCATGAACAAGACTCTACTCGACGTGGCTTATGAGACATCCTAGAATCTTTCTAAAACCATGTGCTCTGAATACAAAGTTTGTCACGACCCAAGGTACCCCCTAGACGTGACATGGACTACAATACCCCGAAATGCCTTATACAAGCCACTTAGCATACATTCATACAAGATAGTAGAAATTAAAGAGTCAAAAGGATAAAATCACAACAGAGTTTAAGAAAACATCAGCAAAAGTCTACATCTCATGTCTCAAGCCATCTAACATAATAGAATAGAAATGAAGGTTTGGGACGCAGCCCAGTACAATATCCAAAAAGTATAACGGAAAGCATGAAAATGTAACAAGGTTAGGTCCTCGGACATAGGAGGCCTCACCAAGTCTTCACTATCACTGGAACTGACTAGCCACGAGTGGGATGAGAAGAACCGCCAAGTCCTACATCTATAGAATCAATGTAGGCAAGAGTATGCGTTAGTACAATCAAGTACCAAGTATGATAGCAATGCACATAGGGAATATAAAACATGCTAGAATGACTTATAATCATGACATGATTGCCAAGCTAAAACATGATAGAACATAAGAAACATGAAGCATAAACCATGGCCAAGACAAGCTATTCATCTTTCCTTTACTTTACTTTAGACCATCATCATAACACTTGCTCATTAGTTGTGGGGAAATAGCCTTAACCGACATAGAAGACCATGTGAGCTATCAACATGGAATCCAGTGTCTGCCCCACACCGAAAAGGGGTGTCCTACTTGCCAAGGTAAGACCATGAACTTCTTAGCTTATGTGGATCCATTAGCTAGTGTCTATCATAGACCATCACCCTATGGTGGCACATAGGTTGTGGGACATGGGTAATCGCCACTTGTCCACTTGGTGCTAAGCATACTTCCCACAGATTAATCATAGTTCATTTTATCTTAGGTAGACATGGGTAATCGCCTCTTGTCTACATTAGTCATAAACTCATTATTGGTAGACTTGGGTAATCGCCGCTTTGTCTACATTATGGTACATGGGTAATCACCACTTGTCCCTTCATTCATTAGAATAGCTCCTTAAGAACATGGGTAATCGCCTCTTGTTCTTCTATTAGTCATGATTTCATTATTAGTAGACATGGGTAATCGTCTCTTGTCTACATTAGGGAACATGGGTAATCGCCTCTTGTCCCTTCATAGAATAGCTCCTTAATCGTGGATTCACGCTTAGTTGAGCAAACCTTTCAACAAGTTATGAATCATTACGTGTGAGAAAACCTTTCACCTTCATAGGTTTAGCATTACATGAGAAACCCTTTCACAACTCAACATTTCCATTAACATATCATAAACTTCATAAAACATACATGAGTTCATAAGCTTCATATTTACATAGCTCATCATGCTCTTAACTCATAAATCATGGGTTCATAAGCTTCACCTCACAACATGCAATTCAATGCAAGCTAATACTTAGAAAGCCATAAATCAAGGCAATTTAGTCATAATTGAGGGAACCCACATAATAGAGGAACATCATAGATTTTTGATTGAAAATGCATCTTTTCATAAAATAACCTCTTTTCATCATTCATAGTCTTACATAAAATTCATCGCTTGATAATCATAATCCTTAACTCAATTCACAAAGAGTTCATGCAATTCATCTTTTTCTCAAATCAACCCACAATCATAAGCATAATCATAAATTGGGGGAAACTTAGCATGGACTCATGGGATTCGTCAAGTTGCATGTAAATCACGCTAAATCGTGCACTAGCTTACTTTACCATGCTAGATCGTGCACTATCAACCATAACATCAACAATGGAAAGCATAATGAAGAATCCATAAGAATTTGTCAAAACCCTAGCTCTCTTGGGCAAGACTAATCCTTGAAAACCTTAAGGGAAAGAGGACCCATTGGAGGAAAGACTCCAAATGGTAAATACTATCATACCTTAATGCCAATACCTTAAAATAAAACGAGGATTGATGACCTTGATGAGAACCCTAGCTCTCTTCCTCTTCTTCTTGTTCTTCTTGAGAGAGGAATATTTTTGGGGGATGAGAGTTGGAATGAAGGGATTAGAGCTTAGAAAATATAAATAGAGCCAGGGTTAAGGGGCAAAATCGTCTAGGATAAGGAATAAACATTTAGGGAAAAGTCCAAAAAGCCCTTAAATAAAACTGTCGAGGCCAAACGACTGACAGGATCTACGGTCCGTACATCCATTGACGGACCGTCCTGTTCTTTCGTCAATCGATTCAGAAAGTTTGTTTTGGACTGAAAATTTGGTTAAGTCTGGAAGGCATCTACGGAACCCATCTATGGCCCGTCAACCGAACTACGAACCATCCTGCTATTCCGTAGGTCAAGGTTTAGAAACTCAAAATTCATAAAGTTGACAGGGCCATCGACGGTTCCCATCTATGGCCCGTCACTCCCCCTACGGTCCGTAGATGGCCTCCGTCGTCACTAGCACCAGAAAAATTTTAAAACTGCATTTTTCTTTCTTTTCAAAAACTGGGGTGTTACAATTTGTTCTCATATGAACTCATAAAAGGCCCCATGAAATCGATTCCCCATACATCAACAACTCAACCTCTAAAATCGGAGTGAGAGGTAATTCATGCCTTCGCGACACTCCGCCTTGTTTTTGACATTGAACACACTTTCTGACTAAGGAGTTCGCATCTTGATACAACGTTGGCCAATAATAACCACTTTGCAACACCTTTGCAGCTGTATGCACTCCACTATGGTTTTCACCAACCGGTTATGCTTGGCAAGCGTCAAGAATAGCATCTACCTCAACTTCCAAAACACATCTTCTAATCATATGATCCGCACACTCCCGGAATAAGTAAGGCTCATCCTAAAAATACTTCTTCACATCAAAAAGTAACCTCTTTCGTTGGTAAAATTTCAGCCCATCGGGAAGAATCCCACACACTACATAATTGGCAAAATTAGCATACCAAGGTGTGGTACCCTTCGACACAACCATTACCGACTCATCGGGAAAGGCTTTCTCGATGTCTTTTTCACTGGAAACAACCACATTTGTTTCAAGCCTCGACAAGTGATCTGCCACTTGGTTCTCACACACTTTTTGATCTTTGACTTCAAAGTCAAACTCTTGCAACAACAACACCCATCGGATCAACCTTGGCTTTGCATCCTTTTTGACCATCAAGTAACGTATAGCAACATGGTCAGTGTGCACCACCACCTTGGTCCCCAATAAATATGCTCTACACTTCTCAAAGCATACACTACGGCTAACAACTATTGCTCAGTGACGGTGTAGTTCTTTTAAGCTACATTCAATGTCTTGCTTGCATAATAGGTCGGGTGAAACAACTTTCCCTTGCGTTGTCCAAGTACAGCCCCCAAGGCCACACCACTAGCATCACACATTAGCTCAAATGGGATGTTCAAATCCAGAGCAACAATGATCGGAGCCGAAACTACTTCTCTTTTAGACACACAAATGCCTCGACACAAGCTTCATCAAACTCGAATAAACTTTCTTTTATCAAGTAGCTTGCAAAAAGGATTAAGCTATCTTAGAGAAGTCTTTTATGAACCTCCGGTAGAAACCCGCATGACCCAAGAAGCTTCTAACACCTTTAACCAAAATAGGAGGAGGCAGCTTGGCTATAACGTCAACTTTCGCTTGATCAACTTGTATGCCTTCTCCAGAAATTTTGTGCCCCAACGCAATACCTTCCTTGACCATGAAGTGACATTTTTCCCAATTGAGCATAAGGTTTGTTTCAATGCATCTTTGCAAGACTTTACCAAGGTGCTCAAGGCACGCTTCAAATGTATCCCCCACAACCAAAAAGTCATCCATGAAGACTTCCATCGAGTTCTCTACCATATCGGCAAAAATAGAGAGCATTCACCGTTGAAACGTCGCCGGTGCATTACACAATCCGAGAGACATTCTTTTGAAAGAAAAGGTCCCATAGGGACATGTGAAAGTTGTCTTTTCTTGATCTTTTTGTGCAATGGAGATTTGATTATAACTGGAGTAACCATCCAAGAAGCAATACCATCCACGCCTTGCAAGTCTATCAAGCATCTGATCCATAAAGGGCATTGGAAAATGATCCTTCTCGGTCCATGCATTTAATTTCCTATAATCCATACATACACGCCAACCAGTAACCAGTCGCAATGGCACAAGTTCACCTTTTTCATTAGGGACCACGGTCATACCACCTTTCTTTGGGACGCATTGAACAGGACTCACCCACTTGCTATCCGCAATAGGGTAAACCACTCCCGCATCAAGCCACTTGATGATCTCCTTTTTTATTACTTCTTGCATTGCAGGATTCAACCTCCTTTGATGCTCAACACTCGGCTTACAATCACTATCCAATTGAATTTTATGGGTACAAATACCGGGAGGAATTCCCACAATGTCGACAATCGTCCATCCAATAGCCTTGATGAACTTTTTCAACACACAAACAAGTGCTTGTACTTGCCATTCAAGTAAATCTGTGGCAATAATCACGGGTAAAGTCTTATTAGCTCCCAAGAACACATAACGAAGGTGCGGTGGAAGTACCTTCAATTCAAGCTTTGGTGATTCTTCAATGGATGGCTTTGTGGGAGGACTTTCCCTATTCTTCAAATCAATATCAAGCTTCACGGGGTTCTTTCCCATCGTAGTTTAAGAGGACGGCAGCCAAAGACTCACCAACACAAGAAATTTCACCCACACTAGCAACCGCCTCATCAATCACATCAATGACTGATATCACATTGAGGTCACTTGGTTGCTTCATAGACTTGCAAATATTAAAAGTAACTTCCTCATCATTTATCCAAAATTTCAAATCACCACTTTCCACATCGACAAGAGCTCTCCAGGTAGCTAAGAATGGTCTACCGAGAATAATAGGGACCTCAGCATCAATCTTGCAATCAAGGATCACAAAATCTGCCAGAAATATAAACTTGTCCACCTTCACCAAAATATCATAGAGAATGTCAATAGGACTCTTGATAGAACGGTTGGCCATGAGAAGATGCATAGCTGTTGACTTAGGCTCACCTAGCCCAAGTTGCTTGTAAATGGCATAGGGCATCAAATTTATACTTTCCTCCAAATCACACAATGCTTTAGCAAATTGAAACATCCCTATAGTGCAAGGGATAGTAAATTCCCCTGGGTCATCCTTCTTGACAACCACGTTTGACGTAATGGCACTACAACTATGAGATACTTCAACCATCTCGAAATCCATACTTCTCTTCTTCGTGACCAACTCTTTCATAAACTTAGCATAACCCGGCATCTCTAGGATTGCCTCCACCAATGGAAGATTAATAGAAAGAGTTTTGAAGACGGAGAGAAATTTTTTAAACTTCGGGTCCTCATCCCTCCTCTTCAATCTTTGAGGAAATGGTGGAATAACTTTGGTCAATGACTTTGGAGGTATCGAGGGAGGAACAGCCCCCACCTTTGAATTTTTAGCTTCCCCATAAACAACATTTTTCGGTGCATCATCAACCTCATCGGAAGTTTCATTGTTCAATTCTTCGGCAAGTCCATCACTCTCGGAAACAACACCTTTCCCTTTACTTGGACTAGCTTTATCGTCATTTAGCACATCACTTCCCACAACCTTACCACTCCGGGTCGAGATTGCCATGCATTGGGCATTGTCATTCTTCGGGTTGGTCAAGGTGTCACTACGAAGACCCCTTTTTTGTATTGGGTTTAAATGAGCTGAGATTTGACCCATTTGGGTCTCAAGTTGCTTTATCGAAATCAAATGAGAGGTCACCGTTTGATTCAAAGAGGAGAAGTTGGCTTTCATCTCCTTAAGCACTTTATCTGATGCTTCTACCTTATTTAGGATGCGGGCAAGCATATCCTCGGTCCGAAAGCTCTCGGGGTCAGCATTAGGTTCTTTCAATTTTGGACGGTCATGGGGAGGCACATAAAGATCTCTATCACCATCTCTATCTCTCCAATTTGCACCCCTATCACGCCAATCTCGATCTCTATCTCTCCAATTTGCACCCCTATCACGCCAATCTCGATCTCTATAACCCATCAGCACAATCTTTGTTCCAATCTTGATTCCCACCCGGCCTTGGATAGCTGGGACGAGAACCCCCCACATGGTTCGGCAAAAATTGTACCTCTTCATTATACATGGCTTCGAATTGTGCATCATTCGGACTCATTCCACCACTAGCGCCAACCGCATTCACAGCCTTATAACCACCTCCTATGACATGTTTAGTCAACAAATCCATTTGGGTCATCATCTTGGCCATGTTTTCATCGCGCTCTTGGTTCTTCTCCATTTGTTCTTTGGTCAGCGCAACATTTAGAGGAGACACTAGATCCTCTCTCGTGTGCCATGCTCGATTAATCTTGGTCATTTCATCAAGAAAAGTTGATGCCACGGCAAATGGTTGTCTCATAATTCCACCCCTGATAAGATGATCGGCGACAGCCTTGTTGACGGAGTCAAGACTCCAGTAGAAATATTGCAAGAGCATATTTTCCTACAACCCATGAGTAGGACATTGGAGGAGTAGATTTTGAAACCTCAACCAAGTTTCATGAATGGGTCACCATCAATCCGCTTGAAATTTTGAATGCCATCCCTCAACTTCACCATCTGCGAGGGAGGGAAGAATCTTTCATAGAAGCCTCTGTTAGCTCCTTCCAAGAAGTAGTAGAGTCTCTTGGTAGTTCGGCAAGCCACTTCATTTCTTCCCCCATTAGAGAGAAGGGAAACAAACGAAGCTAGATTGACTCTTGAGAGATATTCCTGAAGGTGAATGGTCCGCACACATCCATGAAATTGCGAATGTGATCATGAGGATCCTCATGAGCAAGTCCCTCAAAGAACCCTTTCATTTGCAGTAGCTGGAGCATAGTTCTGGTCACATTAAAAATAGTGTTACCTACAGCTGGGGATAAACGAATAGCTCCGGCACTTCCCATTTGATCCGATGACATCATTCAAGTTTCCGATGTCGTCATCATGCCCAAATTGACTGCTAGCATTACTCCCATTCACACTCATTTCTTCACCTATTGAGAGCAACAACAACAACAAACTAATAAGAACGTTCCACTACAACCAAATTAGTTCACAAAAACACTTCAATAAAAGAATTCTAAATGCCACTCCCCGACAGCGGCGCCATTTTTGATAACGCTCAACTACACCTCTTATAATTCAAAGTGTAGGCGGTCGCTAACAAGTATAAACCCAACAGATAGTTGGGGTCGATCCCACAAGGAGCGGTACGGAAATGAATTCAATTACGAAGTATGAGCGTGTTCTAATCTTTTGTAGAATCTAAATACGCAAAACGCAACATAATGTCAATCATCAAGTTTTAATTATCAATACCAAGAGAGTTGAATAACCAATTTCTAACGAAGATGATTCATATGAGGTTTTAATCAATAGAGAGCGGGACCTTAGGAGTGTGTGAACCATCAGATAGTAATTTTGCTTAACGGTTGTTCACTAATTGCTTTAAGTTGTTGAATCTCAATGGGTAGGATGGATTATCACTATAACTGCCATTTATCAATCAGCTATCATGTATCAAGTGAGTTCTATCGAACCTCAACAAGCTTTCAATACAAAATAACCCACTTCCTTAATTTAACCCACTTTATCAAGATGGGTTGTATCGACAAGAATCAATACAACTATCAGTCATAAACTCCACTCTAATGCATCTATCACAAGCAAGCGCAGAGATATAGAGCTAGAACTAAATTTAACACTTCAGTTCATAAGTGAAAACATGAATAAACAACATTAAATATAGCAATTAGAAACACCCATAAGCTAATCTATGTATCCGATTACATATTCACACCCCTAAGGACAAGGGTTTTAGCCAATCATAGCAAAAATAAAGAGATAGTTACCAAAAAGGTTTTCCATCCAAATGACAAGTTCTTGAATACTCAAAGGATAAAAATTAAGATTAAACCTTCAAAACCCAATGTCTAAGATCAAAACCCTCTCAAGAATGTTCAATAGCTCAAGAATTATCAAAAGTATGACTGTTTTCTTCAATATGGTTCAGCCTCCTCCTTTTCTCTCTCTTCAAACATCAATTTATACGTTGCCAAAAATTTTCAGACATTTCAGCACGTGGGACCAATAGGCCAAATAAGTCAGAATCACCAAATGACTCGGTGATTCCCCGAAGTACTCCACCTTGACTTTTTGTACTTGATTTCTGCCTCAAATGGTTCTGGTCATTTAGGCGATTTGGGTCGAGTTTGGCGTGTCGCCGAATTTTCCTTTGCTTCGCCGACATGGTCTCATTCCTGAGCCATCTTGCTAGACTTTTGGGCGAGCTATAGGCTCACTTGGCAAGTCGCCGAGTGGCTTTTGCGAGCTCTAGCCTCCTTTTTCTTCAGCTTTTTCAACTTCTTCGCTCTTTTTCACAAAGTAACGTCCTTGCTTGTTCTTAAACCTCCATGGATACACATAAACAACTTAACATCAGTTTTAGTAGTATTTCGTGTATCTCATAAGTACTCTATTGGTATCGTTCATATCATGTCTTGATCTCTTAAATTGTCTTTTATTACTTCATGCTTAAGTCAAGAGGCTTGTTTAGGGCCTCTCGGGGTTTCATTCACCATGTCATATCTAGGGTGTACTTTGGGTCGTAGCAAAACTTGGTATTCACTGCATCAGGTTTTAGAAAAGGTCCTACGATGTCTAACAAGACGCATCTAGTAGAGTCTTGTTCATGAGTATGAAGCACACCACATTTATGAATAGGAGGCTATAAAGAATTTAGGAAACTTTACTTTTTTCACTACTCTAAAGTCGTGTCATAGAGTTCATCTCTATAAAGGTCTTTCTCCCAACTCTAGTCTGATGCTTTTTAGGATATGCCTCCTCGAAGAGCTAACGCAAGAAGGAATGTGGAGACTGAGAATCCTCAAGTGCCGGTCGAGCAAGTGACTCGTGTTGAATTCCGAGTTGCTTTCCTAGTGTTGGCTCAAGCTATGACAGCCCAAGCTAATATAGAGGCCGTTTCTCCCGTGAACCCAAATGTGAGTATGGCAGGGACTTCACTAAGATGAATACCCCAGAGTTTCATGGGTCAAAAATTGATGCGGATCCTCAAGAGTTCATTGATAAGGTTTATAAGATAGTGGAAATTATGGGAGTGACAACGGTGGGGAAGGTGGAATCGGTTGCTTATCAACTTAAAGGTGTCGCTCAAGTTTGGTTCAATCAATGGAAGGAAGAGAGGGCTATTGATGCGGGTCCTCTTGATTGAGAGAACTTCAAAGGGGCTTTTCTTGATCATTTCTTCCCTCTTGAGATGAGAGAGGTGAAGGTGCTTGAATTCATAAATCTTCATCAAGGAAGTATGAGTGTGAAAGAGTATGCTTTGAAGTTTACTCAATTGGCTAAGTATGCTCCGACGATGGTTGTCAACTCTAGGGCAACAATGAGCAAGTTTGTGTTGGGTGTGTCTGAAATGGTGGTCAAGGAGTGTCGTACCGTCATGTTGATCAAAGAGATGGATATCTCTCATTTAATGATACATGCCCAACAAATTGAAGAAGAAAAGCTAAAAGAGAATCTAGGGAGTCAAAGAGGCAAAGGATCGGGATGGTGACTTTTCTCATTTTAGGTCCGGAAGACATGGTCATCCTCAATTCCGGCAAAAGTTCTCCGGTCAAGGTTCTTCAAATGTTTTGGTTTCAAAGTTCAACAAAGATAGGATGTCTAAACCTAAACATCAAGGAGGTGGTGGTAGTGGATCTTCTATTCCCGCTTGTCAAAAGTGTGGCCAAGTCACTTGGGAAAGTTCTTAGGCGATACAGATGTTTGCTTTGGTTGTAGGAAGAGTAGTCACAAATTGAGGGATTGTCCATTGCAATCTACTAGGGGAAAGGATGGTAGGCAAGCTCAACCTAGTTGTTCTGGTTTGGGTGCTCCTCGTCAGAATAGGTTTTATACACTTCAAACTCGACAGGATCACGAGGGTCAGGTTATCCGACAGAATTTAATGAAGGGTGCTTTGGTCATTTCCTACCCATTTAACCCCTATACTACATAGTTAGGGCCCTATAACAACCCTATAATCATTTTTTTACCCTTACAACTAAGCCTAAAATCTCTCATTCACTTAAACTCTCCCAAAATCTCTCAAGTCTTCTTCCTCAAATTCTCTCAAGAGCTCTCAAGGTGAAGGTTAGGATTTCATCAAGCTTCAAGGTTCTTCTCTCCATTGCTAGGGCTTTGATTACTCAAGGTATGTGGAAATTCACCAATAGATCCCTTTCATCCATTGGGTCCCAAAATAAACTCAAAATCTCCAATTCAATTTCACCCAATTACCTAGGGTTTCATGCAATTCTCCATAGGTCCTACTTGTTATGATTCAATTGTTCAATTTCAATCTTATTATGTATGATTTGACTCAATTACATGGTTTTCAATTGATTTCATATGGACCCATGCTTTTTACTTGATTAGGACTAAGAATTTATGAACAAAGATTACAAAGTTATAAATTATGATTATGAAAGTTATGCATGTTTTATGAAAAGGAAGATTTATGAACTATGGATGCTTTTGAGATAAGTATGATTTGTGAAAGGTTTTTTCACATATGAATGAAATCATAATTTAGATGCTTAGAAAGGTAAGTGTCTAATATGAAAGTTTTATGAAATCATTACTTGAAAGGAGCTACTCTTATATGAACTTATAATTGGATTGGTAGTCTTAATTATGCATTTTCAAGTATTTTGATATGAATATGATTATGTCTTTTCTATTGGGATTTACTTAGCATCGAGAGGACTTTGGAATGGAGGCCCTACTGCTAGTAGAGGTTTGGTCTTTAGTAGTAATTCCCTTGTCCCAAACTGCGTGCCCCTATAGAAATGTCTTAAATGACCTAGCTAGTGGATCCACAATAGCAATTATGAATGAATGTTATGGAGTCTACCTTGGCAAGTAGAATTCCCTTTTCGATGTGAGGGTTACATTGGATTTTATGTTATAGCTCACATGGTCTTATTGTTGGTTAATGGTAAATATCTCATAAAATGAACGATGTTACCTTCAATGGTTTTATGAAAGCTTCTCAAATGATTTTTTTATATGCATTAACCTTGTTATGATTCATGAATCCTTAAAAGCTTTTTACTATGTTTTAGCTTGGTCATGCAAATCATATTTAAAGTCCCCATTTGGTCATGTTTATATTTTCATGCATTCCCCCATACTTAGTACATTCCATGTACTAATGCATACTTATGCCTATATTATTTTATAATATAGGGTCCGATGTCTCTCCTCCCGTTCATGGCTAGCATGGTTTGCCCTATCAGCTTATTGGATTGGTGAGTCCTCATGCTCCAAGGACGAGGCCATTGATGTTCCTTTTTTGCTCTTTATGTCTTTTGTTTTAGACTTGTACATGGTGTATGGGTTACGTCCCAACCACTCTTATGATATGTTAGAAAGGCTTGTGCATACTTAGTAGTATTCTGTGTATCTCTTATGTACTCTATTGGTATCGTTTATGTCATGTCATGATTTGAGACTTATATTGGATATATCTCTTGAATTGTCTTTTATTACGTTATGCTTATGTCAAGTGGCTTATCTAGGGTCTCTCGGGGTTCTATTCTCCATGTCACATCTAGGGTGTACTTTGGATCATGACAATTATGTGTTCCAAATGTTGATGAGTTGAGGAATTAGATTTTGACAGAGGCTCACAGTTCTTGATATTTTATTCACCCAAGAGCCACCAAAATGTACCATGAATTGCAAGAGGTCTATTGGTGGAATGGGATTAAGAGGGATATTGTGGAATTTGTGGCTAAATGTCCTAATTTTCAACAAGTAAAGGTTGAGCATCATAAATCTGGTGATTTGGCTCAAGATATTAGTATTCCTACGTGGAAGTGGGAAGATTTGAATGTGCATTTCATTACTGCTTTACCTCGTACCCATCATCAGTTTGATTTGATTTGGGTCATTGTAGATCGAATGACAAAGTTGGCTCACTTTCCTCTTATAAAGACTTCATTTTCAACTGAAGAGTATGCCAAGCTTTATATGCGAGAAATGGTAAGGTTGCATGGAATGCCTTTATCTATCGTGGTACTCAGCTTACCTCTCAATTTTGGAGTTCATTTCAGAAAGATCTTGGTACCCAAGTAATGATTTGCATGACTTTTCATGCACAAACCAATGGACAAGCCAAGCATACTATTCAGACTTTGGAAGATATGTTGAGAACTTGTGTGATCGATTTCAAGGGTAATTGGAATGATCATTTGCCTTTGATCGAGTTTGCTTATAATAATAGCTTTCACTCGAGTATCCAAATGGCTCCGTTTTAGGCTCCTATAGTAGGAGATGTAGGTATCCTATTGGTTGGTTCGAAGTTGGTGAGGTTGCTTTGATAGGGCCTGAGTTAGTGCATGAGGCTATGGAAAAGATTTGACTTATTCGTGAAAGATTGAAGACGGCTCAAAGTTGACAAAAGTCTTATGCCGGTGTTAGATGAAGAGAGCTTGAATTCAATGTGGATGATTGGGTCTAGTTGAAAATTTCACCCATGAAGGGTGTGATGAGGTTTGAAAAGAAAGTGAAGCTTAGTCCCCGTTATGTGGGCCCATATCAGAGTTTGAAGCATATTGGCAAGGTTGCTTATGAGTTAGAGTTACTTACCGACTTAGTATCGGTACATCCGGTATTCCATGTCTCTTTGTTGAAAAAATGTGTTGGAGATTTGACATCTATATTGTCATTGGAAAGTTTGGGAGTTAAGAAAAGTCTTTCATATGAAGAGGTTCCGGTTATGATTTTAGATCGTTAAATTCGGAAGTTGAGAAACAAAATGGTTGCTTCCGTGAATGTGCTTTGGAGGAATCAAATAGTTGAGGGTGCTACTTCGGAAATCGAAGCCGATATGATATCCACGTATCCTCATCTATTTCCCTTCTCTCCTATTCTAGCTTGAGGTATTAGTTCCTCATAGTTCATTCTTTTGAATTCATGAGTATTGGTCATTCTCATGTTTCCATATGCATGCATGTTCATGAAAACTTGATTTTGATGTTATGATTTAGCTTGGAGTGATTTCTCCTTGTTTATGTGCATGTTGATGAGATTTGCATTCATGTTGGGTTGTTAGTTTCTCTCCTACTCTATCTATGCTATCTTGAGTCCCATTCGTGGATGAATGTTACCAATGGAGAGATATTGTAACACCTTAGATATTGAAAGTCAGATTGGAAAGGAAAAGTTCAGTTTTGGCACTAGTTTGGTGTCCTACGGAAGCCATCTATGGACCGTAGGAAGTCCTACGGGCCGTAGGAAGGTAGTAGTAGGACCTTTTTGAGTTTTGGATATGTAAAGTCTCTGATGTTTAACCTACGAGTAGCCAGGACAAAACGTAGGGTGTTCTACGGATCGTAGGGTGTTCTACGGATCGTAGGAGGGGTTCATAGAAGTGATCCAGACTTAGAGAAATGTTGGACTTGAACTTGGGTTCTACGGGTTGGCTCTACAAGCCGTAGAAGGGATGAAGACTCGTAGGATGGTTTCGTGGAAGTTGGCTGAATTTTTGGGTTCTAATAGTTGGTTCTACGATTGACTAGTACGGTCCGTAGAAAGTCTTACAGACCGTAGGTCCAAACCGTAGACCCTGCTCGGCAGTTTTAATTAAGGGTGTTTCGGTCTTTTCCTACCCATCTAACCCCTAAACTACATAGTTTTTGGACCTATAACCGTTTTTACTCTTACAAACTTAGACTAAATTTTCTCATTCACTCAATTTCTCCAAAAATCTCTCAAGTCTTATTCTCCAAATTTTCTCAAGAGCTTCAAGTGAAGAACTAGGGTTTCAAGGGTTTCAAGGGCTTCTAGGTTTCATTCTCCATTGCTTTTGGGCTTTGATTATCAAGGTATTCAGGAATTCACCAATGGATCCCTTTCATCCATTGGGGCCCAAAAGAATCTCAATTTCCTAAATTGATTTCACCCAATTATCTAGGATTTAATTCAAATCTCCATAGGTCATATTTATTATGATTCAATTGTTTATTTTCAATCTTATTATGCATGATTTGATTCACTTACATGGTTTTCTATTGATTTCATATGGACTCATGCCTATGTTTACCTTATGAACATGAATTATGATTTATGCTTATGAACTCATGAATTATGATTATGAAAGATATGCATATTTTATGAAAAGGACGATTTATGAACTATGGATGCTTTTGAGATAAGCATCAATGATTTGTGAAAGGTTTTCTCACATATGAATGAAATCATGATTTAGATACTCAGAAAGGTAAGTGTCTATTATGAATAAGTTTATGAAATCATAATTTGAAAGAAGCTACTCTATGATGACTTATGATTGAATTGGTAGTTTAATTATGCATTTTCAAGTATTTTCATATGAATATGATTGTCGTTTCCGTTGGGATTTACTTAGCACCGAAAGGACTTTGGAATGGAGGTCGTACTGCTATTAGAGGTTTGGTCTCTAGTAGCAATTCTCTTGTCCCAAACTACGTGCCCCCGTAGGATTGTCTTAAATGACCTAGCTAGAGGATCCACAATAGCAATTATGAATGAATGTGACGGAGTCTACCTTGGCAAGTAGATTCCCCTTTTCGGTGTGAGGGTCATGCCGGATTCCATGTTATAGCTTATTGTCAGTTAATGGTAAATATCCCACAAATGAACTATGCTTTCTTCAAGGGTTTTATGAAAGTTTCTCAAATGGTTTCAAGTATGCAATGACCTCGTGTATGATTTATGAATTCTCTTTAAAGACTCTTACTATGTTGTACTTGGTCTTGCATATCATGTTTAAGCTAATCATGTTATAATGCCTATGTTATTATGCATTTCCCCATACTTAGTACATTCAATGTACTAATGCACACTTGTGCCTATATTTTCTTATAATATAGGGTCCGACGCTTCTCCTCCCGAACGTGGTTAGTATCGGGATTGCTCAGATGTTGATCACTTGGATTGGTGAGTCCTCATGCTCAGAGAACAAAGCCATAGATGTTTTAGTTCCTTTATCCTCTTCTCGCTTCAGACTTGTACGTGGTGTATGGGTTACGTTCCAACCACTCCTATGATGTTAGAAAGGCTTATGTCAGACTTAGTAGTATTCCACATATCTGTTATGTACTCGGTTGGCATCTTTTATGTCATTCTATGATTTGAGACTTACATTGGTTATATCTCTTGAATTTCATTTCATTACGCCATGCTTATGTCAAGTGGCTTGCTTAGGGCCTCTCGGGATCCTATTCACGATGTCACATCTAGGGTGTACTTTGGGTCATGTCAGGCTATGGCTTTTCGATCTTTAGATTGAGCTCGAGAATGTGAATTCATGTTGATTAGTTGGAATTTTGGTTGGGTTAGTAATTCATCATGCTGATACTTGGAGAGAGAGCAGGCATCCATTGAGAGAAAAAAAAAATATGTTTGAGCTTTATGGAAAAATAAATAAGCGTTTTAAAAAGAGTCTGAATAGAAATAAGACTCTCTCATAGATCTAACCGAATCACATGCTTTCAGACCCATTAAGAGAATTTTTTTTAAAAAAAATGCACATAATGGTCTTATGCCTAAACCATTTAGATTCAGACCTCCATTAAGTACAAACAAATAAGGTATGATATTCCTCTATTGTGAGGAAGGTCTCATATGATCATATCTGGTGAATCTGTCTTTTCGTGCCACATCATTGGGACACAGGCCCTATTTGATTGTCAAACCACGAGCTCCCGTCTTTTTTTCGATGATGATCATTTTGCAAACTAGACAAGTGAAGGTCAATCTTTACCGAATATATATTTGAAACGACTTGCTTCCTTTGTGATGACACTTGTCTTGCCGTAATTATGCAGTTGTCAGTCTCATGATCATCTGCCTTATACCACATCCTATCAGCCTTCCCTCCCTTTTGCAACATGGTTGAGATTTTCCAAATTTTAATAGAATAAATGATAATTTGTAGCCATAATAGTGAGTGGTTTGTGGTATAACTGTCCTCCGTGCTACATTTATGATTTGTGATTTAATATGAGTAGTACCTAGTTTCAGAAGTATCCATGTGAATATTGGCGCATGTGTTTCTTCATCTTAGTACTAGTTCATTTGCTGCCTTTGTTTTCCTTCCTCGCCAATTAGCCTCTATTTCTTACAACACTTGGCTTGGAAGGAGCCGTGACAACTAGTCCTCCAAAAACTGAAAAATAAATAGATAATTTTGTGGAGAATTTACATTAAGCTGTGTGCTCCAACAGGCAAAATGACTTTTCACTAAACCAAGTAACTAGGTAATGTCTTATGGAGTATTCTAGTCTTTCCCTTGTCCATCAACCTTCATTACGATTTACGAGGAACCCATAGATAAAAGGTTTGTCTTTTTGGGTTAAGTCCGAACTATTAACTACTGTATCACATTTTGAGAGTCGAGAGCAGTCAAGCACAATTCAAATACACGAGCACTTCTGAGACAAAATACTTCGTTGTTCTTTTTCACCAATTATTACCTTTATAAGATGGACAGGACAACCTAAGATTCAACAAAGCAAGCAGCATAGCCTTGGACACCAAAACAGAAAGCAGTGAGCCAGTGCCAGAAGAACGTGTAAATTAATACATGACCTTTTTTGGTTGCATAAGCTATAAATAACAGTGTTTTGTATGTGTGCGCTAATACAGAAACCCCCAATCATAATCTATGGCAATACATATAAATATTCACTAATATAACACTTCAGCATCTCCACACGACTGAATGAGCACTAGTAATTCACAGTAGATTTGATTGCATCCAGTATCTGCAACCAAAACAAGGCAGCACTTTGGTCAAGAGGTCAGAGTGAAATCTTTTGAAAATGAAAGAAGTTTCAACACCTGTTACCTTGTTCTTTGTAGGCAAGTAGAAGGGCTCGAACACCAGAGGAAAAGGAGTATCTAATCCACACACTCTGGCCACTGGAGCTTCTAACTGCAAACCCACCCAAATATTAACACTTACAAATTAAATACTCCCAACACGTGATGTCATAACCAAATATTGGAACATGAAAAAATCATAGATAGGTATAGAAACATGAGAACACGTAGAGGCGGATTCCTCTCCAAGCAACAAAGCCTATAAATAGAAGAGAGATACAAGGCTACCGGATATGCATATTCTGAGAGCTTATTTCTTTTCTTAGTTTTCCTTTCAGTTGCTTTCCTTAGTTTAATGGCTGTAGTTTTTATTTTTCTCAGCAAGTTCTGACTCCCTAAAAGCTTGTATTCCCAATTGTGTTTATCAATACTAGTTAATTCATATCATTTGGTGCTTTCATAGACCCTCCTCTACAAATGGGTGACGGGGCACATAATACTCGGCTCAGAACATTGGATGAAGCTCTGAAACAGGTCCAGGAACAAGTTGTTTCCCATAACAAGAGCTTCGAATCCATGGTTGCTACGATTCAGAGCCATACTTCCATGTTTCATGATATTCTTTCTCAGTTCTCCACCCTACAACCTAACCCTTCAGGACAACAACCGGCAAAAAGCCCTGTTTCCAGTGTTCCATCTCCGCCCACCATGCCACCTCCACAAACCTTCTACCACCAACACACCACTCCCATTCAGAATCCCATTCCCCCCCCCCCCTTTCCTCCACAACCCCAGTTTCCACCACAAACCCAGTTTCCTTTTCTTCCCCCTTCGAACCCGTATGCAGAGTTTCATCGTGACAAACCAGCCCCAATCGACTTGCCTAAATTTGATGGAGCTCACGTTGAGAGCTGGGTGTTCCAAACTAATCAGTACTTTGATGTCTATGGGGTTTCTGATAAACAATGTCCTACACTGGCCGCTTTTTACCTTGAGGGTGATGCTCGTGACTAGTTTCAATGGATGTACAAAAAACACCCGTTGATTGGCTTTCACCTGAGCTTTGGTGACTCATTTTAGTGCAAAAACACTAGAGGCTCCTGAAGGTGTTCTGGCAAAACTCCAAATGACCTCATATGTTCACGAATATCTTTCTCAATTCGAGAAGATCGCAAGTCGGACGTCGGGTATGGCACCACAGCAACTGATTTATTTCGGGGCTCCGGCATGATATAAACTCTGAGGTATTAACTTTTCGCCCTGTTGATCTTAATGATGCTATTGGGCTGGCCTATTTACAAGAACAAAAGTTATCGGGCTTGGGTAAGCCGAACCCGTGAACTACTTCTTCTCATTACCCAGGACCTTAACTTTTCCATTTCCAGCCACTCAAACATCCCTTTACTTTGCTCCGACCTCTTCTACGCTAATTTCACCGTCTTCATCCCATGGCCCTTCAGCGTCCCTACCTGGTGTGGGTCGTGTTCCTTATAAAAAGCTTACTCCTGCTGAAATGCAACGAAAACATGAGCTCAATCTTTGTTATCATTGTGATGAGAAATGGCACAAGAACCACCGTTGCACTTCTACCCCCCAAATTCTACTTCTCTTATCGGAGGACGAGGAAGCACCAGTTCCGGCTATCAGTTACCTCACCTTATCCGGCGGCTTACACCCCACCGCCCTTCGTTTCTCCGGTAATGTCAAGGGATCTCTTGTTAAGGTTCTTCTTGACGGACCAGCACTCAGAACTTTATGCATCCTCGTGTGGCCAATTTTCTCAAACTACCAATTGAGACCTCCTCCCAATTTTCAATTCTTGTGGGTAGTGGTCATACACTAAGATGTTTGGGGGTCGTTCATCAGGTCTCACTCACCATTCAAGGATTTACTCTTTGCACTAATTTTCTTATCATAGAATTTCACGGGTCTGATAGGGTCCTTGGGATAGTATGGTTACGCACTTTGGGTAGAACTATCTCAAACTATGCTAGTCTCCTCTTTGAGTTCTCTTTTGCGAAAAAAACCATCCAGTGGGTTGGGGATCCTGCTCATTCTATGGACCAGGTTTAGTTTTTCTCTCTTTGTCGTTTAACCGCTACTGATTCAGTCACTTGCTTCTACTGCTCGGATCTTTTTTTCTTCTTTTTTTTGAGAATGGTAACAGTTAATCTATATATCCACTGGTATACTACATCAAAATATGTAGTCCCCCTTCTAAAGTATTACAACTTACATCTTGAACATCTATTTGTTTTTCCTATGAATAGTCTAAAGCGTCAAAAATATCTTCTGTTTGAGCTATTAATTTTTGTTTACACCAAAAATAAAACAGAGCTAAACAATTCATTTTGAACTCCTGGAAGTTGCTCTGCTTGTCTTCATAACATCTCCTATTTCTTTCTTTCCACACTGTCCGCGAAGTGCATGCAAGGACAATCTTCCATCTTCCTTTCTCTTTGGCTGCATTTCCATCCTTGTTCCAGCATTTTAGCAATCCTTTTATGTTCCCCCGCCTCACCCACTTAGTCCTCCACAGATAAATGAGTATCTTCCGCAACTGGTCTATCCAAACTTCCTTCAGTATCTTTGTAATGTCCCCCATTAGCTTTGTTTCCTGTAGACACTCTACATCAGCTTTCCATGTATGTAGAATCTTTCTGATTAGCCTCCTCTTTCTGCCACAGTTTAGCCCCCTAACATTCCAAGGTACTCTTTCCAACTTCATTGATCTTTTATTGCCAGGTATCCCCCCTACTTCTTGAGCCATAACTATAGAAATTGGCATCAAGCTCTAATCCTTTCAATTCATTCACCCCCTTCTTTTTTACAATGGCTTGCTCCCCCTTGTTCAATCGATTATTGTTGTCTAACTTCATAAATAATTCTTTAGCCTTCTCATCGCACCCTTTAAGATCTACACCCAATTCAGCGCTTAGTTTGATGATGTGTTGTTGAATCCATTCTGAAGTGTTGGTGTCTTGAACAGCCTCCTCAACTGGTAATTGCATTTTCAAAGGAATTACATCTTCGATGCAATTTGCTGCTTTATCCTGTTCCTTCAGTTGCAAGGCCTTATAGATTCCTCTGTCTACTTGCCCAGCTTCTTCCCGTGATAAGCTTTCCTTAAAATGTACGATTTCAGTTGATTTATTCCCTGGCATCGTTGTATTAGTCATACAAATGTTGAATTGATCTTCTTGTGTCTCTGCATGTTCTTCCTCACCCTCGTACATCACTGTGCTCTTCACGACTTGAGTTATTGCGGATGACTGAATGTGTGATATTGTACTTCTTTCTGTAAGTGTGGTTGCTTGGATTTCAATTGTGACTGGGTCTATAGTTTGGGCTTCATTCTCAGAGAAATTGGGAAATCTCTGAATTATTGGGTCTGCTTTTGTTGGGCTTAAAATTGGGCCCAAGTTCTGCAGCTGAGTAAAAGGTCCAAGATTACCTTTAAAAAGCCCCTCTCTGTTACTTGGCACCCCATGTGCCTTTGACCTAGTCTTTCCCCCATTGACTGACGTGCCCACATGCCCTATTAATTTCACCCAGGTGTCAGACCTCATGTCTCTATCAAAAAAAGCTGGCACTGTACTATTATCCAGTGGATAATTCAAAGGCTCCCCACTTCTTCCATCTGATTTCCCAGTGACCGAAGCTTCCACCCACACTGGAATTGTATAGATAAGACCTTCAGTTTCCACTTCAACCTCTTAGGAATCTCCTTTCCATCCCCCTTCACTTTGATTCGAGCCCAGTGAAGATGATTTCTCAGAGTTGTCTCCTCCTCTGTTTCAATGAATCCACCACAATGGTCACATATCTCTTCAAATATCTTCTGTGACCAGAGATTCAATGGTAAACCCAACAATCTAACCCAGACCCAATCCCATTGATCTCCTCCGGCCAACATCCGACGTTAGGATTCCACCATTGGAGATTCAGTTTTTTCTTTTGCCAAGTCCATTCTCCCGTCATGACGTGTTCTGCAGCTTTCCTCGTGGGGAATTCAAAGAGATACTGGGAGTCATTCATGCTGAAGACATTAACTCCAAAAGTTGACTTCCATGTGTTACATGCCTATTTCCTCACATCACTCAAAGTTGGCGTCTCTTTTGGTGACAACTGAAATTTTCCAACTAGGCATCGGCTCAACAGATCTGATTATGTCCTTGTTGAACCTCCAATTACACATTTTGTTGTTTCTTGCTGTTATGTGTGCTGTTTTGGTCTCCTCCGGCATCCATCTGTTTTTTTTTAAAGCCTCCCTGTACGAGGTTTCTGTTTGTCTATTTCTGCCAGGAATAGGGTTCTTCACTCTATTTGTATCATTGATAAAGTTAGTAAATTTATGGGCTATATTTCCCCAACCCTCTTTATGAGGACTCTCTGGTGTAATAATGATAGATTTACTTCCCCCTTGAATGGCTATGAAGCTGATGTACCTACCACTTTCATTATATTTCAGAGTACAAAAGAACTCTGAAAAGTGGTCCTTCATGTTCCATCTCTTTATTGTCTACCTCTTTTCTTCTGTAGCTGCATTGAAGACGAACACCAACCACTTCATGACATTAATGCTAATAGTAACTTGTCTCATTAAATATCTGTTGCGCTCGATCCAGTCGAACCATACTTCTGAATCTGAATATCTCCAAGTAATGTCATTGGATTTAAACCTTGCATTATAAAAAATCCTATCTTCCCCCATATCTACTGAAAACTCCGGCCAGAGCAGCTGGAAAATTTCTCCCCTAGAGACGAAAAAGTTCAAAAAGGACTAAAACTGACAACCTCGAAAGAAGTGCCTGAGAGCATTTTTTTAGAGCAACCCTCATATATCAAGGACCATTTTTGTACCGCTCGGATCTTATTGCTCCAAACTCTCTACTGTTACCAGATCTTCCCCCCAATTTGACCTCTCTACTCTCTCCCTTTTTAGATATTTTTGAAAAATCAACTGTCTTACCTCCTTCTAGACCTCAGGATCATCGCATTCCTTTGCTGCCCAATTCGAATCCGGTGAATGTTCACAAATACCGCTACCCCCATTTTTCAGAAATCTGAGATTGAAAGGTTGGTCTCTGAAATGATCAAAGATAGTGTGATTCGCCCTAGTTGCAGTCATTACTCTTCCCCTATTCTTCTTGTTAGAAAGAAAGATGGAACTTGGCGATTTTGTGTCGATTATCGTGCTCTCAACCTTATTACAGTCAAATACCGTCTTTCCATCCCTACCATTGATGAGCTCTTTGATGAACTCCACGGGGTCTGCTTCTTTTCTAAGTTAGATTTGCTCGCCGGTTACCACCAAATTCGATTTTATCCACCGGATATTGAGAAAACGGCATTCCGAACTCATGAAGGGGACTATGAGTTTGTCGTGATGCCTTTTGGTCTTTCCAATGCACCTTCAACCTTTCAGGCGACCATGAACTCAATTTTTAAATCATTTCTCCGCCAATTTGTTTTGGTCTTCTTTGATGATATCTTGGTCTATAGCCAATCGTGACCTGACCACCTGGACAATTTACGAAAAGTTTTTGACGCCTTATGTGAACACTCATTGGTGGTTAAACTTTCCAAGTGCCAATTTGGTCGGACCTCCATTGAGTATCTTGGCCACATTATCTCTTCCATCGGACTTCAAGTGGATCCTGATAAGATACATGCTATTGTCTCTAGGCCTACACCTCTGACAGTGAAGGATGTTCGGGCTTTTCCGGGACTTACCGGCTATTATCGCCGTTTCGTTAAATCATATGCCCATATCGCTTTGCCGCTCACTGATTTATTGAAAAAGGAAGCCTTTCGTTGGACTGATCTTGAGGCTGCTGCCTTTCTTAAACTCAAAGAGGCTCTTAGTACTGTCCCTGTTCTTTGCCTCCTTGACTTTCACAAGATATTCACGGTTGAAACAGATGCATCTTTTTTTAAAAAAAAAAATTAAAAGTGGGCCAAAGATGCCCATTTATTAAAAACAAGTCAACAAACTATATACATAGATCAGGGCCAAAAAAGACCCAATCCAAAAAGAAACAGATGCATCTGGGGATGGCATTGGAGCAATTCTTTCTCGAGAAGGGCATCCCATTGCCTTCTTCAGTCAGAAGATTTCTTCTCGAATGTGTGTCGCTTCTACTTATCACAGGAGATGTTTGCCATTTCAGAGGTTGTGGCATCAATATTTATTGGGCAGAAAATTTCTTATTCTTACAGATCAACAACCTCTCAAGTCTTTGACTACACAGGTAATCCAAACGCCTGAACAACAGAAGTGGTTAACCAAGTTAATTGGTTATGACTTTGAGATCTCGTATACACAGGGAAAATTAAACTCCGCTGCCTCTTCAAGGGGATGGCAATGTTATGAATAGGGGTAATGACCCACTCACACTTAGGCGCAGCAACAGGCCAAAAACTGCACCTAAATATTTGGAGGAATACTCCACTACAAGGACCAACAAGGGGACAAATGAGTCAGACATGCCAAAAGCCATTACACAGGTCACCACATAGGGTTCCTCTCCAAGCAACAAAGCCTATAAATAGAAGAGAGATACAAGGCTACTGAATATGCTTATTCTGAGAGTTTATTTCTTTTCTTAGCTTTCCTTTCAGTTGGTTTCCTTAGTTTAATGGCTGTAGTTTTTATTTTTCTCAGCAAGTTCTGATTCCCTAAAAGCTTGTATTCCCTATCTGTTTATCAATACAAATTAGTTCATATCAGCCTATGTTCAATGAATTCAACTAAACCCACTATTTCAACACAGAACATAGATTAAAATTAAAATTTCAACAAAAGCTATTAAGTTATGACTACATACCTCCAGAAGTACAATGAGTTCAAATGCTAAGAACCTTAAATGTATCAAGTTTAAATCTCCAATCAGCCTTGAGAACATGAGACACCTTATGGCATTGTCTAATTGATAAATCGGAATTAGAGAAGTAAAATGTCCATACTAGAACGGTTAGCTGCTTGGTGCTTGCCCTATATTCCAATTCAGGCTAGTTACAAATGTCCTATGCCAACATGAAGGGACTTACTAAAACACCCCTATCCAAAGGAATCACCTCCAACACGTAAATTATTTATGTGCCACATCAAAGCATATCAAAACCATGCAGTGTTCCGATTCATAAAGTACTTCTGGATTCATTCTTTCAACTTTATAAGCTATTGAGAATCCTGATTTGACATACATGAATTGCACTCTCATTTGAGATTTACAGAAAAGACTTATGTACCATAGTGGTATGCAGCATCCTGTAATGTTTACATGAAGCTACAGCATGGAGTCCAGCCAGGAGAAATGACAGGTTAGTTTTTCTATCCTGTCATTTAGTTTTAGTTTGGGAAATGCTCTTAACTCCCTAATTTCACATGGAATTTAGTGCTTTTATGTGAGGAAAAAAAACTGAAATTAAAAGCAAGCAATAAGGTGCAAACAAATGCTTAGTGTAACATGCATCTCAAATCTTAATTGATGAATCTCCTATGGAACAAAAGCAACACATGGCATTATTAGCAGAACAAAGGAGGATGAGCAAGGAAGTATTGCTTGTGGTATCTGCTCATACTTGTTTGTAATCTTAAAGTCTCTCTTTATATTGTAAAAATTGTAATCTTAAAGCAGTACTTTCTCATCCTTGTTTGTAAAAGAGTGACTAATTTTTTTCCTGGAAGATTAAGCTCTGGTCAGTGAAATTTCAAGTAACTGAACTGTAATATCAGCTTCTATTTTACCGCAGTGAACATGATCCCTCCGATATAAATTTCCACATTTCAAGGCATCCCAATTTCTTCAAATTGTTGAATTTCAAGACTATTTTCTTGCATCCTGCTGCAGCAGAATAGATTAGTCAATTTAACGCAATTCTGCCTCTTCTGTACGTCCAGTCGAGAAAGTTCTGATTCATTGAATTCTTTAAAGTCACTCTTTTATATTGCAAGTACTACACTTTGTTTGGATAGAGATGCGCCAATTGACCATGGGGACATGTGTAAGTTCTGATTCATCGAATTTTCTTGAATTCTTTCTTTTATATTGCAAGTACTAATTTTTGGATAGAGATGTGTATATTGTCCAAGGACATGTGCACCTTACTAATTGTTCAGTCTTGAGGCCAAGGATTAATTGGCCTTAAGCAGGACCCAGTAACTGAACCTGAGATACAGCATGTGGCAAATACTTCAATTTTTACAGATGCTAGACAACACTGACAGGTTCAGTAGCCTCACCCGGTCCCTCAATTAAGATATGACCGCTAAGTCCAAGGTCACAAGGTATACGTTCAGAAGCTCTAAGCTATCTGTGTTGTCTGAAACCACCAAGGTACCACCTATTATTCTTTAAGAATGCATGTTTTTAAATATGTTTTGCAAATCGATAAGCACAGAGGACATATGACCTAGTACAGGAGATCTTATAGAGTTTTTAACATTTTCAAGGTGATTCAGAAAATAAAAGGGATACTAGAAGAAGTGTACAAGGAAACATAAAAAAGTAAAATGCTTACTCTCGTGAAGCAACGTTCAACTATAGATGCAGATATTTCAGCACCAAATCCACCTGTCACAGGAGCTTCATGACTAATCTACAAACAAGAAAATTTACGGTAAGTTATTTAGGATGAAATGACCCTCTTCACTTCCATAAGGTAAAATACAGACCAGCAGCCTTCCTGTCTTTTTGACAGAGGCCTCTACCGTTTCCTTGTCCCACGGAATTAAAGTTTTAAGGTCTATCAGTTCACAAGAGATCCCCTCCTGCAGAATATACATATTCAGAAGCTGATAAGTAATCCAGGATTTTACATAAGTTCTACAGCTGAAAGATAAATTGATACACAATTTTTGATACTATACCAAGCGTCAGAGAGAAGTTTGAGAATGCAGAAACCGAAATTCTAGTTCTCAGCGACATGAACCACAAAATGCATTTTTACAGGTAAAAATACTAATGGTATAACAAGACTAATATAAAATTCTATTCAGGGAAATGGAATATAACAGATCTTTTAGCAATGAGTATCCACCTTTGCAGCTTCTCCGCATGCCTGCTCCATAATAGATAGCTGAGCTCCCCAACCAACTAATGTGATATCAGTACCTTCCCTGAGGACCTGCATTTAGGCATGCACTTCAGTTTCAAATTCATGATTTTAAAGATGTGGCACCTGGACCTAACTCAACCTCAAAAGTCAACTCATGAGGGAAGGATTGCCAAGTCTATATAAGCAGACCACCAATTTATTCCCCAACCAATGTGGGACTTTTAACCCACTCTAACACCCCACCCCCCTTCACGCCAAGGCCCAATTGGAGCATACACCGGGAGCCCAAACGGGGATGAACCTGGCACTGATACCATGTAAAGATATGGCACATGGGCCTAACTCAACCCCAAATGCTAGCTCATGAGGGGAAGATTGCCCAAGTCCATATAAGCAGACCACCAGTCCATTCCCCAACCAATGTGGGACTTTTAACCCACTCTAACAATGATAAACAACGAAAGAAGAAGTATCATACCTCTGCCTCAGATAGAGGCAACATATAATCATCTTCAGGAACTTCTTCAACAGCCATCCGGTAAAGCAACTGAAATTCATCCAGAAAGTAGTGAGTTATAGTTCCAATGATCTGGCAGAACAGACTAGCAGGAGCAAGGGAAAATGAGATCACCTTTGGTTCAAAAAAGACGACTGGATTTGGGTCACGTATGCTTGACAACAGCAATCCTTTTGCTTGCTGTGGACTGCGTGGGATGACCACCTAACAGATAATTGAACATGAAATTATCAAAGGTATGCATGGATTCTTACAAGGGGAAAAGAAAGGTATCTGATTTCTAGAGAAAATATATAAAGAATTCCAGGAAAAGAAGTCTGGCAAATCATACAGAGTGTTTTTTAACTATAAATCAGATAAAAACTGTGAGCTTTATTGTGAGATAAATAACTGTGAGATAGAAAAACATAACGACGGGCAAAAACGAGAACTTAACTATAAAGTTGTCAAAGATTGGTGATAGGATTATTTCATTAATACTAGTACAGGAAACGAATCATTCACCATTGTTAGTGCCTATGCTCATTAAAAGAGGAAGTGAAAAACTAATTTTGGGAGGGTATGGATACCTTGGTCCAAGGACACTCAAAGGACCAACAAATCCTTAATGAGGGAAATCTGAATGAACACGTGGATAGATACAGTAATGACTTCGACCAAATACATCAGGAAATTGTTATGGTACTAAGAATAAAGGGGCAACTACTTTAGAGTTCGTCTTAACTTCTAGTTTTAATTTTAGCTAATACTTCCTTTAGAAAGGATAAATCATACTTGATAACGTTTCCAAGAGGCACAGAGAGTGTTAGTCTAGTGGTAAGAGCACAACGCGTGATGTGCGAGTTAGGCGCACTCATGGGTTTGAACTATGCAGCAGACAAAAGTCTGGCATTTAAGTGGAGAAAGGTAAAGGGGGGGTGGGCCCATCACCCGCCGCTTTTTGAGCCTTGTGCTACTGATTCTCAAGAATTTCTTAGTTATCAAAGTGGATGAAACCACTACCAAATAGACTTCATCCTTACCAGAAGAAGTAAGAGCGCAACATGTAAGGATTGCTACATTCTATAAAGGAAGCTTAGCCACCCAGCATAGATTTGTTATGCTATTGAAGAGAAAGGGTGGAGCAGAAAAGGAGAGCAGTCGCATACAACCAAAACATAGGCTGTGGACACTAAAGGCACAAGCCAACCAGAAATTAGGGACAAGCTATTAAAAGAGGGAATAAGGGACTAAATAGTAGATGCTGAAATCTGGTGCAAGAAAATGAGAGCAAAGGGCTATCAGTAAAGCCCAAAATAAAAGCTTAGATGACTTGTATCAGAAGCTAGGAGCGTGGAAGGGAAAAGGGGAAATGTATAAACTAGCTCATGAGAAGGAGAAGAAGGGTAAAGACTTGAACACATAAAGACGATTCCTAACAATTTTTCACATGAGATGAGATAGTGAAATCAAGAGATGGAGGCGTTATTTTGATCAATAGCTCAACTCAAATCACGAGGATAGTTTCATGCATTTGTATAGGTTAGAAAAAATTAGCTATGCTCATAAAATTAGGGCTGCAAAAGTAGAGGATATCGTGAATAATATGAGAGTTAGAAAAACCTACAGTTAAAATGGAATCTCTAAACAGGTTTAGAAGTGTCTGGGAGAGGTTGAAACAGTACATTTTACCAAGCTATTATATGTTATCTTAAGGAGAGCAAAGATATCAAACAAGTGGAGAAAGATTATATTGATTCCAATATGTATTACCAAAGAAGATATTCAAAGTTGTGCTAACTACCCTGGTGTTAAGCTTATGAGTCATAAGATGAGACTTTAGAGAAGAGTGATAGAGCATATACTTAGGGACAATAAAACGATACCAATTTTGGATTTGTGGACAGTAGAAAGCTATATTTTTGCTTTGAAGACTGATGAAAATTTATAATGAGAAGAAGAATGTACATGTGATACTCATAGAGAAAAAGAAATAGAGTGCCGAAGACAGTTGAGATTTATGCACATCATACCAGTGCTATACTCATTGAGCAAGAGAAAGAAGAGTGCCAAGGACAATTTGGATTTTGCATGGTACATGACAATATCAATGTTGTTCTTGGTCTCCTAACTGTAAAAGGTTGATTCAGCATTTTCCAATTCTTAGTTTAAGAGATTAAGTACATTAATGAACAAAGAATGCCGCATACAGATGAAACATTACTGGAAAGTACTTTTAGGAGAAAGTGAAGTAGCTAGATTTATTTCTGAAAGCAAAGTAGAAGAGATTTCCTATGTAGTGCAGTGCTCGAATATAAAGCTGCCACTCACTTGGCAAATAGAATTTCTGAAGAAATAACAACTGTGATGACCTCAAAGCCGAGGGACAAACTAAGAAGGGTGATCTACTTAGACTCCTCCCACATTCATCAAAACATGTAATATTCTGATTCTTAGAAAAATCATGCAAAAGAAACCTGACAAGTGTAAGAAGCATAGAAAGATGTGGTACCTTTATACCAGGAACATGGCAGAAGAAAGATTCAGGGGATTGAGAGTGGTAATGACCACCATGTCCAACAGCTCCATAAGGTGCTCTTATAGTTAAACCTGGAAACCATGAGCCAGCTCAGCATCTTGAAACTTCGAGAAAATGATGAACTGCAATAAAGTCATAAGTTTTCTTTCAATTACCTCCGCAATTGAACTGGTTACCACTCCGGTATCTGAATTTCGCAGCTTCATTGACGATCTACAAAACAAAAATTTGAAAGTCAATAAATGTCATGCCAAAATGTTAGTACATGACTCAGCATAGATGCATACCTGATCAAAAGCAGGAAATATATAATCTGCAAATTGAATTTCTGCTATAGCTCGATTGTCCTGAAATTTAAGGTAACAAAAAAAAATAACAATATCAGCAAACAGTTGAGAACTATTTAGCTTTTAGTATTTAGAGCTCAGAAACTGACCATTGCAGCCAGACCAATTGCAAACCCAACTATGCCCTGCACATCAAAAACCATTAGTGGATACACTTCTTCACACAAAAAAGTGACTTGTCAAATAGTTAGTATTATTATTTATTGCTCAGGTCTTCCACCCAAAAAGGGCTAGAGCAGACATGGAATATGGTAGATAAGCTACAGATACCTGCTCACACAAAGGAGTGTTGAAGACCCTCTGTTTTCCAAAACGGTCAGCTAGCCCAGTAGTGCAACGAAAGACACCACCAAAACCAACATCTTCTCCAAATACATAAGAACTGAGAAGAAAATTCATCTTACATCAAACTATGAAGTATTCAACATAAACATGCGTATAAAATTGCAAGAAAAATAGAGAACAGGTCGGCGAAGGCATAATCTTTTATTGAGCCTAAGGAGATGCTGAAATGGTCAGGCATTATTTGAAAAAGTTCTGATGTTATTTAGATGCAACGTAAAGAAGGGTAATAGGATTTTCTTGTCCGCATCAACTAATTCCAAAAGGTCAAGTCGGAGGCGACTGGTAACTCATATGATGGAAAAGGATAAAAGCTAAATGTTCAGGCTACATCCTTGTACTTCTTCATAAAGTTAATGCCAATACATCATTGCATTACTTTTAAAGACTGTTCTGGCCTTTTGGACACTAAAAGAGGCATTTTTAGGCTAAATGTCACAGTTATTCCTGTAGAAAAAGCAAAGAATGAGAAAGCCGTGGGAGCAACCTCTTTCTTCTTATTTTGAGAAAAGCAACCTCTTTCTTCTTCTTTTCGAACAACCCCCGAACCCCTTCATCATTTAACCATTACCATTATCATGTGTTATTGCTTAAAATTAGTTGTCATGCAAATAGAAAAATAATAAAACATCCATGGCAAAGAAGACTGAACTAGTTCGATTTCCGAAGGTCATCTGACCATTTTTAGATTATTGCAGACTAAATACTAAATTATACTTAAAAATGAAAATACCAGATTTAAAACTAAATATCAAATACTTATGACCCTCTAGATGAGAATTGAAGGGTTATATATTTTTTTTAAAAAAAAGAGTAAAATAATTAAGATCATCCTAGCTTAAGGAAAAGATGATCAACTTGAGATTCTCTACTTGTCTCATTATTAAATCTTAATTGGCAATTCAATGTGTACCTTACTCATATAGTCATATTCCCTTCTAACTTAAAGTTGGTACTTTCCCCTTTTTTCTTGTTTTCCTTTTCTCTATCCACATAGTAAAAAGCACTAATATTTCTGGATAGCAAATTAACAATACTATCACCTTCCCTCTTTCTTTTCCCACTTCACTAATCTTCAAAATGTGATCAAGTAATATATTGATCCAGTAGCGGAGCCAAAGGCGCTAGCTACAGGTTAAGCAGAACCAATAGCTCTGATTCAAACCCTAAATAAGAAAAATTATTTAATATGTCCAAATAATCTACTGTCTCTATGACAATTTATTTTTGCTTCTTTCCTTTTTGGGTCCTTCCAAAAAGAATGATTTTTTCCTTTTTGATCCCTCTTTAGAACCATAAAATACAAAAGTTTCTTTGATTTCTTAAACTAGTGTCAAGTAAAAAAGGACAAACAAATTGAAACATAGAAAATATTCAAAACCCATAAAGTTGTAATTCAGAACCCATAAACTAAACTTTTTGGCTCTAGCTCTGGATTGATCTACTACAAAACTGACAACGAAACTCTACGACAGGTTTTCAGATGAAAAAAATAAAATAAAAAATTACCGAGGATCAGAGTCTAAGGCGATGTGAAGAGCTTGATTAATAGCAGAGAAAAGGTTGACAGATTTGGTGGAAGTGTCATTTTTGTTAAGCGTATCAAGTGTTGAGGAAAATCCCCTACAACTTTGATTTTTGGATGAAATTGAAGCCAATTTCTCAATTCTTCTGAAATTGCTACCCATTTTCTTCAACTTTTTATCAATTCTCTGAATAATCTGAGGAATGTTGGAATCTGAACAAGATTAGCCTAACATTAATTAAGAAGAAGAGGAGGACAATTGAGATTGAAGTCAAAGCATCTATTATAGAGTTGGGTATGAAGTGCAGTTCATGTATCTTCAATTCAATGTCTTTTTTTTTTTTTTTTTTAAAGTATATTAAAATGGAACGTAAATAATTTACACATTCTCCACGTTGATAGAGATTATTATCCTTTTATAATACTCCTCTATATATACTAGTAAAAAGGTAGCCCGTGTGCACAGGCCCAATAATATTATGTTATATTAAAAGTATAAATTAATTTTATTATTTTAAAAAATCATAATTTTTTTGGTCAAAATTACTATCTAGAAGTTAAGTTCATAAGAAATTTAACTTTTTTCTTAAGTCACGTTTATTAAATGAGTATAAAAAATTCTTTTAAACTTATATGTGTTGATAGTCAAATTCTTCTTATAGTATCTAGTGTAGTGCCACACTTATAAAAAAGTTATTTAATAAAATAATTATTAAAGCTATTTAACTAAGTTATTCTTTATATTTTTTTCCATGTTAATTAGAGTCTATTTTTACTCTATCCAAGAAAAAAAATTACTCAAAAAAGATTATAATATTTATTCACTTATAAAAAAATTATTTAGTAAAATAATTACTAAAGCTATTTGAGTAAGTTATTTATAAAATATTGTTTTCATGTCAATTAGATTTTATTAGATTTACTCAAAAAAGATTATACTATTTATTTTGATAAGTCAAATCAATTTTATTATGAGTTTATTTTATTAATGATATTTTGAAAAATTAAAATGAAATTATTATACTTTATGCAATTATTTAACGATAAAAATAGTACTTCCTCTATTTTATATTAATTAAATTTGTGAGGCAATGTATACTTATTAAGAAAAATATTTAAGGATATAACCTAAACCACATTTTCCATTATTGCATTTTGTGAAATCATAAATATAACTTTGTAAGTTTATCTCCTACAAAGTATAAAACTTCATTAAAGAAAAGGATAAATATGAAAAAAGGAAATTCAAACATCCATCTTGAACTTTGAACAATTCAATTATTTTGAACAATGAAAAAAATCTCAAAAATTCACTTAATATAGAGGAAGGGAGTATTGAATAAAAATAATTAAATTATTAGGAAATGACAAAACCCAATGACATACAAATGGGTCTGACAGATTTCATTAGCACAGTAATAATTAAACAAACATCAAAGCAAGGAAATGGTTGTTTCTCAGTAATTTTTTTTCTAATAGAAAAGAGCTTACTTTGAATGAGCTTAGTACACGTGTTTCAGAAAAGAAATAAGCAGCTTTGAAAAAGCTTGAATGGACTAAAATAGCAATCATCATTATTTGAAATTCGTAATGTTTATTTGTGGTATTTTGAATTTTTTATTTAAATTTAATGATATTTATTTTTTTATAGATATAATATTAACAATCTAACATTAATTTTCAAAATAAAAGGTAATTTATAGATTAAAAAATGGACAAATAAATCAAAATTTTAAATTTATAACATCATAAATATCTGCTACACCTAATTAAGTAGTACCTAAGTGTTGCTTATTTGATTCTTTAATTTTTCAATCACATCCATATTTAGCCACGAGTGAAACTTGGACTAATAATACTAAAAAAAAAATCAAATAGTAGTAGTGATCACTTTTTAGTTAAACGTGAGTTAATTTCATGAATGATCATGCAAATTTTATTCACTATATTAAAATTATCAACACTCAACTTTGTCTAAATATAACACGGTAATTCATTTGAGAAAAATAAATGAGACATTTTCTATAATACTTTCAAAAATTTACGTGATTTTTAGTATAATTTTTTTATTAATGAAATGCAATAAAATTAAATTAAATAATTGTCTTATTGGAGCTCACGTATTTCTATAATTAGTTGAAGGATTAAAACAAATATTGTTGCAGTCCTGTTAAAGATAAATGTTATAGCTTCTTTATTAAAGCAAGAATCAAATATAAGATGACATTAATTTTCAAAATAAAAGGTAATTTATAGATTAAAAAATGGACAAATAAATCAAAAAAATTAATTTATAACATCGTAGATATCTGGTACACTTAATTAAGTAGTACTTATTTAATTTGTTTTTTATAGTAAAAATTCATTTATGTAGATAAGGTTTTCTTATAATAATAATAATATCTTTTTAATTATATAAAACAAAATATTTTGATGAAATTTAAAAATTAAAAATATTTTTATGTAAAATAAAAGATGGAATAACTAATACGAAATGTCAAAAGCTTCAAATGAGTTGAAACAAAAACAGAAATAAAAAATGAGGTTGCCTGGGTTCGAACCCTAGACCTTGTCCTTAATAACTCAAGCTTAAACCAGTAAGCCAAGCAAGATAATGTGGAGGTGTGCACACAGCTGAAGCTGACATTTTGACGGCCAGCTGTGTGCTTATTCTCCTTTCTTATATAGTAACTAGATGAAAAGGTGCCCGTGCCAGCACGAGCCCAATATCTGTTATTCTTTTGTCACTTTATGTGACATAAATAAAATTTAGAGTGTCAATTAAATTTTAAAATGATTTTAAAATATTTTAAGTTGTTAATTATTGTAATTTATAGTACATTTTACGTAATTTTTAAATAATATATGTTACTTCCTTTGTTTCACTATATGTAGCACAAATAGAATTTCAAGAGTCAATATGTTGTTAATTATTGAGATTTACAATACTTTTTACATAGTTTTCAAATTAAATAATATATGTTACTTCTTTTGTCCCATTTTATGTGACACATATAGATTAATTTTATGAATCAATCGAATTTTTTATATATTCTTTTTAAAAATATTTTAAGTTGTCAATTATCATGATTTGTCAGTCAATTTTTAATACGTTTTTTTTAGATATTGAAATTTTTTAATTATTATAATTTATAGCATTTTTTAATGTAATTTTCAATAATAATGTTATTCTCTCTGTCCCAATTTATGTTGTACTGGTAGAGTTTTTATATGTCTTTTAAATTATTAAGTTATTAATTATTACGCTTTATAGTACTTTTTACGTCATTTTTAAATCATATCTGTTACTTCCTTTATTGTTCCAATTTATGTGGTACATATAAAATTTTGAGAGTCAAGCAAATTTCTATATGTCTTTTAAATATTTTAGCGGTTAATTATTGTGATTTATAGTACTTTTTACGTAAATTTCAAATAATATATGTTACTCCCTTTTTTTTAATTTATGTGACATTGATAGAATTTCGAGAACCATTTAATTTTTTTAATATATTTTCTAAAATTTTAAGTTATTAATTATTGTAATTTATAGTGCATTTTATGTAATTTTAAATAATATATATTACTTTATCTACATCAATTTATGTGGCATAGAATTTTGAGAATGAATAGAAACTTAATGCAAGATATATAAATCTTCTTTTCTACGGCAAAATTTGATCAATTTGAAAATTATTTAGAGGCTACTCTGGTCAATCTAAATAAATTGTGTGCAATGTTTATTATAATATGTGCCTTTTACTGTCATACATGAGCATAACATTGGGTTCTTAATGAGCAAAACACCAAATATCTATGCTAATATATCAAATGAATCCAATCTCAAGCAACGTGGGTCCATGAGGGTGTTGTTGTAATTATGTTTAAATGAAACAACTTCATTCATTGGATAAGAATTAAAGTTATTGTAGCTCATTTGATATATTTTGCCATGTTTGACTATGTTGTCCTTTACAAATGTCATGGTGCTGTCTTTAAGCAAAACATGTGTAAGTGATACAGCCTTTTTTTTTTTTTTTTTGGTCAGAGCATCAACCAAACTTTTCCAGAAGTTTATTCTAAGACGAATTAGTAGGGGATGACAGGCAGGCATGCTGACAATGACCTGCCTCTGCTTATCCCCACTTATATACAAGTAGTAGATATATATAATGACCTGCCTGCTTATCCTCACTTATATATAAATAGTAGATATATATATAGTATATGTAATACTAGCCTCTTTATTTATATTTATTATATTTTATAATACCATAAACAGTAGCTGCCAAATCAGAATGATTTGGTTTGAGCCGGTCTAAGATAATGAAAATATTATTTATTATTATATTAATAAAATTGATTTAACTAAATCTGAAGACTAATTATCCAACATAAATAACTTCTATTTTTTTTTTTCTGGTAGTTAGGTAGGTTTTGTTGTTTTTAATTTTTATCCTACCAAAGTACTTTTTTATTAAAAATTTAAATTTTTTCCTATTAATCTCTCAGTTTATGTGATTGTGTTTGTCTATTGTTTTTTATTTTATTTATATTATCCATTGTCTTTTATTTCCTTACTTTACAATCTGCTACTGTGGGTGTGTTTTCTATGGATAAAAATATTATTTAGAAAATGTTTTTTATTTTTTCATGTTTGGTTGGACAAAATTTTTAGAAATATTTTTTCTATGAAAATAAATTTCTTTAAAATGATGAAAATGACTAATAGAAGTAGGAAAAACAAGTTTTATAAGCGACATTCTATGTTTACTGTGTCCTTCAATAGTTCCACTGACCCAACCCCTACCCCTGAACATTCCACCCTCAAATAAAAAATTCACTAGTATAATATAAGTATATCTCACATAATATAAGCAGTAAATTACCTCTCTTAATTAATTAGTGAGTGAAAATGCTTTAATTATTCTTCAAATTTAGAGTTTAATTGGTGCATCGGGCTAAGCTTATTCGTCTAAGCATTTCAATTATTTCAGTAACCTCTAATATTGTGTAATCAGAGAATTAATCGCGGTTAGTATTTAACATAAATTTATTTATTTGTTATTTAATACTAAATCAAATCAAACTTTTAAGTATCATCTTTTAAAAGTTAATATCAGAGTATACCATGCCAAATAAAAAAAAATGTAAGATGATTTTTAGTGCTATCCTATCAATTTTAATTTATTGAGCAGCTGCAATTACTTGCTCCCCTCTACTTTGGCAACTGCCCTCCATCTTTGACATTAATTAAATGCCAAACCTAAAAGCTCTAGCCAAGTTTGGGGGCTAGACTTTCAATTAAGACCAACAACTGTCATTCCATTTAAGGGTGTTTTTCAATTTTCTTACGTTTGGTTGGCTTAAATAATTTAGAAAATATTTTTTCAAATTAACTTATGTTCCTCAAATCTAAGGAAAATGATTTTCCTTCAAAAATTAAGGAAAACACTTTCCAACACTCTCCTTCAGCCTCAAATTACAATTTTTTTTCTTACGCCACCCCACCCCTTCTCCTGACCCCACCCACCCAGCCCCCACCCCGCTCTCCCAAAAAAAAATAAATTTAAGTTTATTGTTAAAAAATATTTTCAATTTCAATTTTTTATTTTTTTTACTCCATCCTACCCCCGTTCCCCCCCCCCCCCAAGCCCCCTACTGCTCCCCCCTCCTAAAAAAAAAAATCTCAAATTTAAAAAAAAAAAAAATTTTGAGAAAATAGTCAAATGCCTCCTTAATCTATTACCGGATTTCCAACTACACACCTATACTTCATGAAGGTCCTATTACCCCCTTGGACTATTTCAAAATGGAATTAATTTCACCCTAAAATGTTATACCCAGATTTATTGTGTGAAGTGAAACACACGCACCAACCAATATTTAACAGGTGTATTTTCTATTTAAATTTATTTTTTATTTACTTTCTTTCTCATTCTTCTTCTTCTTATTACTCTCCATTGTTTTTTCACCATTAAAACAATATTAAAGCTTCTTCTAGTGATAGCTAAAAATGCAAAAAAGTTAGATTATTGAAAAATATTATCTAGAATCTTTTTCTAATGATAAATCTGAACAAAAATCGTTAATGGATATTGTTGAAAATACAAATTGATTAAACGGGTTGAAGAAAAAAAATCAACATCTCTACCGAAGATGAACAAAGAATTGAATTTGTTTTATTTCTTTCTCTGATTATAAATTGTGTGTAAATAAAATTACAGATCTAATGTTTGTTTTTGGGTAACTCGAAAGATTGATTTGTATATATGAAAAAGATGAAAAGTGAGGTAAACTATGAAGAAAATTGGAAGAAAGAAGAGATTAAAAAGTTGCCGGAAAATTCATCTTTCTTAGTTCTTTGGCTCCTCTTCTCTGTCGATTATTTCGTCGCCGTCGTCAGCACCATCAGTCTATCAGAGATGAAAGTGTTATGATTGTTGTTTCTTCTTCACCATGGAAGTGGATGAGAAAAAGTAATTACCTCCATTAAAGAGGAGACCATTTTATTTTTAAGAAATAAATAAATAGAAAAAATAAAAAATATATAAATTATTTAATTATAACATAAATATAATAAAGTTTTTACATGTTTATTGCTTCTCATTCTCTTTGAGAGAGTGAAATGCACTCTCTATGCCAACTCAGCACTTAGCGTGTTATTTATTCTACTTTAAAGTAGTTCAGGGGTGTAATAGGACCTCCGTGTAGTATAAGTGTGTAGTTGAGAATACGCTAATAGATTAGGGGATCATTTGGCTATTTTCTAAAAAAAAAAAATTTCAATTTCAAATTTTTATTTTTTTACCCCACCCTACCTTACCTCCGACCCCCCTCCCCCACCTGCCCCCCTCCCTCCCCCAAAAAAAATTTTAAGTTTGTTTTTAAGAAATATTTTCAATTTCAATTTTTTATTTTTTATTTTTTATTCCACCCCGTAAAAGATAAAAGATATTTTCTTTAAAATATTTTTCATTCATAAATTAAACACTAAAAAATATTTTCTACTCACCAACCAAACATGAGAAAATAAGTCAAAAATCCACTTGTTTTCCAGGAAAACATTTTTCTTTCATACCAAACACACCCTAAAAGGAAAATGAGCAGTAGTATTGGCTGAGTTGGTAGGATGAATTTTTTTTTTTTTGGAAAATAATTAAATTTTTAAAATTTATTTTTTAGTTTTTGGTTAGATAAATAAAAAATTATAATTTCAATAGAATTTATAGGCAATCTAGCAAAATCTTAAGAGGATGGGGTAGTAAGGGTCTATAGGTGGCAGGACGTGAAATGACCAAGAAGTGGGGAATGAATAGGGAAGAAATAATGAATTTGAAATGACATTTATGTAACTTATTTTTCATACTTTTATAAATTTGGAATGACTCTTATATAATTATTTGTTTCTACTTTCATTAAGCAAGCCTTATTTTTAAAGAATTTGCTTTTCAAAAAAATATTTTAAGCTATCAAACATATAAAATATTTTTCTTTCACCAAATACACTCCTTATATAAGGATAGGAAAAGAGTCATACTCTTAAACTATACAAAATAGGTCAAATTTATCCCTTCATTATTTTTTTGTCAGCATTTTGTGATGTCCTTAGTCTTTTACTAAGCGCACGTGCGGCACTTGACAATTTGTTCACGTTCTTGCACCACTTACTCACGATCTTGCTAGCCAAGTCAGCCTAAGATTCTAAGAATCGCTAAGAGAATGGAAGAAAGAACACAAGAGAATTGTTTTGGAAGGATTGTGTAGAGAACTTTGTTGATTTTTGCTTGATGATTTTACAAATGGATGCTCCTCTATTTATACTACTAACTTAGGGGCTAAAGTTTAAATAATAATTGTTACATAAGTCCCTAGATATTTACAAAATAGTCCTCTCTTTAGAATTTTCTACAATGCTAGAAAATTCCAAGGGCCTTCCATGTAATTCTATAATTTTCCAATGAAAATATCTATATTTCTCTAGAATATTCTACTAAGGCTAGTTGTCTTTCCTAAGTAAGCTTCCACATAGGCAACTTTATGCCACGTGGTGCCTATGTGGAGTGATGATGTGGCGGGTCGTCACACTCCTCCCCACCTGATGTTGCGACGACCACGACACATTGCTTCTGCATAAACTCTTGAATCTTATCTTTGAATAGCCACAAGTCCTCATATCATTCCCGTGTAATTTTTTTCCGACATTTTCTCCTTCCAATGAGCGTGGAACACGGCAATGACTTTTTGTCTCTATCTCCATCAAAGCTTGCATTAGCTTCCAAGAATGTCGACCCCTCCTTCTTGAGTCCATTCAAAAGTTGTGCTTGATTCTGTTTATGTGGTATAGTTATTGTAGGCACCATGCAAGCTCCTTCTCGTTCCATGACCTATAGACAATGGGGTAGGGGTCGATCAAGGTATGATACTATGTGAAGAACTCTTGCCCTATAATAATATCAAAGATATCCATCGATCAAGGTATGATACTATGTGAAGAACTCTTGCCCTATAATAATATCAAAGATATCCATCTTTGTAATGGTAAAGTTTGTCGTACCTTTCTAGTAGCCCAATTTCACACCAACACTATTGGCAACACCATGAGCATTTTGAGGATCAGAATTCCCGGTCTTGACGCGAGAGTTAGTTGGAGCATGCTTCAACTCTAGTCTCTTTGTTGCAGCCTCGGTCATAAAATTATGAGTTGCTCCAGTGTCAACCAATGCACGAGCGGGCTTATTGTTGATGATAAGGTCCACGTACTGATTTCTATTCTCGTTAACTTGGCTAGCTCACTTTGTGATGGCTCCACATAGTCCAATCACTCCTAGTTGAGCTGTGATCGAACTCTCTCCTTGCGCTTGCTCCTTCTGTTCACGCACCATAGCGCTAAGACTCCTCAAGTTGGGACAATCCTTGAAACTATGTGGCCCGCTACATATGTAGCAACCTTTTCTCTCGGATTGTGCTTCCTTTTTCATATAGCTCTGACGACCAATTGACTTCTTATTATCGAACTTGTGGGTATACAGAGTCTTGTGGTGTTGTTGACGTACTTCCTTGCTTTTACCACATTCTCCTCCACTCTTAGCAATGCCATCTTCTGACTTACTACCTCTATCTTTGTCATACTTCTCATTCCTGAAATCCATCAAAGACTCGGCTTCCACTATGGCTTGATCTATATCAATGACTCGCTGGCGTTGCAATTCTTGCTTAGCCCAATTCTGCAGCCCGTCCATAAAGTGGAACAACAAGTTATCATTGGTGAGGTTGGGAATTTGAAGTGTAAGGGTCGTGAACTCCTTGATGTAGTCCCGAATGCTCCCTATGTGCTTCAACTCCCTAAATTTTCTTCTTGCCTCATACACGACATTATTTGGGAAGAATTGCCGCTTGAACTCGGCCTTGAACTGATCCAATGTGCTAATAGTGCACAAACCTCTCTCAGCATCAGTCGATTTACGTCTCCACTATAGCATGGCAGTATTTGACAAGTACAACATTGCGGTATTGATCTTGGCATCGTCATCTCTTACATTTCCATGTCAGAAATAGTTCTCCAAATGCCAAAGAAAGTTCTCTACTTCTTGTGCATCATGAACTCCTTTGAGCACTGGTGGCTGGGAGCCTCGATCTTTGCCTCCCTCGTCACGACAACATTTCTGGCGGTTTCAGTCACGCCAACATTTACCTGCTCTTCGAGTGCCTCTATCTTTGCCTTCATGGCATCGATAGTGCTCAACGCCTCTATGAGCCTGCACTCTAAGGTAGCGATGGTTTGCCTCGTCTCTATCTCAGTTTGCATACACCCATCTAAGTCACTTCGGATGTTTTCAATCTCTTCAAGAGTATGCCCCTCAAGAACGTCTAGAGTGCCTTCTACTTTCCCCAAGCGTTGGCCAAATATCTCGACGACGTCCATCCTTGTATTAACCTTCGTGACCCACTCTCTACCGAGCGAGACGTCCTCGGGCAGGACCTCTACATCATGCTCGCTCGTCTCAGTGGTAGAAGGTTCTTGGGATGTAAGCCCTTCATTTGGCTCAACCTCGAGCGGCACCTCCTGGTTCTTGTTGGCGGCATTCCTCTTTTTGCCATAGCCCTTCTTGCCGGCAGCATCCTGGGTGACGTTGGCTTGAGTGTTAGCAAAGTTGATTTCTCCATCGTTTGCCATTCCCTTAGTTGTAACCTTGCTCTGATACCACGTTGTCACGTCCTTAGTCTTTTACTAAGCGCACATGAGGCACTTGACAATTTGCTCACGTTCTTGCACCACTTGCTCACGATCTTGCTAGCCAAGTCAGCCTAAGATTCTAAGAATCGCTAAGAGAATGGAAGAAAGAACACAAGAGAATTGTGTTGGAAGGATTGTGTAGAGAACTTTGTAAAGAACACAAGAGAATTGTTTTGGAAGGATTGTGTAGAAATTTTGTTGATTTTTGCTTGATGGTTTTACAAATGGATGCCCCTCTATTTATACTACTAACTTAGGGACTAAAGTTTAAATAATAATTGTTACATAAGTCCCTAGATATTTACAAAATAGTCCTCTCTTTAGAATTTTCTACAATGCTAGAAAATTCCAAGGGCCTTCCATGTAATTCTATAATTTTCCAATGAAAATATCTATATTTCTCTAGAATATTCTACTAAGGCTAGTTGTCTTTCCTATGTAAGTTTTCACATAGGCAACTTTATGCCACGTGGTGCCTATGTGGAGTGATGATGTGGCGGGTCGTCACAATTTGTCCGTTACAATTTTGGTTTAAAACTCCAACTATCCAAATGGACAATACCCTTCAGTTTAACGATTTTTCCAAAATAAAGAAAAATCAACTAATTTTGCCTTTCCATTATTCGAAATGAGATAATCTGTCCTTATTTTTTAAATATTTTTCTTTTTTTAGGGGTGTGAGTGGGTGGTTGAGTGTGAGAAATATGATAAAATAAGGAAATAAGGAAATAAGTAGTATAAATGCTTTTCATTTAAAAAGAATGAAAAGATGACATGTAGTTTGTTTTTTCTTCAAGTTCGGTGCACATTAGGTATGAATTATTATTTCTGAATATGATATCATGTAACTTTTCTTACTAAAAATGATATGATAAAGGAAATCAATTTTAGTTATATTTTGATATGTTTTATTACTTACTTTAACTTTAACTCATCTCAAATTTCAGTAAAGGACAATATAATATATAGTTTCAAAAAGAAATAATAAAATAAAAAACTAGTTGAAAAATTAATATTGATAAATAAATTTTATATCCATTTGAATAGTTTGATAGTATTTTTAACCTAAAGATATAATATGAGACAAATTTAATTTATTTTAAATAATTCAGAGATATTTTTTTCCTTATAAGGTTTGCGAAAATAGGACATACAAAATAGTTGGTGCACATTTAAGCAAGTTTTATAAGTGAACTTGTACTTTCAGTATATTTGTTGCATAATAAGTTTGTCTATCTTCTTTCTAGATTATTTGAATAATTTATTGATTCACTTAATCACATAAAATTTATAAAGGAGGTAATATCTCTTAAGAAAAGTCTTTTCAGTCTTGTGACTCAAGTGAATCAAGTGTTGAAGAACATTTCTACTTGTGAAATCTATATATCGTCTTAATATTTGCAAAACTCCTAGACGTCATTGATAATAAATAGAAATTTTGAACTATATGTGTCTAACGCGGAACTTTTTTAACCCAAATGATTGAGCTCAAAGTAGGAAGAATTTGAATTTGTGGATTTTGAATTATAATCTTTTGAATTAATTTACACATATTAAATAACTAGTAAACTAGTCTGCGCTTTGCGCGGTTCTTAAAATCTTACTAAATTTATAAAATAATCATATCTTTATATACAAAAATAAATTCAATAAACAAAAAACCCAAAATTTGGCAGATAGATTCTCTTTTTCACTCTCTCTCTCTCTCCACAATTTGACAGTGCTTAAAATATTCAAATGTTTTTAATAAAATATTTGAGATCTTTAGTTATAAATATACTATCAAAATATCTTTTTGTTTTGAGAAAAAAAAATACAAAAATATGGGTTCCTTTGAGTCCAATCTCTTATGTAATATAATGTTTGAAACTCTTATCTTTATTATTTTATAAAGAGATAAATGTCAAAAACACACCTAAACTATTCTCTTTTTTGAGTTTCATACCTAAATTATTAGGAGTGTGAGTTTCATACCTAAACTATCACTTATTAGTTTGAGAAACACACCTCAGTGGTGTGTAAAATACACTCTCTCTTTAATTTGCAAAAATCTTACCACATGGATAAAATATTCCACCTTGACAAAAATATAATAAACTATTAATATTATCTCCACCATCTCCTACCGCGCCGACAATCTCCCCGTCCTTTTGTTTTTTAAAATTCTTTTATAAAATATTTTCTAAAAATTCAGACCACAGTCCCTCCCCCACTTCTTCCTAAAATTTTTTTTGATATTATTTTTTTTAAAAAATAAAATAAAATTCTATCCCACCCCATCTAACCCTCCTCTCCTAATTTTTTTTATATTTTTCTCGTTTTGTGTTAGATGTGTATATGTATTTTTATAATATATATATATATATATATAAAAAATACAAAACGAGAAAAAATTTGGAAGCGGCGGGTTATGTGGGGTGGGGTAGAATTTTTTTTTAAAAAAAATAAAAATTAAAATAATATATAAATTATTATTTGAAGGGATGGGGGGTAGTATGAGTCTATGAGATGAAGTAAGAATTGTTTTAAAAAAATTTATAAAAGAATTTTTTTTAAAAAAAAAACTAAAAAGTTGGGGTGGGGGGAGTACGGTGAGAGGAAATGGTGGAATGAGGTAAGAAAAATATTTTTCATTTTATTTTATAATTTTTTTGGGGGGAGGGGGGTGATAGTAATACTTCAATCTTTAACTTTAACTAATACAAATAATTTATTTATTTTTTGTCTGGAATGTTTTGTCCATATGGAGTGTGATGTGACAATTTTTTTTAAATAAAAGAGAGAGTGTATTGTAATAAAAGAGAGAAGTGTGTTTCTCAAACTAATAAATGATAGTTTAGGTATGAAATTCACACTCTCAATAGTTTAGTTATGAAACTCACAAAAAAAGAATTGTTTAGGTGTGTTTTTGACCCTTATCTCTTTTATAAATACAACAATATTTTAATTTCTCATGTAATTAATGCTTTAATTTTTTTTCTTGTACATAGTATTTTTAATATAATTTTTAAATCTATAAATTTTGTTTAAGGAAATGCAAAGATACTTTATTTGAATTCAACCCAAAAATTATATAGCTTATACTTGCACACAGAATCGTGTGGCATAAATGAGATAAAAAAATAAAATAACTCGGGAATTTTTTTTTACAAACTTGCGAAATCCAACCATACAAGTGTGGGTTCAAATGAACACAATCACTACTAAAATAAACTCAAATGTTTGCGTATATTTATTACTTTTCGAGCTATATTTCTGACTATATATAATTCCAATAACTTTTATCAAGCATCAGGAATATATGTGATTAAATGTAATCTATAACTCAGTTGGCCAAATGTGATCAATAAAAGAATGAAAAAGGAATAGTAACATAATACGTTGACTTAGTTAATTTGCCAAAGTAATTTACCGATTAAAAGCTAGTGATGAAAACACACAATGATTCTAGGCCATAACCACCGTTTACACGCCCGCTTAAATCGATCCTTAATGCTACGTCGAGAATTGATAGACCTCTTTTCCTTAATTTAATAAATTGTAGAAGCCTTAAACTTAAAAATAATATTTATCCGTAAAATTAGTCCATTGTTCAAAGAAATCCAACCTCTAATAAATTTCTAGTATCTGTATACAAAAAAGACAAAACATCAATATAAATATAAATTTAAGAAAATAAGACATGAAACTGTAATATTACAGGAGAGGAATTAAAAATAGTCAACCGATCACAAAGGAAGATCACCAGAACATAGAAAGAATTCATGTTCTTCATCGTCAATCGCTAGTGTCTTCTGCTTTCTTCTTGAGTTTCAAATCCGAAAGAGTTGTCTTTGTTGGATGGGAGATTGAGAGGCAAAATATAAATGTAGAAACCTCTTAATTTCCTTAGAATTATATATACGATGAATTCATCTGGCTTGAGAAGATGAAAAGATTTGAATAAATTATATGCAAAAACACAAATTCTATCTGTAACTGATTTGTAATTGGATTAATATTTAATGAAACGCATTAAGTTGCTTAGAATATGTTTAATCCTTCAATTAAGATCATTAACTTAATCATGTCATAAATTAACAATAGAATGCCAAAATTCTGGGGAAAAAAAGAAGATAAATAATAACGCAGCCCAATCAGACATGCCACCTCACTTTTTTATAATCCAGCTTAATTTTTTTATATATATTGACTGTAAATAAATTAAATAATAAATAGAAAAATACTTTAAATATTTAAAAATATATTGTCATTTTATAATTAGAAGAAGATTATGAAAAGTAAATTTATTAAGAGTGAAAATTAGAGAGGTAAAATTGGCATGTAAAGAGTTTTTGTTGTAAATAAACCTCCATTAATAAATTAGTTATAATATATATATATATATATTGATTGATTGATTGTAAATAAATTAAATAATAAATAGAAAAATACTTTTAAATATTTAAAAATATATTATCATTTTATAATTAGAAGAAGGTTACGAATTTTTTTTTATTAAGAGTGAAAATTAGAGAGGTAAATTAGCATGTGTAGAGTTTTTGTTGTAAATGAACCTCTATTAATAAATTAGTTATAAAATAATTGATTTAAATAAGAAAAATGGTCAAAAATAGGAGAAAAAAGAAAAATATGAATGGAGATCATACAGAGGTGCCACATCACGTTGTCTATGTTTCTACTTTATTATATAGATAGATTTTAAAAATAAATAAATGTAGAATTTAACTCAAAATTATTAAATTCTCTTAGCCTTGATTGAGCCTAAGAAGAAAAGGAGGAGAAGGTCAGTTGAGTTCTTGAAGAAAATTAGTAGCTCATTTTTTTGACGTCTCAAAATACTAGTATTTTATCTCTCTTTTTTTTTTTTTTTTGGATAATGTTAGTTTTGCAGACAAATCAGTTGGAGTGAAACAAGTAGTTGAAGCTTTAGGGCTAAATCGGCATATAAGATTGCTTGTGGTGACGAAACTATCCCACATGACTAGTTATGCAGCAATATATGAAAGTTTTGCATTTTTGATAAGGTAAAATATTTTTTATGACTTGTGTCAAACATAATAAATTCATATCAAATGAGCTTTGACCTATCAGGAAAATAATTGAGTTACCTAAGTGAGAAAGACATGACAATAGTGTAAAGGGGTCCTTATATATTATCATGGCCTCTCCAAAATTTAGACAAGTATAGACTAAATTTATCTCATAGATAGAAATTGATGTTATGAATACTAAGTTATAACATTCTATTATATGGCATATATGTAAAGAATGAAATAGAAAATTTGATTGAGTGAAACTGTTTTCCTTCAAATCTTATATCTAAACACATTAGAGATTATGCACATGAAGTTGATAAAAGTACTATTAATTTGGTATTCTTGTGCAGGAAAGATGGCAGTATTAAGCTTCAAACCGGAGATGCATGCTTTCGGAAGAATCTTTGGAAATGCTCGAGGCAAGTGGTTCATGGGATATTGAAGTAAGATGAAGCCTACTTCAAGTCGCAGAGCATCAAAACAAGGGTTGAAATTAGCAAAAGGAAATGGGATGTAAAGATCTGAAAGTACTGGAGACAAATGAATGGCTCACCAACAACGTAGAACAAAGCTAAACTTGTACATACACGGTACTTACACTGTGTGAGATTCCTGTATTCGTTTCACAAATTTTGTTCGGCTGTTATATTTTAAAAAAAAATAAAACTGGCATGTAAGTGCAGGTAAAACGTTTAGCATATCAGGCACACATTTCCAGGTTAAACTGAGGAAAAGTAGACCAAAAGGCCGCTATCAAGCATTATAGACTCAACAAGTACAATAAATTTGGAATCAATGACCAGTTTGTTTCTTTTTTTTTTTGTCCTAAATTGAAATTTATGATATGCTACAGGTGAAGTAACACAGTTATCCCCATCTTGCTAATGTTCCAACCTATCAATTGTAACTTAAACAAACTTTCCACAAAAGCCGATGCCTGATTTATAGAATATCTACAATTAAGAAAAAACAAACAAGTCTCCAAATTTTGAACCACCCCTTGCAGTTAGTCATAGCAGATGCTCCACGGCATGAAACAGTCTGTCAACTCTGCAAGCAACCAATAGTAATATAAGGATTGAGGATAAGTAATAGAAACAAACTACATTTACTTGTATAAAATAGCAATAGGCCACTCTAAAAATTGCACAAGGTGCTAAAACAAGAATACCCAGGCCCCTCATTTTCCAAACTGCTAATGATCTTCTCCCCGCAAAGTATTTTGTCTTTTCTTTCAAAGCTAAAAGTTTGACACAACACTAGCTTCAGTCTTGCATGAGTCTTCATGCATGTTAAGTAACTGAGTAGTGGTTTAACAACCACTTAGGAGTACTCATCCCTTTGTCACATATTTAAAGGGCATATGAACAGCCTCTCCCTGGTTGATTAACGGACTAATATTTTATCATGCCAAACAAAAAATTGCATATATAAACAACCCATCATCATACCATTGCTGATTCTTCCTGAACTCAGTAAGAACTGGGTATATGTTCTCAAAGGCAGTATATGTCTCATCTCTAACCTGAAATACAAGAAAATCCTTAGTAAGATGAAATGGTAAATCACCAGCATAACATACAGAAATTTAGTGAAGAATCTTCAACAGGCTGATACTATTGTATTACCTTGGCTCCTGTGATGACAATTTTCCCAGAAACAAAAATAAGCAGCACTATTTTTGGTTGTTTCATACGATATATTAATCCAGGAAATAATTCTGGCTCGTACTGTACAAAGAGAAAATGAAAGATGATAAATACAAGGAAGAATATTAACAATCAAGTCAACATACTGATTTTATCTGTCAGAAATCCCACTAAACAGTTCTTTTGATTTTCTATTTACGACGTCGTGATTCGAATGAACATATCAAGGTACTGAAGCTCAAGCATCCCCACCTGGACCAATCACTTGGAACTATGTACCAGTTGCATTTCTAGTTAGAAATAAGGGTAGGAATCATTTTAAATCACAAATCATAAATGAAGCACGTGGGATTGGTTATACCACATACCACTCCTATTATGGAACAGCTTTACCTTACGAAACAATTATTCAATTAAATTTAGTACATGCTAACGATATTGCAAAAGGGTGGGGTGGGGGGAATCCAAATGTCAAGAGAAAGATGCCTACAAGATTCTTACATAAGGCTGATACGATGGGGTATGAAGCAGATGACCATGAGAGACTAAGAACTGCATAATCATAGCAAGAGTAGTTTGACCACAAAGGATGAAGGGAAGCAATTGTGCTGAAAGGCTAGAGTTGAGAGCCATATTTTATTTATCTTCTCGTACTTCATACTTTTTCTCAACCCCCCCCCCCACCCCCCCAAGGTGGCAAGGAGGGAGATACTCAATTAGCGTCAAGGTCATACAACCAGGAAGGTTGTAAACTTTTGATAGGTAACAAGTACTAATAGACTGCATGACAGGAAGGTACAAAAAGCATGCTGACAAGTTCTTTGCCAGTCACTGGGCTCCAGCTACTTGGACACACGCATCACAATCTAAGTTGAGCCTTTATCCATCTGTATCAAATTCAGCTAAATAACTGCTTTCTCTATAACTGAGTGATAATAAGCATACCAAATTTTGTAAAATTAAATTGACCAACATAATTATATTTTAAGAAAAACGTATTATAGTAGGTACGGGGAGAGGTAGACCGAAGAAGTACTAGGGAGAGGTGATTAGACAGGACATGACTCAAATTCAGGTTACCGAGGACATGACCTTAGATAGGAGGGTGTGGAGGACGCATATCAGGGTAGAAGGTTAGTAGGTAGTGTTCTCTTGCTTTCCAAGGGTTTAGGCGTGTTGGGTGTTTGTCGGCGTACTAGCTGTAATATTTTAGTTCTTGCTTTTGATATCTATCATAGTCTGTTGTGTATTGTGTTTCGATTGTCGCACTATTTTGTTGTTCTTATTCCTTTCTTGCAGGATTTCACTGCTTCCCTTTGCTATGTTTTTTTTCTCACTGTTTACTTACTCTTTGTACTTGGACTTGCTACAATTTGAGCCGAGAGTCTTTCGGAAACAACCTCTCTTCCTCCACGAGGTAGTGGTAAGGCCTGCGTACACTCTACCTTCCCCATACCCACTTATGGGATTCCACTGGGTATGTTATTGTTGTTGTTGTTGTATATTATAGTAGTAAGTGATAAACAATTGTGATAAGGAACATCAAATCACAGTTTAAGTTTGAAGTGTTAATAAATATAAATAGTAGAAGATCTGAAGTTCTACAGTGTGTTTAATACTTCAGACCAGTCAAAACAGAGGATGTCACTTGGATAGGTGGATTATTTATGACCAAGATACTTTAATTCAGCACCATTTGCAGTTAATCCAAAGTTTAACCAAGACCATGACCTAGTCTTTTCTCTGATTAATGGTCCAACCATTGAGGAAAAGATTTACGTTCTCATGCTTGCTTATTCTGTGCTACCAAAAGCTTCTGTTAACCACGCATAAAGTACCAGAGCCTTCAAAGTTCTGTGTATTCCTAATAGCCATCATTTCCAAGACAATTGACATGAAGGAAAACAGGTCAACAATACCTAATATCTAAAACCAACAATAAATCAATTTTGGAATTTTATCTGTTACTAGATGAAGACTAATAAATAGGAAGACATAATGATAAAATAGGTAAATATTACCTCCAACAGTATAATTCAAAAGGAATGATATATTGAAATTTTAAAATTTGTTCTGATATACATACAATTACAGGATAATACATATGAAGACTGAATAGAAAGAAGGCAAATGCTGAAATTTGTTGGCCAGTAGCGTAACCAAATAATCAATTCCATGAAGGGCTTACAGGTAAAACATCCATTGCAATTACAATATAAAATTATGAACACTGATATATGTCAATACTTACACTTGAGAAAGCACCGTGGGCATATGCAAGGCCTTCAAGTCGAATAGGAAATTTAACATCACAAGAACCAACTATATTCTGGATCTTAAAATCCTGCAATGGAGCAAAATCAGTATAAATAACTTAAACATATAGCAGAAACAACAAAAAGAACAAAATTACAGACTAGGGATTGTTTGGAAAGAAGTGTCCTTTATCTTGTGTATTGCTTCCACAAAACTAGAACCAAAGAAGAAAGGAATGTTTAAAAGAGTTCTAAATCATTTTGAAGCATTTCAAAACAAGTGCTAATTCTTGAAATAAAAGAAATATTTCTTAGCCGCTTCCAGAACATTGCAAAATGAGTACTGCAGGCTTTCAATCACATCCCAGCACAGAAGCAGCTATAGGGTTTCCTCTGCACAACTTGTTGATCGAGGTAGTGGGTTTACTTTTTCCCTTGATTCTAGGGAATACAAAGCACCAGAGCAGTTTAGCATCGATCACCACCTCCGGGCTCAAAGCAGTATTCTGATTTGTCTTCTGTGCTGGAATCCTAAATATACTTAAAAGTCCTCTTATTTATTTATGCGGGATTCAAGTGAAAATAGGTACCAGCATTGAACGGTTGGATCCAGATATAGTGGAATATATCCATTAAGTGTAGTTCTGAAGTAGAACCTTAGAAAAGAGTTCGCACTCATGGAAAAAAACATTTAAAACTGTAAAGAATGTAGTAATAAAGGATGGGAACATAAAAAGTTCTTTTCTTCTCTTTCCATTTTTTTTGCTGAAGAGGCAGTTTTCTTCTTCTCATTTGTTATTTTCATGTCACATTCAGGATGAGGAAAGGGGATATGCCAATATCTATCTATAAAATATCAAGAAACTGAATAACTGAACGATGGTGGTTACCTTAAACTTGGCTGGAAAACCAAGCTTTTGAATGATTCTAGCATACTGAAAGATTAGGAGAACATCAAAATAAGAAAGATAAAGTACTTGAAAAATAAAAAGAAATTTGAGAACTTGACAATTTCTTATAATAACTACTACTCCCTCTGTTTTATTTTACTTGGCCCCTATATAAAAAATAGGTGTTCTTTTTACTTGTCCATTTAGCAAATCAAGAGAGTTTTACTTCTTCTTTCCCATAACACCCTTAGTATTTAAATAACTACATAAAGTAATAATAGTCAAATTTAGAGTTCTGTTTTCCGGTTTGCTTGTGCGATTTGCAAAGTATCAATATTAAGATTAGTTTAATAAAATACACCCCTAACAAGAGTTTTCTTAAGGATTGTGCTAAGTCAGCATGGGTCAAGTAATATGAAATGGAGGGAATACAAGACATTAAAAGATCGTTGAACAGTCTGGACCTTTTCAAGAAATATACTAGACTGATCCTTAATACAAATTAGAATTATCTGATTCATCGAACTTAGATTAGGATCTGGTGATTCATCACAAAGGATACAATACTAGCTATTAACTAGTACATACTTTCCGGGCTGCCAACTTTGATTGTTGTTCACTTTTGGCTCCAGTACAAACCTGAGACAGATAAACTAACAATTAAAAAGCAGATAACAAAATGAATGTTTTTTTTATGACCAGCAGATAACAAAATGAATAATTACGAACAATGAGAAGTTCATAATAACAAGGTTACGTAAGAAGTTTCCAGAATTATTTAAATTAATCAGCAACAATGCCAATACTTACTAAAACCAAACCCATCAAAAGCCGTTTAGAACATACCATTTTCCCAGAAGCGAAAATCAATGCGGTAGTTTTTGGTTCTCTAATTCTCATGATCACTGCAGCAAAACGCTGAAAGCACAACAAATTGTTAAAGTAATATATACTTTCATTCTCAATTGCTTGACAAAGAAACACTGCTGATACAACATACAAATATTCACAAATAGTTTGTTCAGCAGATCCTACTAGAATACAGTTACGAAACAAGTTAAGAAGTATAACCTTAGAAGCAAATATAAACGATTGCTACTTAATTGCTTTATACACAAATTTATGTCAAAGTAAATGTTTTACATATCTACCTTCTATTAATGATAGAATACCTACTTTTAATGATTCATGGATTACTTTGTAAGAAACTGCTGCAATTCTATTAATTTGTCAAACCTTAAATAGGAACATCAAATATATCGGTTTAGAGCCTTACCCAAACTTTCATAATCAAGAAGGTGTAAACAAAACAAACAGAGAAGACAAGTAGAAATCCAGTAACAATTCCTAGCTAACATGGTCCAGTTGGTAAGCAAAAGCAATTAAGAGAACTTAGTTTGGATAAGTGAAAGAGATAGCTTGCATTGAAGGCTAGGTGACCAACTGTTAAAACTTAATAATTAACTGAGTTGTTAAGTGCCAAAAAGAATCAAACTGGGACTTGTGGTTTACAGACCATAGTTGTGGAAACAAAAAATGGATGCAAGCCACAAAAAGAGAGTCAAATAAATGGAAAAGATGGGCTGATAACCCAGAATACTAACTTTTTGTAAAAGATCAAGAACCAGCCTTTTATCAAAATTCAAGCTGGATTATGATCTGACGTGCCACTAGCAGACCAAGTTCAGTAAGTCAACATTGCATGGACATATATGCATGTAAAATATATAAAACCTACGATAAATCATGCTCAACTAACGACTTGCAGACCAAGTTCAATAATTCAACATTGCATGCCCATATATGCATGTACAAATATATTAAAACCGACGACAAATTGTACTCAAACCCAAGCTCAGCAAGCTGATTATCCATGTGTGTGTACATATAAATAAGACACCTACCTGTTCTTTTAGGCATTATGCAGAAAACCTCCAAATGGAACTTTCCCAATTCAATCCCACTAATAATCTCTTTTATTCTTGAACTATTTTCTTTCTTCCCTTTCTTTCTCCTCCACTCCCTCTCTATCCATGATTTTATCTTCATATTCAATCTCTCCCTCAACTCTCCTCTCCCCTCCCCAACCAGGGTTCTCTCAGAAAGATAGTTCCCTTTTTTCTTCTCATTCTGTTCCATTCTTCTCAATTTAACCATAAAAAGCATAAAACTTCCATAACAAAACATATCACAAGTACCTTTAGAGTCTCTGCTGTTTGCTTTAGGTCCTGAGACTGAGATAAGGTCAATGAGGAACTTCAACTACCATGTTAATCGTGAATATTTTCAAGATTTAGGGCACTGGTTCTAATATCAGATCCATACAGATATGCATTCCAGTGCCATAATTTCATATCTAAGCAAGTTGGCCCTAGGGTTGAAAGCTTTTCTTGGTTTGTAAATAGAATAACTCCTATGGATTTTTTCTTTACCAAAAAAAAATTAGCTCCTATGTATTTTTTATTATAAATAGAACAACCTCCACAGGCATACATATGTACTAGATGCAAAGCCCCATGCCAACACAGGCCCAACAAAATCGTACTAAAAGTGGTCTTATGTACTTTTTCTGCCTCAATTTATGCGACACATTTTTCTTTTTAGTTATCCCAAAAAATGACACATTTCCTTATTTGACAAATGTTTGATAACGTTATCACATTTTGTCCATGTTGGGTCCTACTTATTTGGAGAAAAAAACTTTTATTGACGTGGGACCAAACTATCAGCGGAAAAGCATATGTAAAGCACCTTTAAAGCATCGACATTGAAATTCCAAAAACACCCCTCGGTATGAAGTAGGCACGTCGCCGAACATGTATTTTTTGTAAAAAATAATATATTGTATATATATCATTATAAAATTTGTCTATATGACTTATTGGTTTGTTTTGATTTTTTATTCAGTTTGTTTTTTAAAAAAAAAAATCAAATATTATTGAATTTTTAAAACTTAAATCCAAACCAAACCAAAACCAAATAAAAATCTGTTTATTTAATTGATTTTTAACCAAACCATGAACACCCGTAGATATAAGAATACAAGATGAGCATGACAAAAGTGGATCCCAGAACCACGAGCAAGTTTTCACAGTTAAATATAATCACCTAGCTAGTAGCCATGTAACCAAATAAATAAGTCAGCAAATGAATGAAATAGTTAAATGGACCCACAACCTCATAAAAGCTGTACAGTTTTTCAACAAAAAGGACGGAACTGCCCTCATGAGTCATGCTGAAGCACACATGTCGACAAAGACCAGTGTGCTTCTAGCCTATTTTACTATACAAAATATGTATAGTATGATTCCTATATTAAAACAGAATGGCAAAAAGACATTCTGGCTATTTGGGCTTCCACAAGAAATATTGGCTTTCATGTTTTTATGTAGAGAAAGAATGAGAAGAGATTAAGGCCTTAATCTCACTCAAGTTGGTCAATGATTGAGCTGAATGATTTACAGGCAGTAATTTAATTTTAACATGTCAAGATGACCTCAGGACTTAGTTTTTGAGCCAAGAGGACTAGAGCACAAGCCTCGGTGCTAGTTGTAACCAAACATTCAAAATGTCAGACCACTTTGTTCATAGGTCCTAAATTTTGGTCATTGTTACTCCCTTTACACTCCTTTTTGTGAGCATTGGCAATATGAGACAATGAAATTCATTCACAAGCTTAGACTTTGTTTTCATAAACATGGTGTCCGGGCCAACGTGCACAAACCTCGACTCATTCCATGGGGTACTGACCACCAAGGCTTGGACACATGGGAAGAAATCACACACTTAGACATTAAAACAAATCATTTGGAGGGGAGTCCTTATATAAAAACGTCATTTGGGAAACTACTAAAAGGAGAAAATCGACTCATAAGTTATTGTCAAGAAAAATAGTCACATGCTCAAATAAAGTTCATTTAGTTCCGCAGGAAGCTTCTATTATCTCCCAACATTCAGAACCCAAAAGCAACAACATTCTGTTTGTTTTTTACTTTTCAAATTCATGAAGTTCAATACAAATCATTTGAAAGCAACAGGTAAGCAAAAATAGCAAATCTCTTACAGTTTCATAAGAAGATCTAATAGTACATAGCTCCATTCCCATAAGATAAAACAAATCCTGAATGTGCATTAAGAGGATCTAGTATCTAATCAGTATCACCAACTACAATAACAACTACAGCACAGAAATATACCTTCGGATTGTACTCTGCATTTCGAGCTTGAAGTGCAATAGCTTTCAGGTCCAACTTGCAGTCCAAATTAACCGTTGAGACAATATTCCTAGCAGTTAAAAAGAATGACAGATGCATAGATCACTCAGTGAAAAATATACTTTTAAAACACACACTACTGCCGCTTGCACCAATCAACCTAAACATATCAGAAGTAATTATATTACTCGTTGAACTTGTGTAAGCAGAAATGACAAGTATGTTTAGGTGAAAAGCAAGCATACAAAGAAAAAATTGCTAGGTAATAGTGGAAGAGGATTATTGACTAATTACATGTTTCCACGTCTTTTAATGTTCTTAACCTCTTTGACAAGACCCAAATATTTGGGATCTCAAAGTTTTTAAACAGAAGTTACTGCCTGTTTTGATTGACTTATATCAAGTTCCTTTAAGCCAAATAGCTTTTAAGCACTTTGGTAGTGTTAAAAGGTAAAACAAAAGGGTGCTTTTAAGGCTTAAGCACTTGTTTTTAAGACAAAAATAACTCAAAAGTCATATGTTAAGATTCCTAACTTATGGTTTTTGGCTTATAAGGCAAAATCTATAAGCCCATCCAAGCAGGCTCGCTCTTGTTGAAACTTCTCAAAGTTCTTTATCAAAAAATTTATGACCCAAACTTCCCTTTGTAGAAATTTTCAGTTCCCCATCTCCAATTTCTCTATTGTCTATGTTTTTCTTGATAACCAAGAAATCCCCATGGGAGCAGTGGATATCTGGTGGATATCAATACTACTCCTTCCATTTTAATGCAATTGATAGTATTTGTTTTCCAAAACAATAATTTGACAATTTATTACACTACATTTTAAAAAGTCAAATAAAACACTAAGTTTCTGGGACAGACTACATTTTAAAAAATCAAATAAAACACTAAGTTTCTGGGACAGGAATAAACGATCAATGACTTGTAAACAATTCATAGGCCTTGTTAGTGGTTTTTATAGGTGATAAAGTTAGTAGAAGTGATAAGAATTAACTTACTGCAGAGTAGGGACTATTCCAGAAGGGTGCTTGGTAAGATCCACTGGCTGGCTCCCCTCTAATCCCTGATCCGCCATTCCTCTTTTGACCTAGTCCCTTCCGTACACGAAATTCTACAACAAGGGATTAAAGTAGCAGATAGAATCAATTTCTTGATTGATAAACAATACAACTACTATGCATCAATCCCAAGCTAGTTGGGTATGCTATATAAAACCCTCACTGTCAATTTAGCTTTATTTTAGAGCTGTTCCAATTCAATCTGAGATCCTTAACACTAAAAGTTATCTACATTTATACAGAGTCAATATCTCTTCATCAATTATGAAAATAGTAATTCCGACCAATCTCAACATTTATTTGATTAAAAAAAAATCTTCTTTTGAGGATGCCGGTGACATAGACAAGAACAATAATTCTTCACCTAAGCACGAAAATCAAAACCCAATTTTTTGTTTCTCTTATCAATTGTTATTTTTCCATTGAACCCAACGGGTGACTAGTGTTGGTAAAGCAAAAAAAAATGAAGTTTATATTCCTATAACAACATATCCAATAAATAAAAGTGGAGTATTATGTATAGCAGAAATTCGCTCCAATTGAACTGATACACAAATGATTACAATAAAACTCGAATGTTTAACAAAACAAGATGAAAAATGGGTCAGATCCAGACCTTTAAACGGAAAATCTAAAACTAGGGTTTGCTGAAATTGGAGCGATTGATTGAACGTTGTAAAGAAAAAAATGAATCTGTAGCGGGTAAAGAATTTGAAAGAAGGATTCTTTTATATGAAAGGGGAAGAAGATCTTTGTCGAGCGACAAGGAAGGGTTAATATATATAGAGAGAGAGGGGATGAAGAGTTGTGAGGAACGATCTGAAGAGAGACCTTATGGGAGAGGCGTGTGGTAATTCCAGTATTTGTGTGATAACCTGTGCTACGTCTAATTTACTATATTACCCCTCACTTCACCAAAACACATCTTCATGTTTTTTATGGCTATAATGGTAATAACACCTTTCTCAATGGAAACTAGATCAACGACACCGTGCTCTTTATGCTCATATTATTGGTGATTTTCGATTCAAATACATTTTAATGCTTCCATTTTTACTTGCTCAATTTATAAAGTTAAAAAATAATTTATTAAATACTATTTATTTTTTTAATGTTTATATGCCTTTTAGGAGAAATAATTAAATTGATATAGTAAAATTATTACTCCCTATATTTCATATTAGTTGAACTTTTTAAGGTTTTTTTCATTATTTAAAATAATTGAATTATTCAAAGTTAAAGAAGGATGCCTGAATTTTTTTTCATATTTGCCCTTTTATTTATTGAAATTTTTATATTTTCTAGAAGATAAATTAAACTACTTATAAAATTATATTTAGAAAAAATTACCAAAATACACAACTTATTTTACGATATTCTCAAAAATTTTCTACAATTTGAAAAAATTACAAAAATCCCTACTCTCTTCTATTCCAGGATACATCACTTCACACAATGTATCGGTCAGATACATCACTTTACACGATGTATTGGTCAGATATATCATTTTATGTGATGTATCGGGACATTGAGTGATGTATCCAAAACCGAGACGTGATGTACCGGAACGTTGAGGGATGTATCCGAAACCGGAACGCGATATATCGGAATGTCTTCGGGTTCCTCCAAATTTAAGGAATTTTTGTAATTTGGAAAAGAGTAGGGAGATAATGTAATTAGCTCTTAACACAATGGGATTTGTGTAAAATTTCCTTATATTTATGATTTCACAAAAGGCAATAGTGGAAATTAAGGTTTAAATTAGTCCTTGAATGTTTTTCTTAGGGCCCGTTTAGCCATGCGATATGAAATCATGAGATGGAGTTGAAGTTTTGTTTGGACATGCGATTTGAACTTTTTATGTTGTATGTTTTCTCATAAACATAAAAACTCATAAGTTGTAAAACTATTAAAATTGTCTCAATTCTTTATACAATCTTACCAAATAAACACAAGTTTATAAAATCGCATAATACACTATCACAAATATATTCTTAAAAAATACATTATTTATTGATCAAATTTTAATTCAATAAAAAAATAAATTTAACATAAGTTTTGACTTGTGGTGTACTAGTCTTTAGTATAATCCTCTCAGATAATACACGTTAAACTTGCATTTCTTGTTCATATGAATAAGAAGACGAACCAACATTGTTACTTTGAGTCATTGGTTGGTCAATTAGGTTGGTAAATAATGAATTTGGTGAATATAAATGGTAAAATAGAAATTGGTTCGAAGTGATAATAAATTTTATGTTAGTGAGAACAATCATTATATGAGATACAAATGGTTTAAAAAGTAATGATGTGAATTATAAATTGTATTTACATATGAAATAAATAGTCAGTAGATATAATGTAGGGTTATTTTTACAAAATATAAATTTGTGTTTCAAATCATGATTTTTGGAGAATTTGGAATTTCATCTCATGATATGAAATCATGAGATGAAATCGCATGTCCAAACGCTGATTTTATCTCATGATTTCATATTGCATGTGCAAATGCCTACTTAATATGTGTTGCATTGTCTCACAAATTAAGTTAATATGAAATAGAGGGGGGTTTATTTTATTTATATTTATTGCTTCTTAAAGTATGTGTCAAGTCAAATATGAATAAGTAAACATGAATGGGGTGAGTTATTTGTACTAAGATAGTGTTTGACCATATATTTTGACTCAAAATTTGAAAATTTATTATCAAATATCTATTTGATCATAAGTTTTGAAACGTAATTCAAAAATCTATCTTTAAAATTTTTTCAAGTTTGAGACTTTCACTCACAAGCTTTAAATTTCTCCAAGTAAAATGCATGTATAAAAAATATAACTTTTTAAACTCAAATTTCAAGTCCAAAATGCAAAACGGGAGCTAAGTTTTAGATGAGATTTAAACTTCTTACTAATTTAGATTTTGAATGGAAAAAAAACTCAAAATGATTTAGCGATAATTTCAAAGACCTTCCATTATGTTCGACATCACCTAAAGTAACATTTTTTGTAGTTTATAATATTATGTTTAGCATCCCTATTTTAATTTTATATATATTACTACATTATATAAGAGTCTACGAGAAGCAGCTCTTTGTCAACATGGTTGTTTGCAGACCAAGGGACATTTTCGGTATTATCAAAATCAAGTGCTTAACTATCTTGTACCAAGTGTTGTCATGATTATATTATTGCTCTATTGGACAAAAAAGTCAAAGTATTTTTTTATGTATTTATTCTTCTGTCCTTTGAGAAAAAATAAAAAGTACTACTACTCTGACTTATGGACCCCACCTGATACTTCCCTGCTACACGTCATATGTTTTTTTACTGCATAAAGTACTACTTTATGTTTAGATGTTTACTACACGCGTTGCTTATGCAACTCTTTTAAATTGACTCGTCCAATAAAGTGGGGCCATTAAAATTTTGTTTCAGTAGCTTTAAGGGGTCGTTTGGTTTGAATATGAGTTATGATAGGATAAGTTATGTTGTGATAAGTAATGTTGAGATTAGTTATTATGAGATAAGTTGTGTTGAGATTATTTTTTATAGAGTGTTTGGTTTATTGTATTCAAAATAAATAAATTTTAAGAACAAGTTGTTTGTTTACAAAATTACCCTTCACTTTATTTAGTTTTTTATATTTTCTTTATAAGCTTTAGTTATTCATTTTTAAAAATGAAACTTTCATTTTATTTAGCTTAAATATTTTTGTTTATGCATTCCATGATAAGTACCATATGTATTTAAAAATAAAACTTTTTCTTATGTACCTTAAAAATAGAACTTCCCTCTTAAGTTTGTTAAAGTGAAAGAAGATTTATGAGAAATCAAAATATAAATAAACATAAGAATTTAGTGTAAATTTTTAATAGAAAAATATGAATAATTATCATAAAATTAAGGAGTAGTGAATATTATTATACATGGTATTAAAAATAATATAAATATACATAAATGTGAAAAATAGTGTATAAAAAAGATTTAAAGGGGCATATTTGTCATTTATCTATTTTATCCCGGGATTACTATACCACCAAATGGGAGGGATAACTTAACCTGGTACTAATTCCTAATCCTGGGATAAGTTATACCATGTTTTGCAACCAAACAAGGGAATAAAGAATACTTAAAATTTATCCCGCGATTAACTCCTCTTATCCATTACACCAAACGACCCCTAAGTGTTTTTGTACTTAATAAAATAGAAGAATTGAAAAGGATCCACTATTTTGAAAATTACTTCTTTCAATTCGAAATCTTTATTTTGTAATAATAAGGAATAATGACTTTAAAAACATTATTAGTAGGTTATAACATCACGCATTATAATTTTGTGATCAGATTACTTAAATATTGACGATCAAGGAAACAAATTACATTGATATTTATTATAATTTTTAATATTAAAAAAGGTAAGATAACTATTATATTAATCATAAAGATGTTAATGTAATATTACTTTTCTTTTTAGTTTGTTATATATTTGAAAACTACGTAAAGATTATTTATAAGTTACAACAATTAACTATTTAAAATATTATATATATATATTGTGCAAATTACGTGAAAAATTATTATAAATCACAATACCAATTAAAAATGAAAAATCTTTCTATTTTATTGGCTTTCTAAATTTTATCTGTGTCATATAAATTAAGACAAAACAAATACTCCATCACCGAGAGGATATTGAGATGGAAGGTCTCCCGTATGTAGAGGCCGAATTTCTAGTAGCTACCTCCTTATCCCTTACCTATGTGCCCCAATAGGATGATGGTCTATGATAGACACTAGCTAGTGGATCCACGTAAGCTAAAAGTTAAGTAAAGCCTACCTTGGCAAGTAGGATGGCCCTATCGGTGTGGGGTTAGACACCGGATTCCATGTTGATAGCTCACATGGTCTTACATGTCGGTTAAGGCTACTTCCCACAACAATGAACTAAAGTGCTTTTTAAGATATTTCACAAGTGACGTAAAAATGTTTAGCTAGCTTTGACCATGGTTTATGACTTATGTTTCTAACCTTTTTTCATGTTTTAGCTTGGTCAATGCATGTTATGAAAATGTCCCCTTTTTGCATTTTAAAGTGTTTTGTGCATTGCTATCATACTTGATACTTTATTGTACTAACACATACTCTTGCCTACATTGATTTATTAATGTAGGGCGTGACGACTCCTCCATCTATTCGTGGCTAGAGCCTAGTTGAAGGATTCTTGAAGATTGGTGAGTCCTCATGCTTCGAGGACCGAGACTCTTTCATTTCTTTTATGTCTTTCTATTCTACCCCGTCATTCTTTGATGTATTAGATGGCTTGAAACTGCGTAGATTTCTGCTTCATTTTATAAAACTCTTATAACTTGAACTTGTTTTTTATATACTGTTGATTTCCATTATCTAGTCTATGCATGCTAAGTGGCTTGTATGAGGCCTTTCGGGATCTTGTACGCCATGTCACGTCTAGGGGGTACCTTGGGTCGTGACAAACTTGGTATTCAGAGCACAAGGTTTTAGAAAGATCCTAGGATGTCTCATAAGCCACGTCGAGTAGAGCCTTGTTCATGAGTGTGAAGCGCGCCATATTTATGAATGAGAGGCTATAAGATGTTTAGGAAATCCCACTTCTTTCATTACTCTTAAGTCGTACGATAGAGTGTAACTCTATATGTCTCTCTCCTAATCCCTATCCTATACGTTTCAGGATATGGCTACTCGAAGAGCTCATGCTAGAAGAAATGTGGGAGAGAATGTGGAACAAGAAGCTCCTCAAGTTCCGGCCGACCCTTTGGCCGAACAAGTGACTAATGCGGAGTTTAGGGCTGCTTTTCAAGTGCTGGCTCAAGCCATGACGACTCAAGCCAATAGGGAGGTCGTGGCTCCCGTGAACCCAAATATGGTTACGGCGGCATCGAGAGTGAGGGACTTCACTAGAATGAACCCTCTGGAATTTCATGATTCTAAAGTTGAGGAAGATCCTCAAAAGTTCATTGATGAGGTGTACAAGGAGCTAATGATCATGGGTGTGATGCCGGAGGAAAAGGCGGAGTTGGTCGCTTATCAACTTAAGGGTATGGCTCAAGTGTGGTTTGAACAATGGAAGAGTGAGAGGGCGGATGATGCGGGTCCTCTTGATTGGGAGGAATTCAATGTTGCTTTCCTTGATAGGTTCTTTCCCCTTGAGATGAGGGAGGCAAGGGTGCTTGAGTTCATCAATCTTCGTCAAGGAAGCATGAGTGTGAAGGAGTATGCTTTGAAGTTCACAAAATTGTCTCGATAGTCTTCTCCTAAGTTCAACAAAGATAGGGTGCCAAACCCTAAGACTCAAGGAGGAAATGGTGGTGGATTCTCATCGGCTATTTGTGCTAAGTGTGGGAAGAAACATGAGGGAAAGTGCTTAGCCAGTACGGATGGTTGCTTCGGCTGTGGTAAGAGTGGTCATAAGATAAGGGATTGTCCATCTCTCACAGCTAAGGGAAGAGAAAGTAAGCAAGCTCCACCTAGTGGTTCGGGTTCGAATGCTCCCAAGCAAAATCTATTTTATGCACTTCAAGCTCGCCATGAGCAAGAGGGTTCTCCCGATGTGGTTACCGGTATGTTGAAAGTCTTTCACTTTGATGTTTATGCTTTGCTTGATCCCGGTGCTACTTTGTCTTTTGTGACGCCATATGTGGCTATGAGGTTTTATTTTCTTCCGGATGTGTTGTTAGATCCCTTTTGTGTCTCTACTCCTATTGGTGAATCTATTGTGGCTAAGAGAGTCTATAGAAATTGTCCCATTTCCTTATCCCGTAGAGTCACTCGTGTTGATCTTATAGAGCTTGATATGTTAGATATTGACATTATTCTTGGGATGAATTGGTTGCATTCTTGTTATGCCTCTATTGATTGTAGGACCCGAGTGGTCAAGTTCCAATTCCCAAATGAGCCTCTCCTAGAGTGGAAGGGGGGAAATTCTATGCCTAAAGGTCAAATTTTGTCTTGTCTTAAAGCTAGAAAGATGATTTCTAAAGGGTGCATATACCATCTTGTTAGGGTGAGGGATGTGGATTTCGAAACCCCTACTCTTGAGTCGGTTCCCGTTGTTAATGAGTTTCTGAAAGTGTTTCCTGATGATCTACCCGGTGTTCCTCCTGAAAGGGAAATAGACTTTGGTATTGACCTTTTCCCTGATATGCAACCTATCTCTATTCCTCCTTATCGAATGGCTCCGACAGAACTTAAGGAGTTAAAGGAGCAATTGAAGGATTTGTTGGATAAAGGTTTCATTCGACCAAGTATCTCTCCATGGGGTGCTCTAGTTTTGTTTGTTCGAAAGAAGGATGGTACACTTCGTATGTGCATTGACTGCCGACAATTGAACAAGGTTACTATCAAGAATAAGTATCCTCTTCCAAGAATAGATGACTTGTTTGATCAACTCCAAGGGGAAAGTTACTTTTCTAAGATCGATTTTCGGTCGGGTTATCATCAATTGAGGGTGAAAGAAGATGATATTCCGAAAACGGCTTTTTGGACTAGATATGACCATTATGAATTCCTAGTGATGTCGTTTGGGTTGACAAATGCTCCGGTCACGTGTATGGATTTGATGAATATGGTGTTTAGACAATACCTTGATATGTTGTGATTGTGTTCATCGATGATATTTTGATTTACTCAAGGAGTGAGGATGGGCATGCCGATCATTTGAGGATTGTATTACAAGTTCTCAAGGACCAACAACTCTTTGCCAAGTTTAGTAAATGTGAGTTTTTGCTAAGGTCCATGGCTTTTCTTTGTCACATTGTCTCCGGTAATGGTATTGAGGTAGATCCCAATAAGACGGATGCGGTTAAGAATTGGCCTAGACCTCTATCACCTTCGGATATTCGAAGTTTCTTGGGTTTGTCCAGTTACTATAGGAGGTTTGTTGAAGGTTTTTCTTTGATTGCTTCCCTATTGACGGCTTTGACTCAAAAGAAGGTTAAGTTCAATTGGTCCGAAGCGTGTGAGAAGAGTTTTCAAGAATTGAAAGATAGACTTACCTCGGCTCCGATATTGACTTTACCGGAAGGGTCCGATGGGTTTGTGGTTTATTGTGATGCTTCAAGGATTGGGTTAGGGTGTGTTCTTATGTAAAATGGAAAAGTCATTGCTTATACTTTGAGGCAACCCAAGATTCATGAAAAGAACTATCCTACTCATGATTTAGAATTAGCGGCGGTTGTGTTTGCTTTAAAGATTTGGAGCCATTATTTGTAAGGTGTGTATGTTGATGTTTTTACCGACCATAAGAGTTTACAATATGTGTTCAAACAAAAAGATCTAAATATTTGCCAAAGGAGGTGGCTTGAGTTATTAAAGGACTATGACATGAGTGCCCTCTATCACCCCCGAAAGGCGAACGTGGTGGCGAATGCTCTCAGTCGGTTGTCTATGGGTAGCGTTGCTCATGTTGAGGATGGTAAGAAAGAATTGGTTCGTGATGTTCATAGTTTGGCCCGATTAGGTGTTTGGTTGATTGATTCTAGTGAAGGCAGTGTTATGATTCACAATGGTTCAGAATCGTCCTTTGTGTCTGATGTGATGACTAAGCAAGATCTTGATCCTAATTTGGTTGAGTTGAAAGAAGCGGTGCTCAAGAAGTCTGTTGAGGCTTTCTCTCAAGTGGGAGATGGTGTGCTTCGATATTAAGGTCGGTTATGTGTTCCCGATGTAAATGACCTAAGAGGACAAATTTTGTCGAAAGCCCATAGTTCTTGATATTCCATTCACCCGGGAGCTACCAAGATGTACCGTGAATTGCGGGAGGTCTATTGGTGGAATGGGATGAAGAAGGATATCGCGAAATTTTTGGCTAAGTGTCCTAATTGTCAACAAGTGAAAGTTGAGCATCAAAACCCAAGAGGTTTATCCCTAGATATTAGTATTCCTATTTGGAAGTGGGAAGATTTGAATATGGACTTTATTGTTGGTTTACCACGCACCGGCAACAATATGATTCAATTTGGGTTATTGTGGATCGTATGACGAAATCAGTCCATTTCATTCCCGTCAAGGCTTTTTATTCGACAGAGGATTATGCTAAGTTGTACTTGAGGGAAATGGTTAGGTTGTATGGAGTGCCTTTATCCATTATCTCCGATCGTGGTGCACAATTTACTTCTCAATTTTGGAAGTCTTTCCAAAAGGGTCTTGGTACTCGTTTTAAGCTTAGCACGGCCTTTCATCCTCAAATCGATGGGAAAACGGAGCGTACTATCCAAACTTTGGAAGATATGTTGAGAGCTTGTGTGATTGACTTCAAGGGTAATTGGGATAAAGGATTCATTACTCGTTGGAAGGTTTTCTCAACTAAAGTTGAATCAAACGTTTAAGAAGCTATTCTAATGACGTAAGCTTGGACTTGTCCATGGAATATGAAACGTCAATACTAATGAAACTTAGCTTGGATTGGTAACTCTAGTCGTACCTTTCCATGGATAATAAGATGAATAAGAATTATGACTATTCCGTGGGATGTATGCTTAGCACCGAGAGGATATTGAGATGGAAGCTCTCCCGTATGTAGAGGCCAGGTTTATAGTAGCAATCTCCTTAACCCTTACATATGTGCCCCCATAGGATGATGGTCTATGATAGACACTAGCTAGTGGATCCACGTAAGCTAAAAGTTAAGTAAAGGGTCCTACCTTGGCAAGTAGGATGGCCCTATCGGTGTGGGGTTAGACACTGAATTCCATGTTGATAGCTCACATGGTCTTACATGTCGGTTAAGGCTACTTTCCACAACAATGAACTAAAGTGCTTTTTAAGATATTTCACAAGTGACGTAAAAATGTTTAGCTAGCTTTGACCATGGTTTATGACTTATGTTTCTAACCTTTTTCATGTTTTAGGTTGGTCAATGCATGTTATGAAAGTGTCCCAGTTTTGCATGTTTAAGTAGTTTTGTGCATTGCTATCATACTTAGTACTTGATTGTACTAACACATACTCTTGCCTACATTGATTTATTAATGTAGGGCATGACCACTCTTCTCCATCTATTCGTGGCTAGAGCCTTGTTGAAGGATTCTTGAAGATTGGTGAGTCCTCATGCTTAGAGGACCGAGACTCTTTCATTTCTTTTATGTCTTTCTATTCTAGACTTTTGTATGTGATGTGTGGGTTACGTCTCCGTCACTCTTTGATGTATTAGATGGCTTGAGACTATGTTGATTTTAGCTTCGTTTTATAAAACTCTTATGACTTGAACTTGTTTTTTATATACTCTTGATTTCTATTATCTTGTCTATGCATGCTAAGTGGCTTGTATGAGGCCTTTCGGGGTCTTGTATGCCATGTCACTTCTAGGGGGTACCTAGGGTCGTGACCGATGCTGCACATAGTAATGAGGAGAAAGAGCTAACCAGCATTAAGCAGGGGAGGCAAGCACAAAAATATCAGGTATTAATGGAGTACAAGAAGCATATACTAGCAACATAAATCAACATAATAAGAAAATGTTCTGCTATGGTAATCCACATGAGCTGAACAAGGAGCTAGTATTGTTAAAGAATTTGGCCAATGCAGTATATCATGAACCATTACATGTATCACCATTTACTGAAGAAGGCCCCTCCCTAGTGGGCACAACAAGTCAGATTTTGCAAGTTGAAGATGAATTATACGAAGGAGCAATGGTATCATGCAATCAGAGATACAAAGATCAACACCCATGTAGAGGTTGCATGATTTAGTCTCTCATCAAATTGATCAAAGTATGCCTGCAATAGTTGAAACATCAAAGTTAGAGCTGGTAGAGGATAAAGAGGTGGAGGAGGATGAGAACAATGTTGGACTACTCAGAAAAGCAGTTGGACTATCTCCTAGTGGTGTGTCTAACAAGAAGGTTAAAGTAAAAATGGATACTACCAAAATTATAAAGCCTACAAGGATCCAAGCAAAAAGGAGGGGGGGGGGTGTAAAGCTTCTTCTACATGACTTATAAAGCCTTATTTTGGAACATTAGGTCTGTTGCCACACAACATGTCTTCCATAGAGTGCAAATATTGCACAGACATCACAAATTTGACTTAATGCTTTGATGGAACCTTTTCAAGACACTAGAAATATTCAGAGATATAAAAATAGGATGAAAATGCAGTATGCGAATTATAATGCTAATGGATAGATCTAGATTTTTGTTAATGATCATATTCATGTGGGGTTATTTCAGATTCCAATCAACATTTGACAGTGCAGGTTATATTGGAACATGGGAATCAAATTTTAGCAACTATTGTTTATGCTAAGTGCTCTGCTGGAGAAAGACTCATTCTTTGGGATGATCTATATTCCCTAAGTCTCAATTTTATGCCTTGGATGGTGGGTGGCGATTTCAATGTCATTATGGGGCAAGATGAAAAAAATAGGTGGTCTACCTGTCTACCCACAAGAATATGAGAATTTTGCTTTCTGTCTTAACTCTTGTGAGTTGCATGACATTAATTTTTCTGCCAGTCCATTCACTTGGTGGAATGGTAGGATTGATGAGGATTGCATTTTCAAAAGACTGGATAGAGTGGCAGTGAATCAGGATTTAGTAGATTTATATGGCTGCATGGGATTACAACACCTAGCAAGAACAGGTTCAGACCATTGTCCTCTCCTGTTATCTTGTGGTGATGGTAATCAGGTTATTCACAAACCTTTCAAATTCTTAAGATTTCTAGTTGAAAAAGAAAGCTTTAAAGAAGTAGTTGAATAGAATTGACAAGCAGAGGATGTGGAGGATGTTTTTGTTCAATTGAAGATCAAGCAGAAGAAGACCAAGATTGCATTATCTAAATGGATCAGAGAATAATTTTGGAGTTGTGTTTAAACAACTAGCAATCAGGGAAGAGATAGTGAGAGTGAATGAGGATCTGTTTGAGCAGTCCCCCACTGCTAGCAATAGAGCAGTATTACAAAAGGCACATGCAGAACTGAAGTTATATCTTCACTATGAAGAAGAATTTTGGAGGCAGAAGGCAAGTATTCAATGGTTTAAAGAAGGAGATAGGAACACCAAGTTCTTTCATTGCTTAATCAAGGGGAGAAGAAAAAACCTATCTTTAAAGATTCCTGAAAGAGTATGGTTCATTGGCAGAAGGAGATACTAATATTGCAGAGGAGTTTGTTAAATTCTATACAGAGTAATTTTCAGAAGGGGTAATCTCAGAGGACTTGTCTTTGTTGCAGTACATCAATCCTCATATCTTAGAAATTGAAAATACTGCTTTGAATGCTTTACCAAGTGAGGAAGAAGTTTGAAGAGTCACTTTTGAACTAAATATTGATAGTGCTTCTGGGCCAGATGGGTTTACTGGCCAAATTTACTAAACTTGTTGGGATATTGTTGGAGCTGACATTATTAATGTGGTGCAAGCCTTTTTTCAGGGCTCTACTTTACCCAAAGCTATTACTCACACTAATTCGGTCCTTTTACCTAAGAAAGATGTGGTTCAAACTTTCTTTGACCTAAGACCAATTATCTTGAGTAACGTTATTAACAAGATTATTTCCAGAATTATTCATGATAGGATGGAAGGCTTAATCCCTAGATTGATTTCCTCTAATCAATCTGGATTTGTTAAAGGAAGGAGCATAACTGAGAATGTTCTTTTGGCTCAAGAAATAATTACTGATATCAGGAAAAGAGGCAAACATGATAATGTAGTAATTAAGTTAGACATGACTAAGGCCTATGATAGAGTGGAATGGAGGTTTTTGATTAAGATGTTGGCTAAGATGGGCTTTGATAATAAATTTCTAGACATGATTTGGAGAATTGTAGCCAATAGCTGGTACTCTATATTAGTTAATGGGCAGACTCATGGAATTCTTTTCACTCTAATAGGGGCAAAGCAAGGAGATCCACTATCTCCTGCTCTGTTTATTTTGACTTTTGAAGTTCTTTCAAGGGCACTGAATCACTTGTTCTATAACCATGCTTTTAAAGGATATGGTTTGCGTAGAAGGAGTGATCCATTGAATCATCTTGCATATGCAGATGATACAATCATATTTGCATCAACAGATAAGAAGTCTCTCCAACTTATTATGAAAGTTCTAAAGATGTATGAGCAACAGTATAGACAAATAATTAACCGGGAGAAGAGTTTCTGCTATATGTACTTCAAAATTGTACGTGCTATTGCTCATGAAGTGGAAAGCACTACTGGTTTTTTGAGAAGTCAATTCCCATTGATGTATTTAGGATACCCAATTGGTCATGCTAAGAAGAAAAAGATCCATTTTGCAGAAATCATAAAAAAAAATCAGAATAAATTGCAGGTATGGAAGGGTAAATTGCTATCCTTTGGGGGTAAAGTTGTTTTGATCAATCATGTACTTCAGAGTATTCCCATATATCTATTGTCTGCTATATTTCCTCCTAAATGGGTTATTCATGATATTAAAAAAGCTTTTGCAAAATTTTTATGGAATTTTAAAGAGGAAGGCAGAGTCAAGCATTGGATCTCCTGGACTGATATATGTGCGCCAAAGGAGAAGGGACTAGGTTTTAAATCTTTATTTGATGTCTATGAGGCTTTATTTGCCAAGCTATGGTGGAATTTTAGGACCACCAACACATTGTGGTCTAATTTTATTTGGAATAAATATTGTCAAAGAGATAGACCACAAGAGGTTGAATGGAGTGGAGGATCTCAAGCTTGGAAGCTTCTATTGCTGGCAAAGAATTTCTTTGATCAAGAAATTTGGAGGGAACCTAGAGGAGGGCATGCTAGTATCTGGTTTGACAACTGGACCCAACTAGGAGCTTTAAACTATCTTCTGCCTATTAACCATTGTCAAGGGCAGTTAGAGGAGGTGAAACAATTAAGAATTGAGAATGAGTAGAATGAAGTCTTACTGAATGAGAGTTTCAATGAGGAGATTGTTAAACATATTTATGCATCTCTTGAAAATATTCAGATGATGGACTGTAGAGATAAAGCTTGGTGGATGCTCACAGGGTCTGGTAATTTTTCAATTAATAGTGTTTGGGATTTAGTTAGACAAAGGAAAGAACCCAAGAAGGAAATCATGAGTATTTGGGAAAAGGGGTACCATTTAAAATCTCCTTTTTGATGTGGAGAATCTGGCATAAAAGAATCCCCATTGGAGAAGTTTTGGTTAGAATGAGAATTACAGATTATGTACATTGTTGTTGCTGTGATAATAATGTACACGAATCCTTTGATCATTTGTTTATTAATTGCCCTGACTCTAATGGTGTTTGGAGGTTCTTTGCACAGGCTGCTGGGATTCAGAGACCTTTTGTACAGCTTAAACAAGCTATTGAGGTATGGAGGAAAGCACAGTGTGTTATTAAACTTAAGCCTTATTAAGAGTTATGCCTACTTTCATCATTTGGCATATATGGAAGAGGAGAAATCTGACCAGTCATGGAAAAATATTACCTATAGAGCCATGATAATGGGAATTACAAATCAGTTGTATTGATTTGCTAAGGTTAGGTTCCCATGGATGATTGGTATTCCTAACACATGGCAAGAATTGGTCAAATACCTAGAGGAGTATATGCCTGTGATTTGCAGTAAAATAGTGGTATGGAAGGCACCATTTACTAATTGTTTCAAGTGCAATACTGATGGAGCTAGTAGGGGCAACCCTGGGCCTGCCTCAACATATTTTTGTATCAGGAATTCAGAAGGAGACTTGGTTTATACTGAATCTAGAAGGTTGGAAGACTGTGTAGCTATTGAGGCAGAGATCAAGGCCATTGAACGTGGCTTAAAATACTGCCTAGCCAAAGGTTTCTTACCAATATCATGGAAACTAATTCACTCACAACAATTATGATTTTAAATGGTGTATGGGAAGTACCTTGGTTGATTTCAGTGAATGTGAGGGCCATCCAAAAGATGATGCACAATGAAAATGTGGAAATAGTACATATATACAGAGAAGGGAACTAGCTGACAGATTTTTTCACCAACTATGCTTTTACTTGTGCAGGTACATGTACTAAACAATTTCACAGCATACAAGACATCCCACATACAACTAAGGCTATTGTACAGTTGGAGAAAAACAAATGCCCAGATATCGCAAATATCAAAATAGGGCATCAAACAATGTAAATGAATGAATCTGAGAGATATTTATAGACGTTACAAAAATTATTCCTAATGGAGTCACACATGACACATCATAATGACATTCAAGATTTTGAGGTCTTGGTACAACCACAATAGCTAAGATGTCACGCCTGCTACACGAAATCGATAGGCATTCAAGTCAATTTGGATTTAGGTTCATATAATCCTTTACTCTAGAAATTCCTCAGATACACTAATCGATTTCATACCTTAATCTAGGTCTGTTGCGGTGGTATCAACTCTCTAAGCTCATTCCGCGGAGGCTGATGATTGAGGGCCATGAACTTGGTGGTGTTTCTTGAGATTTCATTCTGATCATGAGCTATCATTGATGTCTGGCTGCCCCTCTTTTGAGCTGAAGAAGTCTTCATCGAGTAGACCCCATGGCATTGTGAGAGTTTAAATGTCCAAATGGAAGTCCCTCAAGCTCAAGAGCCTTTGAGCAGCTCAACCCCAATTGGAGTGTCCTGACAAACTGGTGTTATATCAAAGAAGAAGATCAGCGATTCCCAGCTCCTTCATTTTGGTTTCCTGTTCATTTGCTTTGTTTCTTAATCTAGCTTCCTTCTTTTTTTATTTTTACTCGGGCATTTGGATCCTTGTAATGTTTAATTTTTCAGCAATAAAATGGGCCTTGCTCATACATTTAATTAAAAACAATTCATGATATATTGATAATGTCAAATTATTGGATAATCAAGTTGGATTAATATGTAAACTAAAATTATATGACTTAAATAAAGTTCAAATTATATTTAGGCCAGTCTGTTAAGTTGACAAGAAGAGAGTGACTCATGCTCTTCAAGTTCAAGATCCTTTAAAATTACTTGGAGATCAAAATGCCTTATAAGAATCAAATAAGGAAAGAAAATAAAAGGAAAAGGATATGTGGATTAGTATTCAAGCTATTAAAATTATGGACAACAAGGGGTTTTACATGACCTCTTTCTTCTTTAAAATTATAGGCAACAAGGGGTTTTACATGACCTCTTTCTTCTTTTTCTTCACTTTGAAGGACCTTCCACACATTGTTTGTCTTTATTTGGTGTCCACCAAGATCCTCTAAAGATTTCATGTGATCCATGTTATCCATGTCGTTATCTATATCGCCTAAACCCTATCTCACGCCTATATATAGGACTTTTCATAAGACTAGAACAAAAAAACATAAAGAAGTTTTGCTTTCGGTGGTGATCCACAAGTTTTCCACATACAAAGAAGTCTTTGTATAACACATCAGATTTCAAAAAGGGAAGGACTGCATAAAATTTCAGCACCAGGTTCAGGTCTACGAGATCAATCTACGGTTCGTAGATCTTTCTACGGGTCATAGACCGTTATCGTAGAAAGGGAGGAAAACATTTAAAAAAAATCAATTCCCAGTATCTTTCTACGGCTCACTTGGACGGCCCTTCAATCCTTGTTCGTGTCGTAGATGGGTCTCGTAGGTAGGTCCATGACTTAGTGAAATTTTGAGGGTCAAGATTGATTTCTACAATTGGTGTCTATGGGCCGTAGGAAGACCTACATGCCATAGACAAGTCCCATAAAAAGTTGGTCCAAATAAAAGGGTTCTAAACTTTTCTACGATTGACCAGGACGGTTCGTAGAAAGTCCTACGGATCGTAGGTCCAAACCATAGAAGGGCTTCGACAGTTATTTTTAAAGGGCTTTTGGGTCTTTTTCCTAATTGTTTTAAACCAATACTATGTCATTTTTTCTTCTACCCTAAGCCCTATATAAAGCTTTCAAGTCCTAAAACTACCCACTTTAAACCCATTCTCCTAATTCCCCAAAACCTAACCAAATTCACTCCCCAATTTCCTCTCAACCTAAGGAAGAAGAAGAAGAGCTAGGGTTCCATCAGGCCTTCAATTCACCATTCATCTTGGGCTTTAAGTAGCAAGGTATGAGGGTTTTCACCCATGGAGTCTCCAAGGTTTTCAATTCCTCAATCTCAAATTCAATTGATCAAGTTAGGGTTTCAATTCAATCTTTGTGTGTTTCATCCAATTATGATTTATTATTGTTGATTAAGTCTTCTAATGCCTGATTCAATGTTAATACATGATGTTTAGTTGAAATTATATTGATCCATGCCTAAATTATGATTTTCAACTATGAACCTATGAACTATGAACTTATAAAGATAGGCATGTGTCACGACCCAAAGTATATCCTAGGCGTGACATGGCGTATAGGACCCGAGATGCCCCACACAAGCCACTTAGCATACATCATAAAAGATAATAGAATTTAAGGAGTTCAAAAGAAAGTATTTCATACAAACGAGTTTGACAAAGGCAGAAGTCTAACATAAGTCTCAAAGCCATCTAATACATCATAAGGAAAGTGATTGGGACGTAACCCATACATCATAACAAAGTTTGAAATGAAATGGCATAAAACTATAAGATGTCTCGGTCCTCGGAATATGACGACTCACCAATAGCTTGAGGAACCCAATAGATGTCTAGCCACGAGTGTGCGAGGTAGGAAAGTCAAACCCTACATTCATGAGATAATGTAGGCACAATTATGCATTAGTACATGGAATGTACCAAGTATGAGGCAATATGCATAAACATGAACATGATAGTAAAAATTACTTAAATCGAGTAGGCATGATCATGATTAGACATTTAAAAGCTTTATAGAGAAGAATTGACATGAAGTTCATAGGACATAGTTAAATACATTAATATAAAGGACATAAGAAAACTTTGAAGAAAACATAATCATTTTGTGGGATATTAGCTTTAACCGACAATAAGACCATAAGAGCTATATCATGGAATCCGGTATATCTCTCATACCGAAAGAAGGGGAAACTACTTGCCAAGGTAGAATCCATACATATCATCATTTTAAAAAGTGGATCCACTAGCTAGGTCATTTAAGACAATCCTACGAGGGCACGTAGTTTGGGACTAGAGGTTGCTACTAGAGACTACCCTATTGTGCCTCCACCTCAAAGCCCTCTCGGTGCTAAGTTTAAATCTCAACGGAATATATAAAAGTCAATAATTAAATTGACATAGGGAAAGGCAATGATCAATACCAATCCACACTTTTGAAGATACAAAACATATAATAGCTCCTTAAATATAATTCAGCATAGATGAGAAAACGTTTCACCCATGTGAATTCTATTGTGAGAAACACCTTTCACAATCACGATCATCATAGTAAGTGAGAAATCCTTTAACTATAGCATCAATACTTTCCTTTCAAAGCATCCTTTATTCATTTATAATAGCTTCATGAAAACATCCATATCTTCGTAAATTCATAATTCATAATTCATGGGTTCATCATAAGATCATAGTTGAAAAACATAATTTAGGAATGGTTCAATACAATTTCAACTAAATATCATATATTAACATCAATTCATGCATTAGAATACCTAATTAATCATAATCAATCATAATTGGAAGAAACCCACATTTATTGGATTGAAACCTTAATTTGATCCATTGGAAATTGAATTGGGAAATTGAAATATTTGGGGACCCCATGAAGGAAAGGACTCCATGTATGACTACACACATACTTGATCCTTTAAGCCCAAGAAAAATAAAGAATTTGGAGACTTGGATGAACCCTAGCTCTTCTTCCTTTTCCTTAGAATTGAGAGAATTTGGGAGGATAAATTTGGTCAAGTTTTGGAAATTTGGGAGAATGAGTTGAAGTGGAATTGGGGGGTTTAAAACCTTTATATAAGGCTTAGGGTAGAAGGTAAAACGACATAGTGTTGGGTTAAAACAATTAGAAAAAGATGCAAAAGCCTTTTAAATTAACTGTCGAACCCTCACCAACGGTTTGGACCTAAGGTCCGGAGGTCGTTTTACGGACCGTCCTGGTCGATCGTTCGTAGATTTAGAAACTTTTGATCTGGGCCAACCAATCAACGGGACCCATGTACAATTGGTAGGTCAACCTACAGTTTGTACATGGCCACTATATAACCCAACTTTAGGCCTTAAAATTTCACCAAGTCTGGGAGTGACCTACGAGACCTACCTTCGACTCGTACATAGGGTGACAGGCCATCCTGGTGAACTGTACAAAGGATCCTGGGACTTGTTTTGAAGAATTTATTTCCCCCTTCCTACCGTTGCCATTTACGGCCCATAGGAGCTTCTACCAACTGTAGGTATTGCCTGCAACCCAAGATTTTATTTTCCTTCTTTTTGCAAGTCCGAGGTGTTACAATATCTCCCCGTTGGGAACATTCGTCCTCGAATGGGATTATATGCAACATAAGGAGGGTAGGGGAGGAAATCTAACAACCCAACAAGATTCCAACTTCATGAACAACACATAACCAAGGAGAAACATCAATTCCTAGCTTAAACATATTCAAAACATCATTTCATAAGGTATCCATGCAAGTCATATTCAATTGCAGATAATCATGAAGAAATCAATCATAGCTAAATCAACATCTCAAAAGCAAGTTTTCTTGAGCATGCATGCATGATGAAACATGAAAATGACTAAGACATGAGGATGAATCATGAGGAACTAAATACCTCTAGCTAGAGTAGGATTGGAGGGAAAGAGATGGGGGTAATGGGACATCATATCGGCCTCGTCTTCCCAAATAGCACCCTCAACTCTTTGATTCCTCCACAAGACCTTTACGGATGCAACTTCCTTATTCCTTAACTCCTTAACTTGCTGGTCTAAAATCTCAACCGGAATCTCTTCATAAGAAAGACTCTCTTTTATACCAAGACTCTCCAATGGTACAATAGATGTCGGATCACCAACACATTTCTTCAATAAGGAGACATGGGAAACCGAATGTACCGATGTCAAGTCATTAGGCAAATCAAGTTCGTAAGCAACCTTACCAATTCGCCTCAAAATCTAATATGGGCCCACATAACGGGGACTAAGCTTTTCTTTCTTTCCAAACCTCTTTACACCCTTCATGGGTGAAATTTTCAAGTAAACCCAATCATTAACATCAAATTCTAGATCCTTTCTTCTAACATCGGCATAGGACTTTTGTCGACTTTGAGCCATTTCCAACCTTTTTCTAATATGCCAAACTTTTTCCATAGCCTCATGTACCAACTTGGGACCTATCAAAGCGATCTCACCAACTTCAAACCAACCTATAGGAGATCTACACCTTCTACCATAAAGAGCCTCAAATGGAACCATACCAATGCTTGAATGATAGGTATTATTATAAGGAAACTCAATCAAAGGCAAATGATCATCCCAATTACTCTTGAAGTCAATCACACAAGCTCTCAAAATATCTTCCAAAGTTTGGATAGTATGCTTCGCTTGTCCATCGATTTGAGGATGAAAAGACGTACTAAGCTTGACACGAGTACCAAGGCCCTTTTTGAAAGACTTCCAAAACTAAGAAGTTAATTGGGTACCACGATCAGAGATAATTGATAGGGGCACTCCATGCAACTTAACCATCTCCCTTAGGTACAACTTAGCATAGTCCTCCGCTGAATAAGAAAACTTGATGGGAATGAAATGAGCCGACTTTGTCATACGATCCATAATAACCCAAATTGAGTCATGTTGCCACCGGGTGTGAGGTAAACCAACAATAAAGTCCATATTCAAATCTTCCCACTTTCAAGTAGGAATGCTAATGTCTTGGGACAAACCTCCCTGCTTTTGATGCTCAACTTTCACTTATTGACAATTAGGACACTTAACCACAAATTCCGCAATATCCTTCTTTATCCCATTCCACCAATATACCTCCCGCAAGTCACGATACATCTTGGTGGCTCCTGGGCTAATGGAATATCGAGAACTATGGGCCTCTAACAAAATTTGCTCCCTCAAACCATCAACATTGGGGACACACAAATGACCTTGATACCAAAGCACACTATCTCCCCCTTGGGAGAAAGCCTCAATAGACTTTTTTAGCACTGTTTCCTTCAATTCAACCAAGATCGGGCCGACCTTGCTTGGCTTTCACATCTGACACAAAGGATGATTCTAAGCCATTGTGAACAATAACACCTCCTTTATTAGAATCAACCAACCAAACACCCAATCGGGCCAATCTATGAACATCTCAAACCAACTCCTTCTTATCATCCTCAACATAAGACACACTACCCATGGATAGCTGACAAAGAGCATCCGCCTCCACATTCGCCTTATCAGGGATAGACGACACTCATATCGTAATCCTTTAGCAACTCAAGCCACCTCCTTTGGTGAAGATTTAGATCCTTTTGCTTGCACACATATTATAAACTTTTGTGGTCGGTAAATATATCAACATGGACACCATTTAAGTAATGCCTCCAAACTTTAAGGCAAAAACAATCGCCGGTAGCTCTAAATCATGGGTAGGATAGTTCCTTTCATGGATTTTAAGTTGCCATGAAGCATAAGCAATAACCTTCCCATTTTCCATAAGAACACATCCTAGTCCAACCCTGGAAGCATCACAATAAACCACAAACCCATCGGATCCTTCCGGTAAAGTCAACATCGGAGCAGAGGTAAGTCTGTCTTTCAATTCTTGGAAACTCTTTTCACACGCTTTAGACCATACGAACTTAACTTTTTTTGGGTCAAAGCCGTCAATGGAGAGACAATCGAAGAAAACCCTTCCACAAATCTTCTACATTAACCAGCCAAATCCAAGAAACTTTGAATATCCTAAGGGGATAGAGGTCTAGGCCAACTCTTAATCACATCCGTCTTCTTAGGATCCACCTCAATACCTTTACTGAAGATGATGTGACCAAGAAAAGCCACGGATCTCAACCAAAACTCACATTTACTAAATTTTGCAAAAAGTTGTTGGCCCTTGAGGACGTGCAACACAATCCTCAAATGATCAGTGTACTCATCCTCACTCCTTGTGTAAATCAAGATATCATTGATAAACACAATCACAAACATGTCAAGGTATTGTGTAAGTAATCTATTCATCAAGTCCATAAATGTAGCCAGAGCATTAGTCAAGCCAAACGACATTTCCAAAAACTCATAGTGACCATACCGAGTTTGGAAAGCTGTCTTCGAAAAGTCATCTTCCTTCACCCTCAATTGGTGATAACCCGATCGGAGGTCAATCTTAGAGAAGTAACTCACTCCTTGGAGTTGATAAAAAAATTCATCTATCCTTGGAAGAGGATACTTATTCTTAATGGTAACCTTGTTCAATTGATAGTAGTCAATACACATACGAAGTGAACCATCTTTCTTTCGAACAAACAAAACTGGAGCACCCCATGGAGAGATATTCGGTCGGATGTAACCCTTATCGAACAAATCTTTCAATTGCTCCTTCAATTTCTTAAGTTCTGCCAGATCCATTCGGTAAGTAGGAATAGAGATAGGTTGCATATCTGGGAGAAGGTCAATGCCGAAGTCTATTTCTCTTTTGGGAGGAACACCGGGTAAATCATCGAGAAATACTTTTGAAAACTCATTAACAATGGGGACCGACTCAAAGATAGGGATTTCGAAATCCGTATCCCTAACCCAAACAAGATGGTATATGCAACCCTTACAAATAAACTTTCTAGCTTTAAGACAAGAAACAAATTGACCCTTAGGCAGAGAATTTCCCCCTTTCCACTCTAGGATGGGCTCATTAGGAAATTGAAACTTGACCACTCGGGTTCTACAATCAATAGAAGCATAACAAGAATGGAACCAATCCATACCAAAAATAACATCGAAGTCTACCATATCAAGTTCTACAAGATCAACATGAGTGACTCTATGGGATAAGGGGACGGGACAACTTCTATAGACTCTCTTAGCCTTAATAGATTCACCAATAGGTGTAGAGACAAAAAAAGGTCTATCAACACATCTGGAAGAACATTAAACCTCATAGCCACATATGGCGTCACAAAATACAAGGTAGCACTGGGATCAAGCAAGACATAAACACCAAGATGAAAAACTTTCAACATACTGGTAATAACATCGGGAGAACTCTCTTGATCATGTCGAGTTTGGAGTGTATAGAACCGGTTTTGCTTAGGAGCGCTTGAACCCGAACCACTAGGCGGAGCTTGCCTACCATCTTTTCCCTTGTCAAGTCTAAGTGGAATTTTCCTCAAGCGGTGACCACTCTTGCCACAGCCAAAGCAATTATCCATACCCATCAAGTATTTTCCTGGATGACTCTTGCCACACTTTTGGCATGTGGGAACCGAAGATCCATTTCCACCACCATTGCGTCATTGAGGCTTGGGGTTAGACACCCTTTCCTTATTGAACTTAGGATCCGGAGCATTGGAGGAACCTTGACCGGAAAACCTTTGTTGAAACTTAGAACGACCATGTCCATCAGACCTTGAGTGTGAAAAGTCACCATCCCCGGTCTTTGCTCTCTTTGCCTCCCTAGACTTCTCCTTAAGTTTCTCCTCTTCAATTTGTTGAGCATGTATCATTAGGTGAGAAATATCCATTTCCTTTATGAGCATGGCTGTACAACATTCTTTAACCACCATTTCAAACACACCCGAAACAAACTTACTCATCCTTGCCCTAGGATCGACAACCATAGTAGGAGCATATCTAGACAATTGTGTGAATTTCAAAGCGTACTCCTTCACACTCATGTTTCCTTGATGAAGGTTGATGAATTCAAGCTCCTTTGCCACCCTCATTTCTAGGGGAAAGAACCTATCAAGGAAAGCAACCCTAAACTTTTCCCAATCAAGAGGACCCACATCAACCACCCTCTCTTCCTTCTATTGGTTGAACCAAACTTGAGTAACACCCTTAAGTTGATAAGCGCCAATTTTGCCTTTTCCACCGGCGTCACACCCATGATTATCAAAACCTTGTATACCTCATCGATGAACTCTTGAAGATTTTCCTCAACCTTAGAACCATGAAACTCCGGAGGATTCATCCTAGTGAAGTCCCTCACTCTAGTTGCCAGCGTACCTGTTCTCCCAATTGCACAAGCAAGTGTACGTGGTCACACAAGTGTACGTGGTCACGCAAGTGTACGTGGTCATGCAAGTAATATAGTGGCTCGTAAAAGAGCCGGATTATCGAACCCACATGGACTTCTCAATTAACTATTTACTAAATTATGCTAGTCTAATTATTTATTTAAGAGTAAAAGATGAACTTACAGTAATTGGGACAATTTCAGGGCTGCAACATGAATAAGGTTTTATGTATCGCATCTCATGTAATGAATTAAATACGGTTATCAAATTACTGATTTACTGGGTTGTTTTTATGATCATGATCTCTCGACCACTAATCGCCTACTCCAACTAGCTGTCTAACTACATCGTTGAGCGGGGATAGACAGTCCTAATTGGCGAGCATTTGTCACTCCTGAACACGAATCTAAACAAAGTTAGAACAAGCTCTTTGCATTCTTCGGTCTGTCTAGCTCTTTATCTCTCGAGTCCAAGAATAGACAATAGATTTATTTCTATGGTGGCCAATCATGAAATACTAAAATAAGAATACAAAAGTAATTTAAGGGATAACCAATAATTAATTCAAAAGCAATCGATGTTCAACAATTACCCATGGCCGCAGCCCTAGATCAAGGGTTTTTAGCTACTAATACCTAAGAAAAGAAGAAGAAGAAAATTGAAACCTAAGATGAATTGTAATCCCTTGCTCTAGTACACCAAAAAGTAGTCGACCCCCTACAAAATAACCCTAGGGTCCTAATATATAGAATTCCCACAAATAATTTTCCTAATTTAGACCAAAATAGGAGTCCTATTTAAACCAATTTTCGCTTGGAAATTTCAGACCAAGGCTGGCGTGGGGCGCCAGCATAGCCCCAGAGCACTTGCTTCAGTAGTTTACTGCCTAGCGTGGGGCGCCAGCAGTACGCCATGAAATTTCTTCTGAAGTTTTGGGCCTGGCGTGGGGTGCCAACAGTACGCCAAGGCTGCCAGGCACAATTTTTCTCTTCTTTTCCATTGGCACTTGTTCCTTACCTTGTATTCATGCTTCCCTCTTCGCGCTTTCTTCCATAGATTCCATTTTACTTCAAGAACTCCTGCATAATCTAATCACATGTCTTAGTGCACAATCATTGCAAATTACTCAAAACACAACAAATAACTTAAAGATTATTCTTAAACACAAGACTAATGTGGGCAATATTTGACAAATCGACATACACATATGCCTAAGATAAGTACCCACATTTGGGTTCAGGGGGACCACAACCTCCCTATTGGCTTGAGCCGTCATGGCCTTGGCCAACAATTGAAAAGCAGCCCTAAACTCTGCATTAGTCACTAGCTCGGTCAAAGGGTCAACCAGAACTTGGGAAGCTTCTGGAGGAGCTTCTCATCCCGCATTCTCACCCGTATTCCTTCTAACGTATACTCTTCAAGGGGCCATATGCTGAAAAGCATCGGATAAGAATTAGGAGAGACATATATAGAGTTAAACTCTATCTCATGACTTTAGAATGATGAAATAAGTGGAATTTCCTAAACATCTTATAGCCTCTCATTCATAAGTGTGGTGTGCTTCACACTCATGAACAAGACTCTACTTGACGTGGCTTATGATACATCCTAGGACCTTTCTAAACCTTCTGCTCTGAATACCAAGTTTGTCATGATTCAAAGTATACCCTAGGCATGACATAGCATATAGGACCTCGAGAGGCCCCACACAAGCCACTTAGCGTACATCATACAATATAATAGAATTTAAAGAGTTCAAAAGAAAGAATTTCATACAAACGAGTTTGACAAAGGTAACATAAGTCTCAAGGCCATCTAATACGTCATAAGAAAAGTGATTGGGACGTAACTTATACATCCCATACAAAGTTTGAAATGAAATGACATAAAACTATAAGATGTCTCAGTCTTCAGAACTTGAGGACTCACCAATAGCTTGAGGAACCCAATAGATGTCTATCCACGAGTGTGCGAGGAAGGAATGTCAGACCCTACATTCATGAGATAATGTAGGCACAAGTATGCAGTCATACATGAAATGTACTAAGTATGAGGCAATATGCATAAATATGAACATGATAGCAAAAATGACTTAAATCGAGTAGGCATGATTATGATGAGACATTTAAAAGCTTTATAGAGAAGAATTGACATGAAATTCATAGGACATAGTCAAATACATTAATATAAAGGACATACGAAAATTTTGAAGAAAACGTAATTATTTTGTGGGATATTAGCTTCAACCGACAATAAGACCATGAGAGCTATATCATGCAATCTGGTATATTCCTCATACCGAAAGAAGGGGAAATTACTTACCAAGGTAGAATCTGTACATATCATCATTTACTAAAGTGGATCTACTAGCTAGGTCATTTAAGACAATCCTACAGGGACACATAGTGTGGGACTAGAGGTTGCTACTAGAGACTATCCTAATTGAGCCTCCACCTCAAAGCCCTCTCGGTGCTAAGTCCAAATCTTAACGGAGTAGATAAAAGTCAATTATTAAATTAACATAGGGAAAGACAATGATCAATACACCACACTTTTAAAGATCAAAAACATAGAATAACTCCTTAAACTTAATTCAACATAGATGAGAAAACCTTTCACCCATGTGAATTCATTTGTGAGAAACACATTTCACAATCATGGTCATCATAGTAAGTGACAAATCCTTTCACTATAGCATCAATACTTTCCTTTCAAAGGATCATTTATTCATTTATAATAGCTTCATTAAAACATGCATATCTTCGTAAATTTATAATTCATAATTCATGGGTTCATCATAAGATCATAGTTGAAAAACATAATTTAGGCATGAGTCAATACAATTTCAACTAAATATCATAGATTAACATCAATTCATGCATTAGAATACCTAATTAATCATAATCAATCATAATAGGAACATTTATTGGATTGAAACCCTAATTTGATCCATTGGAAATTGAAATCTTTGGGGACCTGATGGAGGAAAGGACTCCATGGGTGAATACACACATACCTTGATCCTTTAAGCCCAAGAAAAGTGGAGAATTTGGAGACTTGGATGAACCCTAGGTCTTCTTCTTCCTTAGACTTGAGAGAATTTGGGAGGATGAATTTGTTCAAGTTTTGGGAATTTAGGAGAATAAATTAAAGTGGGTAAATTGGGGGTTTAAAACCTTTATATAGGGCTTAGGGTAGAAGGTAAAATGACATAGTGTTGGGTTAAAACAATTAGGAAAAGACCCAAAAGCCTCTTAAAATTAACTGTCGAACCCCCACCAATGGTTTGGACCTACAATCCATAGGTCCTTCTATGGACCATCCTAGTCGTCCGTTGGTAGATTCAAAAACTTTTGATCTGGGCCAACAAATCAACGAGACTTATGTACGGTTGGTAGGTCTTCCTACGGTCTGTACATAGCCACCGTATAATTCAACTTTAGGCCTTAAAATTTCACTAAGTTTAGGAGGTGACCTATGAGACCTACCTATGACTCGTAATAGGGTGACATGCCATCCTAGTGAATCATACAAAGGATCCTGGGACTTGTTTTGAAGCATTTATTTTCCCCCTTCCTATGGTTTCCATCTACCGCCTGTAGGAGCTTCTACCAACCGTAGGTGGGAACTGTAGGTACTGCCTGCAACCCAAAATTTTATTTTCCTTTTTTTTCCAAGTTCGAGGTGTTACATCATGTTTTTATGAAGTTATTCTAAATGATTTGGGGATTCTTTGAAAGGAAAGTTTCAATGTTATTGTGAAAGGTTTCCTCACATGCTATTATGATCATGACTGTGAAAGGTATTTCTCATATTTGGATTCACATTGATAAAAGGTTTTCTCATCCATGTTGAATTGTGTTTAAGGTGCTATTCTATGGTTTGATCTAAAAAGTGTGGATTGTCATTGATCAATGACTTTCCTATGTTATATTGATATTTGTCTTTTATCTATCCCGTTGGGATTTAGACTTAGCACCGAGAGGGCTTTGAGGTAGAGGCTCAAATAGGGTAATCTCTAGTAGCAACCTCTAGTCCCAAACTACATGCCCCCGTAGAATTGTCTTAAATGACCTAGCTAGTGGATCCACTTTAGCAAAAGATGATATGTACGGAGTCTACCTTGGCAAGTAGATTCCCCTTCTTTCGGTATGAGGGATATGCCGAATTTTATGACATATAGCTCTCATGGTCTTATTGTCGGTTAAAGCTAATATCCACAAAATGGCTATGTTTCCTCAAAGCTTTCCTTGTGTCTCCTATTTTAAATGCAATGACTATATTTCATGATTTACATGCCATTGCTTCTTTAAGCTTTTAAATGTTCAAATATTGATCATGTATTATATGTTTTAAGCCATTCATACTACCATGCCTATTTTATGCATATTTCCCCATACATAGTACATTCCATGTACTAATGCATACCTATGCCTTCATTGTTTCACTAATGTAGGGTCCGACGCTCCTACCTCTCACTCTCGTGGCTAGGTGATTCTTTCTGATTTCAAGAGTTTGGTGAGTCCTCATGTTCCGAGGACCAAGATACATTTACTTGTTCATGTCTTTTATTAGTGTTTAGACTTGTATGTGATGTATGGGTTACGTCCCAATCAGTTTCCTTATGATGTAATAGATGGCTTATTGAGACTTATGTTAGAATTCCGCTTTGTCAAAACTCTTTTATGATATAAGACTATGATTTTGAATTATTTATTTTATTATCTTGTATGATGCATGCAAGGTGGCTTGTGTAGGGCCTCTCAGGGTCCTATACACCATGTTACACCTAGGGTATAGTTTGGGTCGTGAAACTTTATTTCTAAGTGGTGAACCACAAGTTTTCTTACCTCCAGGATTGTGATCAAAGTTTGACTCTGCATTTGTGGTTAAATTCTAACTAGTATTCCATTGATTCAAGAACAAAGTAAAGCTTGGGTTGACGATCATAAGAAGAAAAATAAGAGAATTACATTTTTTATAAGATTTTATAAAGGCTGAAACCTCGAATAAATTATTGAAATAGAATATTATTACTTATGCTATTTTTCTTTTCTTGATTATTATTTTTCCAGTTTGAAAATTTTAGTCGTTTACACCATATATCATACTTCCTTCTACATAAATTTTTATATAATGTAAAATTTAAAGTGCTTATAGATTGCCAATATATTTTTTATAGTAAATTTCTTTTTACCCCTTTGATTTTTAAAAAGATGGAACATAATACTCTTTCACTTTTTGATGAAAGCGAATATTCCCTTTAAAAATATTTTTATGATATAAATTTTATTTTACCCTATTAATTTTTAAGGGTAAAGAAATAATAACCGTTCCTCCTTTTGAATGAGGATGATAACACCCTAAAGCAATAGTTTTCTATTAATGTGTAAAAATCTGTTTAAAAAAATATTAAAAGTTGGAACTACCCTTTTTTGGGAGGAAATTTTTTTATGCTACATTTGTTGTATAATTTGAACAATACGAATCACAATAATTTATGTGAAAGCTTAACCTTGACATTTGAAACAAAATTGTATTTGTCTAAAAATAAGACTTCTGAAGTGAAAGTTTCCCTTTTTACTATTACTTTCATATTTCAAAGTATCATAAGTTTCATAATGCTTCAATTTTTGTAGCAATCTCCAATCATGATTTAGTTTCCTTTTCTTTCTTTCTTTCTCTTGTGAAATGAGGTGATTTATATTGCATTGATTAAATGTTTATTGTAACACCCTATAATTAATAATACATATGCTACTAAGAGGGCGTCGATCAATTGAAACGATGATATAAATGGACGATTTAATCAAGGAACATAGATGAAGGTGCTTAGAAAAGGTTTTTGGTCGAGGGAAGCATTGAAACAAATGTTCAAGTCATACGGATATCTTGAAGAGGGTCTCTTCAAGTGATCCAACATATGGTCTGACTTTATATGAAAATATCTCCCAACTTATGAAGTGTTAAGGGTGTATTATCTATCAAATTGCTTTGAGCTGCTTGCTTGAACTTATTTGTCTTACTTGTTTAGGCGTTGCCAAGACGAAAAGTACCCCCTAGATGTGATATGGCGTATAAGACCCCGAGAGGCCCTATACAAGCCACTTAGCATACGTCATACAAGATAATAGAGTTAAAGAGTTCAAAAACAACATTTCATATAAAAGAGTTTGAGCAAAAGCGGAAGTCTAAGCATAAGTCTCAATAAGCCATCTACTACATCAATAGAATGAATCTGCGACGTAACCCATACAAAGTTCAAAAATTGAAAGGACATAAAGCAATAAATGTGAGATCGTCCTCAAAGTATGAGGACTCACCACGTTTTTAACTCTCTAATACGATCACTAGCCACGAATGGAGGGAGAAGCATCGGATCCTACATTAGTGAAACAATGTAGGCAAGAATATGCGTTAGTACATGGAATGTACCCAGTATGATAGTAATGTAAAAGAATTATGAAATCATGCAAAAAGGGACTTTATATGACATGCAATGACCAATGTAATTCATAAAATAACTTGTTAGAAAACATAAGCATAATCATGGTCAATGCAAGCTAAACATCTTTAAAATGCAATTGAGATACCTTTAGAAAGTAACCTTAGTTCATTATTGTGGGAAGTTTGTCGTTTACCGACATAGACCATGTGAGCTATAACATGGAATCCGATGTCTATCCCACACCGAAAAGAGATGTCCTTACTTGCCAGGGTAAGAACCATAAACTTCTAGCTTAAGTGGATCCACTAGCTAATGTCTATCTAAGATAAACCTATGGTGACACATAGTTATGGGACACAGGTAATCGCCACTTGTCCAGTCGGTGCTACCCATAAATCCCACAAAATATTCATTAATCTTAACTTGTCTTATCATTAGGGGACATGGATAATTGCCACTTGTCTTATCATCCATGGAAGGCACATCAAGTAGCCAATCCAAGCTAGAGTTAATTAGAATAGCTCCTAGTTCTTGATTCATAGTTTAGTTGAGAAAGCCTTTCAACCCTATGAATCCTTTATGTGAGAAAATCCTTTCGCAATCATGTTTTGAGTAGTATGTGAGAAATACTTTCACAACAACAATAACGTCAATGCTTCACTCTCAAAGCAACATTAAATCATTTACATCAATTTCATAAAGAACATGCGTATCTTCATAAGTTCATCTTTCATAGTTCAAAAGCCCCATCATATGATCATAGTCTAGAAATCATGGTTTATACATGGGTTCGTGGAAATTCAACTTAAAAGCATGCAATTACTTCAATTCATACATAAAAGTATATAAATCAATCAATTGGATCATAATTGAAAGGAACCCATGAGATAGAAGAAAACCCTAACTTCAATTGGAGATTATATCTTGTAAAAATTGAAGAATTTAGGAACCTTATGGAGGAAAGGACTCCATAGGTGAATACTATCATACCTTGATATCTAAAGTCCACAATCAATGGTGAATTTGAAGGCTTGATCTTGAAACCCTAGTCTTCTTCTTCAAGCTTTAGAGAGAGAAATTTTAGGGGAAAACTTGGAGGGATTTGGGAGGATTTGAAGAATGATTTAGAGTAGTTAGATTTTTGGCTTAGAAGACTTATATAGGGTCTAGGATTAGGATCAAAACGACCTATCTTAGGCATTAATCAATTAGGGAAAGGAACCAAAAGCCCTTAAAAATAACTGCAGGACCTCCACTAACGGTTGGACTTACGGTCCGTAGGTCCAACTACGGACCATCCTATCCAATCGTCTGTGGGGTTCTGGGACTATACTATTAGGCCCCCAATGACGGGACCTATCTACGGTCCATTGGTTCACTTATGGACCGTACATACCAACCGTATGTCCCAACTTAAGGTCTTAAAATTGAACTAAGTCTGGGAGTAACCTACGAGACCTACCTACGACTTGTACATAGAGTGATGGGCCATCCTGGCAAATTGTCGAAAGGGGTTCTGAAACTTGACATTGAAAATCATTTAACCCTACCACCTAGGCCCGTAAGTGAACCTACGATCCATCGGTGGGTCCATTGGTACATACACTAGTTCTAGAAAACCTATATTTTCCCTTCTTTTCAATTTTGAGATGTTACAATATCTCCCCTTTGGGAACATTCGTCCTCGAATTGAACTCAAGACATCATAAGGAGGGTAGGAACTAGATCTAACAACCCAGCATGAATGCAATCACATAAATGCACATATCCGAGGAGGAAACATCAACTCCAAGCTAAAGCATGTTCAAAGCATCATTTAATAAGGTTTATATGCAACTCCTACTCAAATGCACATAAACATGAAAAAAATCAATCAAGTCAACCCATTTTCTCAAAAAAAATTAAGGTGTTCATGAATATGCATAAATGAGGAATCATGGAAATATCTAAGACACATGAAACCAAAAGAGTGAACCATGAGGAACAAAATACCTCAAGCTAGAGTAGGGACGAAGGGAAAGAGATGAGGATAACGGGACATCATATTGGCCTCAGCCTCCCAATTAGCACCCTCAACTAACTAATTCCTTAAAAGGACCTTTACGGATGTAACTTCCTTATTCCTTAATCTTTGAACTTGCCGGTCCAGAATCTCAACCAGAATCTCTTCATAAGAAAGACTCTCTTTTACACTAAGACTCTCCAACGGAAATATAAATGTCAGATCACCAACACATTTCTTCAACAAAGAGACATGGAAAACTGGATGAATCGATGCCAAATCATTAGGCAAGTCAAGTTCATAAGCAACCTTACCAATTCACCTCAAAATCTGATATGGGCCCACATAACGGGGACTAAGCTTCCCCTTTCTTCCAAACCTTATTACACCCTTCATGGGTGAAATTTTTAAGTAAACCCAATCATTAACATCAAATTCTAGATCTCTCCTTCTAACATCGATATAGGACTTTTGTCGACTTTGAGCCGTTTTCAACTTTTCTCTAATAAGTCAAACTTTCTCCATCGCCTCATGTACTAACTCGAGACCTATCAAAGCAACTTCACAAACTTCAAACCAACCTATAGGAGATCTACACCTCCTATCATAATGAAACGACCCCAAAAATGCCCGAAAATGTGCTTCGGAAACACCTATAATTGTAATTTCCATATATCTCAAAATCCGTGCATGATTTCAGAAATTCGACTTCATATTCTTATTTGTGGGGTCAAATTGAGTGGGAAATGGGTCTAACCCGAATTTTAGAGCAACCGTATCAAAATTCAAAAATCGCAAAAATTGCGATTTGGAGGGTCAAATTTAAAGGGGCATATCTCTTAGCACACAAGGAACTGGAAGGGCTGCAAACTATTAAATTAAAGCTCTTTGAGTTAGCTTTCCAACGCACTTGGTTTCACCTCATTCCGAGTTAGGATGAGGGAGTTATGACCATTTTCGTAAAACCTGTCTGTGCAGATTTGCAATTTCCAGTGAGCTATTTTTTTAGGCGGGTTGGAGACGTTTTTTTTTATAAAAAGGGGATATGTCCCATACTTAGTCATTTTTCTTAACTCCAAAAACACTCTCTAAGCCCTCTCCAAAAATTCCACCAAGATCTTCAACCAAATTCAAACATCTCAAGCTCTAATTCCGGATTCAAGACTCAATCTCAAGCTTCGATTCTCCATTCCAATCTTCATCAAGGATTCTCCAAAGTTGAGGTATGTGGGTTTGATTGTGGAAACCTTCCTTTCCACAAGTCCAGCCATTTATCCTCTATTTCTACTTCAAGTTTATGGGTCCTTATGATTATTTATGAACTCTTGAATTATGGAATTACTACTACACACCCTATTATGGTCCATTTTGCATATTATCATGAAATGAAATTATTATGTGATGTTTATGGTTTACATGCTTCCATGATCAAATTATGAAGGTTGATATATATATGTATGTTGTTGGTGGGTTGATTTATATGGATTTTGGAATTGGTTAGACTTAGTATTCTTGAAATACATGATTTCATTTACATGAACAATTGCCCACCTTGTGTTTGATAAAATGCCCATTTATAGAATTCTTAGGAAAGGGAAGGTCCAAGGTACGTCCTATGAGTCGGATGGTTATGTAATTACTGAAATGATGATGAAATGGACACATGTATATGATTTTCTCTATATAAGTGTTGTGAGTCGACCAAGCCTAGTACGGGGGGTAGTAGGCCCGTATAACCGTATCGAGGGGTTGGTACCTTGGTTGCCTAGTACGGGGGGTAGTAGGCCCGTATAACCGTATCGAGGGGTTGGTACCTTGGTTGCCTAGTACGGGGGGTAGTAGGCCCGTATAACCATATCGAGGGGTTTGTACCTTGGTCCCTAGCTCGGGGGGTGGTAGGCCCGTGTAACCATATTGAGGGGTTTGTACCTCTTTCGCCTCTCCAAGGGGGTGGTAGGCCTTGGAAATACTATATTGATGGTCACTCGCCACACATGTACTACGTCCCACTAAATATGATTTTTATGTAAGCATCATTATACATATCATTTCATTAATATGCTATCTATTGGGTATGATTACGCATTTTTCCTATGATGTCCATCTAATGTAGCATTGCATTGCATCCCATATACTTAGTACATTCAAATGTACTAACGCATACTCTATGCCTACATGATGTCACCATGTAGGGACCGGAGCACCGCTTGACCATCCTCCTCCGCGTGGCTAGTACGATTTTCTATAGTGGTTATTGGTGAGTCCTCCATTTCGGGGACGTTGCTCATGATCTTTTGCTATGTATAAAACTTTTCCTTTCTAGTTATGTTTTGACTATGAGGGTGAGCCCGGTAGTTTGTCTTGGCCCCCGCTAAGTACTCATGTTTAGAGGTGGTGTTGGACAAGTTGTGTATTATGCTTGAGCTTGACTCATCTATGGTATTTATGTATCATTTCTTGCTCCCTTAGTCCCGATTTCCCCCTTGATTATGCTTATCGTTTATGGTCATTTAATTGCTTCCGCGACCAAGGATGTGTAATGATACGCTATGAGGCTTGTTTGGGGTTCCTTCGGGTTCCCCATTCGCCGGTCACATCTAGGCCCTAGGCTTGGGTCGTGACAAACTTGGTATCAAAGCACTAGGTTGAATGATCCTCGGAGTCCAACACACCGCGTTGATTAGAGTCCGATTCATGGTTGTGTTGTGCACCACAACTATGAGTAGGAGGCTATGAGACGTTTTAGGAAATAATTCCCTTCTCCATGTTCTAAGTCGTGCTGTAGAGTTGAATTAAGTTCTTCCCTAACGGTTGTTCTTTGCTATGCTAGATCATGCCTAATACAAGAGGAAGACGAGCCCGCGCACCCGAGGAACAACCGACCAATGGGGATCTTCGGGATGCCCTTACTTTATTTGCACAAGCTATGGCTAATCAAGCCAACCACGGACCCAAGCCCCTCAGGCTCCTACCCCGGCATCTCGGGTGAGAGACTTCGTGCGGATGAATCCCCCAGAATTCTATGGGTCTAAGTTAGATGAAGACCCTCAAGAGTTCATTGATGAAGTCCACAAGATATTAGCTATCATGGGCGTGAGGTCAGAAAATAAGGCGGAGTTGGCGGCCTACCAACTAAAAGGAGTGGCCCAAATATGGTACAACCAATGGAAGAGAGAGAAGGGGGCAAACTATGTGGTGCCTTGGGAAGAGTTCAAAACGGCTTTCCTTAATCGATTCTTTCCTCTAGAGCTTAGGGAAGCCAAATTGGTGGAGTTCATGAATTTAAAACAAGGATCTATGAGTGTGAGGGAGTATGCCCTCAAGTTTAACCAACTTTCAAGATATGCTCCACACTTGGTTGCCGACTCACGGTCTAGAATGAATAAATTCGTGATGGGTGTGTCCGACCTAGTGAGTGAAGAATGCCGGTCCGCAATGTTGATTAGTGACATGGACTTGTCCCGCTTGATGGTCTATGCCGAACAAATGGAGGAGGAGAAGTTGAGGAAGAGGAGGGGTCATGAGGCCAAGAGGGCCCGTTTTGAGGGCAAGTTCCAAAGTCGAAGGGGAGGCCGATTTCATCAAGGCCAAGGGTCTTCTCATGCGCCCCATAGGGGGTTTGCCAATGACGTTCCAAGGGCCCAAGGTGCTGGTGGTATGGGTCCTAGTGATGTATGTCCGAAGTGTGGTAAGGGGCATGGTGGCCCGTGTTTGAGAAATACCGGTGCTTGCTACAGTTGTGGGTAAATGGGGCACAAGGCAATGGATTGTCCCCGAAATCGCAACAAGGGTAAGGAGGTCCGTCCACAAGGTGCCAATGCGGTTCCTTTGGGGAGAGGGGGCCGACAAGATGGTGCCCCAAGGCACAATCGAATTTATGCTTTGCATGGGAGGCAAGGGGTCGATGAAGTCCCCGATGTCGTTACCGGTATGTTGAAAATCTTTGACTTTGATGTATATGCACTAATTGATCCGGGTGCCTCTCTTTCTTTTGCCACCCCCTTTGTTGCCAAAAAGTTTCATGTTGAGCCCGACTTGTTGCGTGAGTCATATAAGGTGTCTACTCCTATTGGTGCATATATTGTTGCTAGGAAGGTCTATAGAAATTGTCCTATTTGCATCTTGCATAAAATATTGCCTTGTGATCTTGTTGAATTGAACATGGCCGATTTTGATGTTGTT